>JAHZTW010000004.1:57907391-58103299 GCA_020283515.1 Alliaria petiolata | reverse complement strand
TCTTTCTCCTTCTTACATGCTTTTGGGGGTGAAGCTAAATCCTTTGTCTCACAATTACTCACATCCTTCTTGGTCTCCAATGAGGGAAAGAAGAAAGAGCTTAGGCATTTTTCATTGAGAGCATATGCATCCCCTTTATTCTTCTCAAAAACACTCTTCTCTTCATGAACCCATTGGATGAAAGATAAACTAGCTTTGCCCACGTCTCTAACCTCCTCTACTTGCTTTTGGTCTCCAATTTGTCCATGAAAACCATTGGATGTACTTTCCTCATCAACCTCAACCTCAACAATTGGTGAAATGACATGACTTGAATCTTTTGGGTTCTTGGATGGCAAAGAGAGTTGAACCAATTTGGACTCTATGGTTTCCAAATGTGAGGTTGATTGTTCAAGCTGAAAGGTTATCTCATTTTGCAAACCTTCAATCTTGTCATCTATTGCTCTCATCATCTTGTCAAACCTAATATTCATTCATTTGTTGGCCTTCTATGATTTGATGGAGAACCTTTCTTTGTTCCTCATCTTGGTTAGAGATTTGAGAAATCCCATGGTTCTCTTGGTAGCCTTGGTGATTTCCTTGGACTCCATGGTTAGACCCTTGATTGAGAAGCTTACTCCCTTGGTTGAAGTTCCCATTGTTGTCCACGAAATTTGCTTCCTCTTGGTGCTTCGCATGAACCAAACTAACTCCTCTTTGTTGCACAATTAAGAGCTTTTCCATTCTATCCACTTTATCTTGCAAGTCCTTCCATGTGGAGTCTTCACATGATCTCTTTAGAGGTGTTGTATCACGCCCTTCACAGTAGCTTTCACTAGACTTGGCCAAGTTCTCAACAAGTAGCTCTCCTTCTTCTATTGTGAGGTTTGCAAAACGCCCTTTGCTAGCCACATCCAATGTCCATTTGTGCTCCTTAGCAACTCCCCTATAGAAAATGCTAAGGATTGCTTCTTTCTTGAACTCATGATGTGGACAATCCCGAGTGTATCCTCTAAGTCTCTCCCATGTTTCATGAAAGGTCTCATGTATGCCTTGCTTGAAACTCAAGATGTCCCTCCTCATTTGAACTGTTTTTTTAGTGGGTTAGTACCTTTGAAGGAAGACTCTTTGGCAATCATCCCAAGATTTGATAAAATGTGATGGTAGAGCTCTCTCCCATCGGTGTGCCTTTTCTCCAAGTGAGAAAGGAAATAAAATGAGCTTGATGCTATCTTTGGGCACACCTTCAATGCTAAACAAGTTGCACAACCTTTCAAAGGAATCCACATGATCATAAGGATTCCCCATTCCATTTCCAAAGAACTTAGAGCATTGAATTAACCTCACAAGACTTGGCTTGATCTCATAGGCCGTGGCTTCTATTGGAGGAGGATGGATTCCAAATCTCAACTCATGATAATGAGGAGCATCAAAGCTACCAATTGTTGGCTTGTTCTTTTGAGCTTGGGGAGAGGTAGGTACACGTTCTTGAGGTTGTGGAGTTGGGAGAATGCATCTTTGCTTGTTCTTCTCCAACACCTCAAGTGATCTTGTCTTTCCATGTCTCTTCTCTTTAGTTTGGTACCTTTGAAAGCATAAGAGAATCAAGGAACACAAGTTAGTACCAAAATATAAGAAAAAATTCATCATCTTGAAAAGAGATGAGAAAACAAGGTAAAATAAAAGCTTAGTCTCAAATAGATTCAAAATCCTAATGGTTAATGCTAAACCCCAATGGCAACGGCGCCAAATTGATAGTAGGATTTTTCCTCTTTCAATTAATCTCTACTACTCATGTCATTGTAGTATTTGAGATGTCAATCCATAGGGATTAAGATTAACAACACTAGGAATACATGAAACTATATAATCTAAGCCAAATTCGAAATTTAGGAGACAAGGAACTATTAGAAGCAAACTACAAGGTAAAAGAGACACCACAAGACTAACTATATGAGCTAAGGCCTTAATGATCACTAATTAAGCACTAATCAAGAAATTAACTACTAATCAAGATTACTAATTGACTAAAAACGAAACCTAGGGATGGAATCATTGATTTGGGCATTCAAATGGCCAACCTTGCAATCATTTAAGCAACTAAACAAGTTATCTCTATGCCTAGATCACTAATAAAGACTAATCCATGATGTGTGGTATTAATCCCTTTCCTAATCACCTTAATGAACTAATGATGTGTTAGCATTAAAATGATTAGCAAGCAATAAGCATAAGTCTAAATGGCATGATAAACACCCTAGGCAACTAATATCTTAGGCTAGGAATGTAAATCTCTTAGAAAAGTGGTTCAAGCATTTCATCAAACACTTGGTGGGCGTATGAAATGCTTATGATCCTAAATAGCAAAAGATTAGCTATTTGGCATTAAGATCACTTTAATAAGAAGAGAGATGACATAATCTAACAAGATTGAACCATTAGAACACCCCTAAAGGTTTCTAGAATGGTATCCATAATGATCATTAAACCAATGCGATAAACGTTCCCACTTCTCATAAACTGCCTTATACTCAGCTGTGATGGTATCAATAGGAGAAGCAGGTTGTTCCATCCTTAACGCAAGGTTAAGATCCATACACCCAAGCACAATCTTAACTTTACTTTTCCATTCTATGTAGTTGGAACCAGTAAGTGCTGGGACTGAACCTACGTTTGCAGATACTGTAGTTAAATTTGCTGAAAATAGAACAATATTTTATTAGTAACTCATTACTAAACCGAAGTAAATCAATAATAAACAATAAACAATTGTACAATCCATCTCAAGATACCAAGTACAACAATAATATCAATTGTCTTGTTGTAATAATCAAACACTGACAATAATGCATGATAAACAATAAACCTATTTTTGGATCGATTTACTATTCTCATGGTTATTCTAAATAATTGTCATATGTTTATCATCACATGTATATATATAATCCGGCCAAAGATAAATCTACATTTGGGTCGATTTAATATTCGTATGAATATATCTACACATAACATTTAATATTATCTATAAAAAAATATACACAAGAAAGGTTACTTTGACAACATGTTGCATCAATTAATCCAAATCAAATATTAAATTTTCACAATCAAATTCATGTATTGATTTAAAATTTATTTATTTTTGCGCAGAAATATAACATAAAGTCTGCGGGTTCTTTATGTAAAAAGTTTCGACGGCGGAATGGTCGAAGTATTGAACTCTTGCAAGATTGAACCATTAGAAAACCCTAAATCTAACCCATCCTCAAGTTCCTAAGAGACTACTCAATAATCATCATTAAGCACATCAAATCCATGATAAAAGCAAAACATGATTAGAGAAGAGATAATAAGAAATCCAAGAGAGTTTATGTATTAAACTTAAAAGATCCAATCAAATACAAAGTTTTCTCTCAAAGAGGCTAAAGTTTAAGCTAAGAACAATAGAGATTAAAAGTTGACATAAAAATTAGGTCTTATGAGTATTTATAGGTGGACCCAGAAAAGTGAACAGTAGAAGGTCGTCTGTGTTCGGATCGACGTGCTAGGCCGATACAGCACCTCGATCCGAACCCCTGGTTTTCTGGATCGAGCGGCCTGGTCGATACCTCTGGCCGATCCGAACCCCTGGATTATTGCTTCTTCTCGGCTTGGTCGTCTCGACGTGCTCTGGTCGATACGGATTTAAAATCGATGTAACTTTCTAACCAGAGGTCCGAATGACTTGATTTCAATGGGACTAGAAATCACTCTGGATCCTCTACAACTCTTAAGAAGGCTTCGGAGTCTGAATCTAAGTTCAATGCCTTCTTCCGGACACATACATTTCGCGCCTCCAAATAGTCGATATGCTTCTAAAAGACTTTTGCTTCTAATTTGGCTGCTTCTCTTCCTCCTCTTGATCACCCATGAGACTCCATATGGTCTTCCAACCCTCCAAAACACCTAATAAGGACTCAATATGTACAAATATGCAACAACCTAAGCTAAAACTCACTAAACTCTAATATGGATGCAAATGGGACTAAAAGTTGCTAAATGAATGCAAAAGTACATNCTAATAAGGACTCAATATGTACAAATATGCAACAACCTAAGCTAAAACTCACTAAACTCTAATATGGATGCAAATGGGACTAAAAGTTGCTAAATGAATGCAAAAGTACATGAAAAACTATCTAAGATAGATGCTAAAATATGCTAAATTATGAGTCTAGCATCGATCCACGGGGAAGACCTACCGCAAAAAAAAAGATGTGTTAGAGCAAACAAAGACGTAAAAGAAAAGGGGGTTTGTTTGTCACGGTTTTGAGGTTGTAGTTTATGAAAAGGTTGAAAACGATCAACGCTTTTATAGAATTGGATATCGCCTAATCCTATAACAAATGGGAAAAAGAAAAATTGACTTTTAAGCGAAATGGAAATTTAAAGTAACGAGGAAAAGGAAATCAGTTGAAAGGACGGTATTGAAAGTGCATAAACGAAATTGCGATATTGAAAGTGCGGTATTGAAAGTGCATAACAGAAAGTGCATAATTGAAAAGACGGCAGTGCGTAAAGTACGGTAAATTGATAAAGAGAAAACGTTGGGATCATCCGGGAATTCTTAGGGGGTTATAACAAGAGATTAAACAATCTATCGAAAGCAAACGAGACTATAACGATTTTTCTAAACTTGAATCACTAATTTTCTGTCCAAATACTTTCATAACAGGATCGATTATGCGTTGATTACTCCTTAGGTATGCAGTCACATCCTACGATGCAATCAAGCAAGCATTAACCGATCGAGTTCGTTCTAACGCTCACGAACACTCTATAGGTGTGCAATTCGCACCCTACGACGCGACGCTCGGTTAAGTTGGTTCCGGTGATCGGATTCAACACGTTATTGGCGCTAATCAATCCTTGGATCAGTCTCTAGGTCATGACTCTAGATCCATGTAATAAAAACAAACTTAAGCGAAATAAATCTTTAGAATACGGCTTAAACGAATAGAAGCATAAAAACGGTTAATGAAATTCCCCCTAATAACCTTGGGAATCAACCCAACGAAAATAAACTACTCACATATGATTAATCGAAGCAAAAACATTATTAACGAATGAATACTTCGATTATTTGGTGAGAAACGAAAAGGGTTCAAGAACAATATATCTCCTTTAAGAACAAAACCGATAAAAAGCTAAAGTAATGAAAATTGACTTGAAATGATAAAGAACAAAGTATGAAATGAAAACACTTGTGGTGGCTAGCAAAAGAATATTGCGAAATGAGAGGGTAGAGGTGAGTATTTGTAAGTCTTGGAGGCTCCTTATGTGTCTTTTAGGGTTAACCCACGTCTTGATGGCTGCGGGAATAAGTTGGGATTGACGAGATTAAAAATGGGCTCGGGATCGCCGACTCTGAGTGGCCGCGCGAGCGTGGTCTCGTGGCACGACCAGGGGTGGTTTCGCCTTGGCTTGGAAGTTTGGTGGCTTGGGGAGAGGTGGCTTGGCCGCGTGGTCAATGCCTCATGGTGCGGCTAGATCAAGTGTGATCAAACCACCATTTCTTCTTTTCCTCCTTCTGCGAGACTGCATGATATGCGTTTAGTAAAAGCTTCATAACTTCAGATCCAACCGTTAGTTTTCCTTCACTTAACTTGGATTTGAAAGCTAACATTCTCTTCTATTTGGTGACCGAATTAGAGAACGATCGCATGGTGGGAAGGTCTTGATCCGAAGTCAAACTTCTGGCAGCCTGGAATAGACTGTAATGTCGTTTTCCTCCGTTTTACTCTGTTTTGTGTCTTTTTTGCAAAATTTACCTGAAAAGAGTCTTGGACATACAAATTCTTGAAATTTAGCCTATATGCATTAAAAACTTAGTGAAATTCTTATTAAAGCATTCACTTATAATAGTAAAAGTGGGACAAAAACGAGTGTTATCAGAGACCCAATCATGGTATATTGTGGACAATTCCACACTCCTCTAGGTATCTAGCAAATGGTCCTGAACGTTGTTCACATGAATCGTCACACCGACCATAATATTCACCACCATGATCGGATCTGACATAATTTATCCTTGGGTCGAGTTGATTCTCAACTTCAACCTTAAACTTTTTTGAAAACGTCTAAAGACTCTGACTTTCCATGAATAAGAAACAAGTATGCATATCGAGAGTAGTCGTCTATGAAAGATATAAAGTAGCGTTGACCGTTCCAAGATAACATAGGGAAATGTCCACAAATATTCGTATGTATCAACTCAAAGACTTCTTTATCTCTATATGCACCCAATCTCTTATTTCTAGTTTGTTTTCCTTTAGTGCAATCCACGCAGACATCATAATTTGTAAAGTCAACAGAACCCAAAATACAATTTGACACAAATTGCTTAATTTTATTTCTAGAGATGTGACCTAAGCGATTGTGCCACAGAGTTCCTGAACTTGCATTTTCGAATTTACGTTTAGTACCCCTTGATTCAACACTTAAGCTTTCATCATGAGAAGCTATATTGTCAAGCATATAAAAACTGTGATTATCCATAAGAATACCAGTTCCAATTAAAACTAAATTTAAAGACAGAGAACTTTTCCACTCTTAGTTAGAAAATAATAACCAAATTTGTCTAAATAAGGACCATAAACCAAATTCCGTCTAAATGACAGTGCAACAAAAGTGTCTTTTAAATCCAAAAAACGAACAGTACTAAAACACAATCTAAAATGCGCAATTGCCTACATCCACCTGAAATCCATCAGCCACATGAATGCGTCTTTCAACCTCAGTTGGTTTTCTGTAGCTAAGGCAACCCTGCAGTGAAACACTGATGTTAGTAGTTGCACCTTAATCTAACCACCAAGTGTTTCTGGGTACTTCACTAAGTTTACTTCAGAACAGACCATAGCAAGGACCATACCTTTCTTTCCATGCCAAGCGTGATACTTTTGGCAGTCTTTCTTCATATGTCCAGCTTTGTTACAAAAAAGCAGGTATTTTCAACCTTAGTCTGCTTCCTTTGAGTTGGACCTTTAGCAGCATCATTATTAACAACCTCAATTTTCCTTCTTTTGCCCTGGCCATTAGAGGTGCTAACCATATGAGCACTTTTAGACCTTTCTTGTTTCATTCTATCCTCCTCTTGCACACAATACGAAATGTGCTCATTAAGAGACCATTTCTCCTTCTGTGTGTTGTCACTGTATTTCAATTGATTGAATTGAGGAGGAAGAGAGTTCAAGACAAAAAATATGAGCATTTCTTCTCGAAGCTTAGTCTTGAGAGTCTTAAGTTTTGAAACAATATTGGACATTTCCAAAATGTACTCCCTTATGTTTTCTTTGCCGTGATACCTCATGGTACTAAAGCGATACAAAAGCGTGCTTATTTCTGCTTTATCACTACTTTCAAAACGCAAGTCCATCTCAGCAAGGAGCTGTTTCAGATCTTTGATCTCCTCATTACCCCTAAAGGTTTCTGGAATGGTGTCACTTATTTCGGAAGCTCAGTCTTGAGAGTCTTAAGTTTTGAAACAATATTGGACATTTTCAAAATGTATTCCCTTATGTTTCCTTTGCCGTGATACATCATGGTACTAAAGCGATACAAAAGCGTGCTTATTTCTGTTTTATCACTACTTGCAAAATGCAAGTCCATCTCAGCAAGGAACTGTTTAAGATCTTTAATCTCCTCATCACCCCTAAAGGTTTCTAGAATGGTATCCATAATGATCATTAAACCAATGCGATAAACGTTCCCACTTCTCATAAACTGCCTTATACTCAGCTGTGATGGTATCAATAGGAGAAGCAGGTTGTTCCATCCTTAACGCAAGGTTAAGATCCATACACCCAAGCACAATCTTAACTTTACTTTTCCATTCTATGTAGTTGGAACCAGTAAGTGCTGGGACTGAACCTACGTTTGCAGATACTGTAGTTAAATTTGCTGAAAATATAACAATATTTTATTAGTAACTCATTACTAAACCGAAGTAAATCAATAATAAACAATAAACAATTGTACAATCCATCTCAAGATACCAAGTACAACAATAATATCAATTGTCTTGTTGTAATAATCAAACACTGACAATAATGCATGATAAACAATAAACCTATTTTTGGATCGATTTACTATTCTCATGGTTATTCTAAATAATTGTCATATATTTATCATCACATGTATATATATAATCCGGCCAAAGATAAATCTACATTTGGGTCGATTTAATATTCGTATGAATATATCTACACATAACATTTAATATTATCTATAAAAAAATATACACAAGAAAGGTTACTTTGACAACATGTTGCATCAATTAATCCAAATCAAATATTAAATTTTCACAATCAAATTAATGTATTGATTTAAAATTTATTTATTTTTGCGGAGAAATATAACATAAAGTCTGCGGGTTCTTTATGTAAAAAGTTTCGACGGCGGAATGGTCGAAGTATTGATGGCAGAGTGGTCGAAGAAGGGGAAGGGAAAGTCTGCGACGAACATGACTTGTGTTCGAACCCAGTCAACGACATAAATAACCAAATAATCGGTTGACTCCAAATGGGCTGCAGTTTCCAGTGTTTGGGTTCGACCGGCCCAAAACCTTATTTTATTTTTAATTCAATCTGGACCTTTTGAGAAAAGAACCCAATAACACTAATTAAAAAAAAAACGTCCACTTTAGTAAAACTCCTCTTTTTGATGGTTTCATGGAAAACCAATAAAAAAGGAGAACCCGGCCACCAAGGCTTAAGAAACTTTGTTTTAAATCCAATCTAAGACGATTCCAATCTCAAATAATTTCGGAAAAACTGGATCTAAACATGAATGTAATTCTCATGTAACCACAAAACATAAACCACATATCTAGAATACGTTAACTAGATTAAATCTCTGAGAAAAACCAGATTCAATAATCTTAATTTTTCACAAACTAATAAATTTGTATATATTAATAAATAACCTGATTATCAAACAAAAACTTAAC
Source organism: Alliaria petiolata (assembly GCA_020283515.1). Lineage (NCBI taxonomy): Eukaryota > Viridiplantae > Streptophyta > Magnoliopsida > Brassicales > Brassicaceae > Alliaria > Alliaria petiolata. Next base: position 58,094,337 of record JAHZTW010000004.1, on the reverse strand, counting down.
ATGATATTGATACCGTAAATATTTTATGATTTCTCTAATTATAAACTCATGTCAGTTTCTGAATAATAAGAACTGAAGCGTAAGCGTATATTTTGGATTCATTGCTTATGATCTGAAATTGGGAATGGCTCTTCCACAACAAACTCTGAATAACCTTAGATCTCTGTTGATGGGATGCATAGAAATTTCTGTATTTCACCTTAAAGTTATTGTGGGGACTATAATCTTCTATTTATATAGAAACAATTTCTAATTCGGCCTTTCATCAAATTAGAAATTACTGAATGTATACATATTAAATTTCTATAACACTTATGCCCCATAGTCTTTTATTTTATACCAAAGTGACCACATAAGTTTTGACTACTTTAGGTAATGAATCTAACATATTTACTACACACATGTGACCCCAAAATAATTCTTACACATCCACCTCCGGATCTAGTCCTCCGAGAAATGAGGAGGAGCTTCTCCTTGACACCGCCGCACTGAACAGAGCAACACCATCGCTACGGCCGCTAGAAGACCCGCAAGCTCACCCGAAAAGAGCCCCAACCACGGATGAAGAACTGCATGTGCAAACTTCCTCCGGCGCCTCTCACACCTGAAAAAGAGTATATGTCGGATGAGAGGCGCGACAATGAACAGTGTTTGGCAGTTAGGTTTAGAGAGAATGGGGAGAGAAAGAGAAGCAACGATTGTGTCGGAAATATATCCACATATGATAAAGTTACAAGAAATGATGTAATTGGCTCGAAGGTGATCTAAATTTGATTAGGTGGATTTATGAAACAATATACATGAGCGTTTCCTTTTCATTAAGAAGTAATGTTTAAAATGTTAGGAGTTAAATAGGCGGTGATTCAATGTCTAAAGCCTGAAACATTTAATAGGATTTTACGTATTTTTATACGTTTTAGACATTTACGAGTTTACATGCTTTTTATACGTTTTAGACATCTAAAAGTTGAAATATATATATATATATATATATATTTATATATAGAAGAAAATGGCTAAAAAGAGGTATTTTATAAACATGCTCAACTAACAACATATTATTTTGAAAATCGTTATATATTCTAAAAACATAAACTCTTTAAATAAATAGAATTTTTAAGTATTATTTTTAAAAATATGTAAGTATAGGTAAAAGTTTTGATATCAACAACTTAATAAAAAAGTTTTTAGCGTACTTTCCGGTTAATTGCATTACAAGGCGACAACTATAACAAGCTTCAATGAACGATTAGGATTACCAATTGTACAAATTCACAAGCTAATTGCATTAAAAAGGTGGCATCAAAAATTTTACCGGTGGTGATAGTATACGAAACCAGCGGCAACAGAAGCTGATCAAAGAAGAATGGCCACTACAAGAAAACATAATGAAATCTGACGGCATTTCCGACGGGTATACCATCGTCGGATTTTTTCTGACAGATTTCCGACAGATTCCTGATCGTTTTAGTGTCCATCGGAAATCCGTCGGAAAAATTCACCAGAAATAGTACCCGTCAGATATCCGTCGGAAAATTCCGACGGCGGTCATGACCCGTCGGAAATCCGTCATAACTTCGTCAGAAAGTATCTGTTTCAAATAGCCATTTTATAGCCGTTGAAGGAGCCGTTGTGATTTTTGAATTCCGTCGAAAATCCGTCAAAATCCCGTCGGAAATTTTCTCACATTTTCCTATTTATAACCTTCTCCCCCTTCACCTCATACATAACTAAGTTGTAACAAAAAAAAATGTCTTCTTCTAATCATTTTAATTATTTTCGGTCTTGGATGGATAAAAACCCGAATGATCCGGTGACAGGGGTTCTTACGGATGAGTTCGCCGATGGTCTACATCAATTCATTCAATTTGCATCAAACCAGGACATGACATTGCAATCTAGTAAGATGTACTGTCCATGTAGTAAATGTGGTAATCGTAGATTTATTTCAGTATCTTTTGTTCAAAATCATCTAGTTAGACGAGGATTTATGCATGGATATAAGATTTGGTATTCACATGGAGAAAATGATTCAATGGTGAATTATGCTAGTACTAGTGAACATTATGTTGCAGATAGATTTGAGGAACCTAGAACGGATTTAGGTGAACAAATAGGTACGGAATTAGGTGAACAAATAGGCACTGTCCAGATGGTAAACGATGCATATCGTGAATATATACCGTTATTTGTTGAGGATGGAGTTAGAATAGAGGAACCCAATTTAGAAGCTCGAAGGTTTTTTTAACTTGTTAGATGCAGCTAAACATCCATTATATCGAGGTTGTAGAGAAGGGGATTCACCTTTATCAGCGGCAACTAAGTTGATGACCATAAAGACATATTATAATTTGACAGTGGATTGTGTGGATGCAATAGCTGATTTTGTGAAGTCAATTTTGCCCGAAAATAATCTTTCACCAGATTCGTATTATGAGATACAGAAACTGGTAGCAGGTCTGGGTTTGTCCTATCAGATGATAGACGTGTGCATCGACAACTGTATGATATATTGGAGAATTGATGAAAATCAGACGGCATGTCGGTTTTGTCGCAAACCTCGATTTCAAGAAACAAGTGGAAGAGTTCTTGTACCGTATAAACGAATGTGGTATTTACCTTTAACAGAGAGGTTAAAAAGGCTTTATCAATCGGAGCGCACAGCGGGTGCAATGAGATGGCATGGAGAACATACATCAAATGGAGAAATAGAACATCCCTAAGATGCAGAGGCATGAAAAAATTTTCAATCATCTTATCCAGGTTTTGCCTATGAGAGAAGGAATGTGTACCTCGGATTAAGTACATATGGTTTTAACCCTTTTGGGAAGCATGGGAGGCAATATTCGTTGTGGCCAGTAATCGTGACACCTTATAATTTACCGCCATCATTGTGCATGAAACGGGAGTTTCTATTTCTTACCATTCTCGTTCCTGGTCCAGAGCATCCGAAGAGATCACTGATGTGTTCTTGCAGCCATTGATTTATGAGTTGTAACAGTTATGGGAGAACGGTGCTCAAGCATTTGATGTTTCTTGCCAAGAGAACTTTGTGATGCGTGCTGTACTTATGTGGACCATAAGCGATTTTCCAGCATATGAGATGCTATCAGGATGGACAACGCATGGAAGGTTATCGTGTTCATATTGTCAAGATAATACAAATGCATTTCAATTGAAGCATGGAAGAAAGACGTGTTGGTTTGATTGTCATAGAAGATTTCTACGAAAAGATCATCCATATCGTCGAAGCACTACATTGTTCAAGAAGAACATAAAAGTATATGATGATCCACCTCCTGAGATGCGGTGGTAACGGGCATCATCCTGTTGATGCATGTGGAGATCTACACAATTGGCATAAGAAGAATATATTTTGGGATTTGCCATATTGGAAGGATCATTTATTGAGGCACATGTCATGCATATTGAGAATAATTTATTTGACAACATCATGAACACGGTGTTAAATGTTCAAGGGAAGACTAAAGACAATTTGAAGTCTAGATTGGATTTGCCATATATATATTCGCGTCAGGAGTTGCATGTGATGGGGAACGGGAAAGGTCCGAAACCTGTGTTTCGGTTGGATGCGTCTTCAAAGCAAGAGTTTTTCGATTGGTTTACGCATAGCGTGAAATTCCCAAATGGATACGCATCTAATCTTCGTAATTGCGTTGATAGTGGAGAAGGAAAATTATCTGGGATGAAGAGTCATGATTGTCATGTTTTGATGCAACGCCTCCTTCCTTTTGCATTTGAAGGCCTTCTACCCCGAAATGTTCACGGAGCCATTGCAGGTATATTTAAAATAATTATCTTATTTTTCAAAAAAATAATAATTTAATTATAAAAATATTAATTTATTTATGTTATCATTTTACTGGAATAGGTTCATTTTTTCGAGATTTATGTAGTAGATCTCTCACACCATAAGGCATCGGAACATCGTCGGAAATTTCCGACGGAGATTTCTGTCGGAAAATCACCCGTCGTAATGCCGTCGAAATTTTCCGACGGGTGATCGCCGTCGGAATATTCCGACGGGATTTTGTCGTCGGAAATTTCCAACGGATTTGCTTTTTTTCCGACGATCTACAACCGACGGAGATATCCGCCGGAAATCCGTCGGAAATGGCTCTTTCCGACGGGATTCCGACGGTTTTGTCCGTCACTAATTAGTTGTTTTCTTGTAGTGGGCTAAAAGATGAAATCAATTTTACCGAATTCGATATGAAATAATCGGTGATGATCCGAAAAGAACTTAAAAAATCATTGCACTAAATAAAAATGGTATGAATAAAACTTATAGGAGTGTGTGATAGATTTTAAACGAAAACTTGTTTTAATGATGGTTCTTCCGCTAACATCCATAAACGCATCTTTTGCGGGTGGTAGTGGTTGTTGGCGTTTAACAACCATCATGGAAAATGCTTTCTACCGTTTTATACTGCTTAAGATCCCTCAAAATCAAAAGCTCATTCCCACGAGCGTTTGCAGTTATGGACGGTTGCAGATGCATAATTAAAAAATCAATAATTAAAAAAACAGAATATATATTTAAAATTATGATATATATATAATAATCTTATACAAAATTAAGATTTGGATATAATAAACACATAATATATAAATAAATGTGATATTTTTTTAATTCATATTCATTAACGAACTATTATAACTTTATATGTATAGAATCTCTACACCAAAATTCTCTTAGATAAATTTTCTCTCCATCATATATATATAGTGGCAGATCTACAGTATGAGAGGCTGGGGCATGTGCCCCACACTAATAAAAAAAAATTCTAGTTAGCCTTGGATAATATTAATTCACTAGGTCAATTGGCTAGTCAAGTGTTTAATTCATGCTTTGATTAAGGGTTCGGTACCGAGCTTCATCATTTTTTCTCTTTTTGTGTCATGTGCTTTATAAAAGAATGTATGTACAAATGGTTTTATCAAAACAAATTATGTGCTAATTTTAATGTTTTCGATTTTAATATTTTAGATATATTACAACTGTAAAAAGAATTTATAGCTATTTTCTATAATATTTTTTTTAAAAAAATTTGCCCCATACTAATTTTTGTTCTAGATCCGCCGCTGTATATAATTACCAACTATATAAAATTCTCTTAATCTAATCTTAATCTTCACAAAAAAAAATCTCCATTGAAATCATAACTTTCATCCAAACTAAAAAACAATCAAGAGATAAACAGAATTATTATACACAAATTATTTTTATAGTTATTTATTATTAATTATCTTAAACTAATAATTATATATTTTTTCATAATAATATGGTTTTTAATGTTTTTGTAATTATACTAGACTGATATGGTTCCGTGCGTTGCACTGGTTGGTAGTTTAAGTTTTTGTTTGCAAGTGCGTTGAAACGGTTTTGAATTTCATGTGCAATATCATATATGTATAGCTGCGCAAAACGTGGGATATCTCCTTCCACCGGTAGCAGAGATCCTATTTTATGGTAATTCTGACCAAACATACGTGATAGTAGGATTTTTCCACTTTCAATTAATCTCTACTACTCATGTCATTGTAGTATTTGAGATGTCAATCCATAGAGGTTAAGATTAACAACACTAGGAATACATGAAACTATTTAATCTAAGCCAAATTCGAAATTTAGGTGACAAAGAACTATTAAAAGCAAACTACAAGCTAAAATAGACACTACAACACTAATTATATGAGCTAAGGCCTTAATCTTTACTAATTAAGCACTAATCAAGCGATTAACTACTAATCAAGATTACTAATTTACTAAAAACGAAACCTAGGGATGAAATCATTGATTTGGGCATTCAAATGGCCAACCTTGCAATCTTTTAAGCAACTAAACAAGTTATCTCTATGCCTATATCACTAATAAAGACTAATCCATGATGTGTGGTAATAATCCCTTTTCTAATCACCTTAATGAACTAATGATGTATTAGCATTAAAATGATTAGCAAGCATTAAACATAAGTCTAAATTGCATGATAAACACCTTAGGCAACTAATGTCTTAGGCTAGGAATGTAAATCTCTTAAAAGAGTGGTTCAAGCATTTCATTAAACACTTGGTGGGCGTATGAAATGCTTATGATCCTAAATAGCAAAAGATTAGCTATTTGGCATTAAGAACACCTTAATAAGAAGAGAGATGAAAGAATCTAACCTAAATTGCAAGATTAAACCATTAGAAAACCCCTAAATCTAACCCATCCCCAAGTTCCTAAGAATCTACTCACTAATCATCATTAAGCCCATCAAACCCATGATAAGAGATAAGCAAAACATGATTAGAGAAGAGATAATAAGAAATCCAAGAGAGTTTTTGTATTAAACTTAAAGAATCCAAGCAAATACAAGTTTTCTCTCAAAGAGGCTAAAGTTTAAACTTAGAACAATAGAGAATAAAAGTTAAGCATAAAATTAGGTCTTTGAGTATTTATAGGTGGACCCAGAAAAAGTGAACACTAAAACCCGTCTGTGTTCGTCTCGACCTAGCTGGTCGATACACTAGGTCGAGACAAACCCCTGGATTCTCATCTCGGCGTAGCTACCCCGATACGCTTGGTCGATACGAACCACTGGATTCTTGCTTCCTCTCGGCTTGGTCGTCTCGACGTGCTCTGGTCGATACGGATTAAAATCGATGTAACGTTCTAATCACAGGTCCGAATGACTTGTTTCCAACGGCACTAGAAAGCACTCTGGATCCTCTACAACTCTTAAGAAGTCTTCGGAGTCTGAATCTAAGTGCAAGGCCTTCTTACGGACACATACATTTCGCGCCTCCAAATGCTCGATATGCTTCTGAAAGAGTTTTGCTTCTCATTTGGCTGCTTCTCTTCCTCCTCTTGATCATCCCTGAGACTCCATATGGTCCTCCAAGCCTCCAAAACACCTAATAAGGACTCAATATGTACAAATATGCAACAACCTAAGCTAACACTCACTAAACTCTAATATGTATGCAAATGAGACTAAAAGTGGCTAAATGAATGCAAAAGTACATGCAAAATTATCTAAAATGGATGCTAAAATATGCTAAATTATGACTCTATCAACCTTCCCAAACTTGTCTTTTTGCTTGTTCTAAAGCAAACAAAGACAAATCCGAGAGAGAGAGGTTTAAAAATGAGAGTTAAATTCCAAAAGTGTTTTTCAAATAAATCAAATCAATGGTCCTAGTTCTCAGTCCTAGGATGCAGTATACAAACACTACTCCAAAGAACTTAGCCATACTCATCACATATTGAATTTCAAATCAAGACTTGTCTATTCCAAACAATCGAAGAATCCTAACCTTTAACATTCATTAAAGCTCAAACCGTGAATCACACTTATGCATTTAAAACCGAATACATTTGGCTAGGGACAAGGTTATGAGATAAAAATGATCTCATTCATGTGGGTAATCCAAGATATGGTTTATCTAAAAAAGGATTGAACTTATGCATAATGCTAAAGGTAAAAGACAATGTATGCATACATGACTAGACTCTCATCTACCCATATAGACTAACAATGATCCTAATTCCCCTCTCATTCATTTTTTTGCTCACTCACCCAATAGAGATACCCATAATCAAGCAAGAAAAATCTAAGTACAAACCCACAAGAACTTCATCAATCACATTCACTTTAGAGAAACTTCTTCAACCTTACTTATAGCTAGTGGTATGGCCATTCAAATATTAGCACTTTTCTTTTACTTTGATAGCTCTCTTCTCATATATATATATATATATATATTTTTTTTTTTCTCTTATGCACTTGGCCATTTTGGCTCTTTTCTTAGATATATATTTTTTTTCTAGAGAGCTATCTCCTTTTCTTTTCAGCTTGTGCTATTAATCAAGACAATTCAAGACCAACCACTTAAAACTATGTATCCCTTTCTATTCAAACTCCAAACACCAACTTCTTCTCAAACCCAAAACAAGGTAAGCATTTTCTACAACACCCGTGAATTCCCACCCCAAATCCAGCCTAAAACTAGCTTCATTATGCAAAGCTAGCATCAATATGAGAGCCTAGACATGTCGCCCTAAACCTAACATTTTGTGCCAAGTTCAATCAAAAATAAGGCCTCACAATTTGCAATCACACAAGAATTTTGGCTTGAAAGGAGGGTAAGGGTTAAGGTGTGGTGTTCTATTTAGGCTTACAAAAGAGTGGTGAAAGGAATAAGAAAGCCTAAATATTTTTTTTTAATCCATGTATTCTTTTTCAAGTGCACAAGTATGATAATTCAAAATTCATGTTAAGGTTTCACTTGATAGGAAAGGATTCAATTCATGCTTTTTTTGAACTTTAAGGCAAGAAAATTAAAACAAATGATCCAAGTATGGTTAGAACTTAACTTCAAGTTTGCACAAGCATCAAATGACTACTAACTAGGGCATTGAACCAATTCATGAGCTTAAAACACTTTACAAGGAAAATTACCCCCTATGCACGTGAATGATGCAACCTACATGATAAAAAAAATCTAGACTCTTTTTTCTGATTTTTATATGCAAACGTATATGCATGAAGACTCAAATATGTTTAAAAGGAAAATAAGAACACAAAACACAAGATTAAATCTCTCAACCTCTCCCCCAAACTTAAATTACACAGTCCCTTGTGTAATAGAAGTTCAAGAGAGACCAAAGCAACAAAAACAAAATGGTATATACAATGAAATAGAAAGAGGACCATACCTTGGCCTTAGCCTTTGTCCTTAGGGAGTTGGAGAGGAGGAGTAGTGGGACTCCTTGTTGAGGTGGTCATGGTGAGATGAGTTGCAAGGGATGGATCCAAGCTTGTGCCATGTGTGAGATTAAGCGTGAAAACCTTGGAGAGTAGTTCTTCGACTCTTTCCTTGTCATTCTCCTTCATTGTGGAATGACAAATGGTTTTGACACTTGCAAAGGGTTTAGGAATACCCTTGCACTTCACAGTGTACTCAATGGCTCCATCTATGAGTCTAAAAGGGTGTAGACTCATAGTGTGAGAGGATGGAGCAAGAGTGGGATGTTTGTATTGGTTTGGCTTCTTCTTGGCCATATTGCCTTTACCTATCTTTTGCCCCTTGCTATTCTCATTCTCATCTTCTAATGTGGTAGAGAAAAGAGTTTCCAAGCAAACTCCATCCAATGCTAAAGCTTCTTCAACATTACCATAACCCAAAGCATTCTCTTCATGAGATTCTTTCTCCTTCTTACATGCTTTTGGGGATGAAGATAAATCCTTTGTCTCAAAATTACTCACATCCTCCTTAGTCTCCAATGAGGGAAAGAAGAAAGATCTTAGGTATTTTTCATTGAGAGCATATGCATCCCCTTTATTCTTCTCAAAAGTACTCTTTTCTTCATGAACCCATTGGATGGAAGGTAAGCTATAGCTTAGAGCTTTGCCCACGTCTCTAACCTCTTCTACTTGCTTTGGGTCTCCAATTTGTCCATTAAAACCATTGGATGTCCTTTCTTCATCAACCTCAACATCAACAATTGGTGAAATGATGTAGTTTAAATCTTTTGGTTTCTTGGATGGCAAAGAGAGTTGAACCAATTTGGACTCTATTGTTTCCAAATGTGAGGTTGATTTCTCAATCTGAAGTCTTAACTCATCATGCAAACCCTCAATCTTGTCATCCATTGCTCCCATCATTTTGTCAAACCTAATATCATTCAATTGTTGACCTTCTAGGATTTGATGGTGAATCTTTCTTTGTTCCTCATCTTGGTTACAGATTTGAGAAATTTCATGGTTCTCTTGGTAGCCTTGTTGATTCCCTTTGACTTCATGGTTAGACCATTGATTGAGAAGCTTACTCCCTTGGTTGAAGTTCTCATTGTTGACCATGAAATTTGCTTCCTCTTGGTGCTTCTCATGAATCAAACTAACTCCACTTTGTTGCACACTTAAGAGTTTTTCCATTCTATCCACTTTATCTAGCAAGTCCTTCCATGTGGAGTCTTCACATGATCTCTTTAGAGGTGTTGTATCACGCCCTTCACAGTAGCTTTCACCCCCTAGTGTCGATCGACACCACCACGTGACGCAGGTAAGTTCTTCAAAACCCCGACTTGTTTCTTTTTCTCTTTCATATTTTAAAACCTGAGCTTTTGAGAAGATTTTTTCCAAATCACCAAATCTTCGTTTCTTAACCAAATTGAGTGAATTAAAGCTCTAATCCGTGCGGATTTTCATTCTCTTTCATAATCCATAGTCCATTCATTCGATCCACCAAGGTATGTTCTTCAAATCTCCCAATTTCATTTTCGGCCCTAAGGTAAAAAATTTCGAATTTAACCAATTTAGCTTGATTTTTTTATTGAATGATGCTTGTTTAAGTTGTATAACATGATTTAGATCATTCCCCAACTATTTTTCATCCTCTAATTTGCATAATTTGAAATTTTCGAAATGTTTGGAAATTGATGATGCATGTTGCGAATTTGGATTTTTCTTTGGGGTTGATGGTTTAGACTTGGTCGATTCATGATATTGGGATTGTTAGGATTGCTAATTGATGTTGAATTGAGGTTAAAATCATGATTTCTGGTTCGTGTTCGAATTTCACGCATGGTGTCGATCGACACCCGACCAGTATTGACGACTTGTATTTCATTTGTTGGATTTTGGATTTGATTTTGTTTTCATTTTCAATGCAGATGCCTCATAGGACTAAGAGACCACGGGAAACTGAAGCATCTGCCTCTGGGACTGCTAATGATGAACAAATCCCATGTCACCCTCCTTGGCCTAAGCGTGAAAACGCAAGGATTAGAGTGGAACGAAACTGGGAAGACTCACCAGCTAAAGAGGTCGCAAAGGACCTGTGTACTCTTCGAGGCATCGACAAGGCTTGGGACGACTATGACATGCTATTCTACAATGCATGGCTGAAGGTGGAAGTCACCCCTACTCGATTCGCTTGCGAGAAGACGATGACCGCATTGGGCATCAAAGACGACATCCTACAGCTGATGAGCAGAGTTGGGATGGGCACTATTGCGACACGACAATACGATTTATACCCCGACCTAGTTCGCCAGTTCATTGCCACAGCTCGCGTCTACTACAGGAATGAGGTTATCCGCAATGCTTTGGAAGGCACATTGACCTTCCTTATCCGCGGGATTCGCTACAGGATTCCACTTCCAGAGCTTTGTGGCATCTATGGGTTCGCCAATGAGCATGCCACTGGAGTCTCTCTTCAGACGCAGCTTCCGGACAACCAGGATTTCTGGTCACACTTCGGAAATGGGAGGTATGACTCTGACTTCCACACAGACCGACATTCGCCATCCTACCCTTCGCTACTTGGTCCGCATATTCTCTACTACACTTCTGTGTAAGCATGAGCCGGGGAAGATGCGCGTGTCTGAGTTAGTGCTGCTCTATCGTGCTCTTTGGACTGAGATCTATGAGGAGTCTGACGCGCCAGAGAACACAAACCTTGGCGCGGTATTTGCTCATCACTTGGCTTCCTTGAAGACGAAGCCTTTCAGTGGTACGAAGACCAAGCCTGAGACTGTAGGAAGTCTTCTGACTCCTATCTTCCAGCACTGCGGGATAGACACTTCTAGCTGCACCATTGATACATCGCGTGCTTGGATTGATATGGAGTATCCGAGGAGAGCTCATTGGGTGAAGCCAGAGAGGCTATGGATTTTCAGCGACGAGCAGAGAGTGCAGCGTATAGTGCTGTTACCTGACAGAGACCTCACTCACATCACCACCGATCCAGGCCGCCTTGCATTTCACCCCAGTCCGAGCAAGCTAAGGACTGCTCCCGTTGCCAGACGCAGAGGCGCCTCCTCCCGACGAGCTGAGGATCCCACACGCCCTTCATGTTCGAGGCGCAGCAGAGCACCATTGCCTATTGGTCCTCATCATCTTCCGGATGCTCCTGAGATTCCTATGGAGCAAGCTGCATTTCAGAGATATGTGGTTCAGAGCTTCCAGGCCATCTGGAACGCCATTGCTACTGTGTCTAGCTGCAGCTGCGTACGTCCTCCCACACCACCATGTTCTTCTCCACCACCTTCAGATGACGACGAGAGATTTCTCTATTCATGTTTAGTACTTTGAGTCAGTTTTACTTTTCTCTTGAGTCTGCATTTTGCTTCAGTATTTTGTTTCCAAACTTTGAGTTTATTGGATTATCTTGTGCTTTTAACGGTTTGTTTGAGTTTTCTAACAGTTTGGAAGATTCTAACAACAATCTGCCTTAACAACATTCATGTTCGAGTGGCTAAACTCTGACTACGGACAGAGTGTTGATCGACACCAATGAAGACCGACACATTGTTCAGACCTCCATCAGAAAAAAGAAATCATCTCAAGTTTGAAGAAATTACAAATCTGCTCCCGACAAAAATTCTCTTCTATAAATAGTTTACAGGCATTGTTTAGCCTAATACCTCTTCATAATTTTCTGTTTTTGAGACTTAGAGAGAGATTGATCCTGAGCTTTTGGGGAGACAATTCTATCTCATCTGAGTCAGATTTCGAACCCCTGTATCATTCTCTATTCTTTTTATGCAATTTATTTCAGTCATGATTTGTGTTTTCATCTCTATGTCTGAGTAGTTTGCTAGTTAGGTTAGGGTGATTTAGGGTTGATGATGAGTTTGTAGAATTATTATCTTGTTAGGAAAATCACCTGGATCTTCATCTTGATTTGTGCTTAACTTGATTTCTGAAACTGATCACTTAGAAATCAAACCTTAGGTTGTTTAATAGATGCGAGAGCATTATTGATAATCTGACCTAATCATAGATGAGCAAAATATCTATTCGCAAAGAGACTTGGTTTAGGTATTTTGTGAACAAATCGAACCTGAACATTAATGCTTGTTTGAATTGTTTGAACTCGCAAAGAGATTTGGTTTTCTGGAATTTAGGCATAGATAACTTCTGCAACGAGAGTTGATTAGTTTTAAATTAGTGTTTCGAGTTCTAGACGGTTCTTAATTATTTCCTGACAAAATAATATCTGCATTCTTTGATTCAACCTGATAATCATCCTTGCCTAGCGCTTTGTCTCCTGAACTTTAATCTACAATCAATTTTGTTCCTGATTCTCTTATCAGTTTTATTTACTTTAAATTAATTGATCTAGCATAATCCGAACTTAGAAACCTTAGCGTAGCATCTAGTTCTATTGGGATTTCGATACCCCTTATACTACGATTGCTTTTGCTGTGGACTTGCAACAGTTTTATTAAGCTAAAATCTAAACCCTTTCAGAATAATATAATTTATGTTTAATTCAGTTCAATGTCCTTTTTTCACTGAATAACTTGATGTTTGTTCAATCTATTTGTATAGATTTAATTTAATTTAAGTAACTAATTAGTATAATTTTTCCAAAAATAAATAAACTAATTAGTATAATAAAAGATATTCAAATCAAATATGTTATGATTAAATTCGTACCATGATTGTATGTCCTTTTTTCCCTTATACATCTTCGTTTTTGGCCTGTAACCTGACAATCTTGCTTCTTATCTAAACATTTTTTTGTCAAATGCCTTGCCATTAGAATTATCTTGAGCCTTCCTCTTTTTTATAAGATTCTCTTGCCACACTTCTGTGATTAAATTTGTTGGACTTGACTGATTGCTAGTTCGAGCTACCTTTGATCTTCTGTGATTAAATTTATTTATAAGTAAGTTTGGGCAAATGTTTTTTAATAGGATAGAATAGCAGTTTTAACCACTTTCTAAGCTGCATAGTTGTAAGTTCGGGACCCTGTATATTATTCAAGAGTAATGTTAGACAATGAATTCTCGAAAATTTATATATGTGCAGCAGAATTTGAGTTTTATACTTAAAACATTGATTTAATTTGTCGATCCATGTTAGAAGTGAAGCTAATTTAAGCCTCGTATGAGGTTCATCTATAATCGTCTTCTCGATCATAGTAATCTGAGCATCATTCATAATACCTCGTTTTCTTTTGTTATTTGTCTTGTCAGTTGTTTAAGAAATTTTATTTTTCCTCAGTGGTGTTCATGTTTTAATGCCCTAATCGAGTTTATAGTTTATGCACAGTTCGTTCTTAAAATATATATAGATTGTAACTAATTTTCAATTTATTAATAGCGTTAAGTAATTATACTTTTAAGTTTAGTAAGAAAAATGAATATATAAACAGATTTCTTTTTTCATTAGCGTTTGTAAAATTAATTAAAAAAAAATTGGGGGCTGGGGTGGGGGGGATGGTGGTTAATTCCTTATGTTTTAAAAGGCAATTTAATTAGATTCTTAGTCTAGTGTTATTTATTTGGATTTTGACATTTATGCAAAAAAATTTAAAGTATATTTTCGCAAATACTTTTAATTGCTGGATAACTGCCTGATTTTTATACATTATCATATTGGGTTAATTAATTTTATTTTGGGCAATTCTCTAATATGGCACCAAAACAAATTTTAGGTGCAAAAAAGCACACACGACAAAAATGATGCAGAACTAGCCTTCATTAAATGGTTATTGACGATTTTACCCTTTTTTACAAATTTAAAAAAAAAATTCAGAAACAGGACTTTCTTCTTCATTTCACGAAAGATACGATTTTTAAAAAACCCTAATCCCCCCGACAAACTTCTCTGGCGAACAAATCGGACAACCAAAATCTCCGACGGCGAGACGGCGGCAACATCGACGGCGAAAAATCCACGGCGAGACGACTGCGACATCGACATCGACAATGACAGATAAATCTAGGTATCTATTTTCGCGATTTTGTAATCAGCTTGAAAATTGGGGTTTTTGTACGATTAGCAGGATTTGTGATTTCTCTAATTTCTTTTTGTCTATGTCTCTTCCTAATTTCTCGATAATTTGATAGAGAAAGAAATTCAAAGATTTTTGCATTTCAAAACTGGACTGTGTGGAATTTAGGCGTTTTAAGAGTTTATGAGAGTAAATGAAAATTTTGTACTTTCGCTTTGCTTGAACTTTTGACAAAGATTTGTACTCGTTTAGGATGGTCACCCTAATTTTTATCTTCTCTGAGATCTTCATTTGTTTCAGGTTGGATATCTTTGAATCTTTTTGGTTTACATATCTGAAAAATCTTTCGACCATCAATAGGTAAAGTCATATGATTTTCCTATCTATAGAGTTTGTGTACCAAATTGTTTTGCTGTTCATTTGTGCGTCTTTAATCCCAGCCTCGAACTAGAGACTTAAAAAATGGGAGCAATTTTGGGAAGCATCTGTAGCGTTTTAGGAAGGATTTGTCAATGTTGATATAATTGTCCTCTTCAAGGAACATGAAACTAGATCTGGGAAGCATCCGTAGCGTTTTAGGAAGGATTTTTCAATGTTTATGTTGGTCATCCTAAATTCAAGAATCCGTTAGGAAGGTCATCCTCCATGTTATATACAGCACATGAATCTTTTTTAGAGCATTTCAAAACACACATAGTTTTTTCGTGTGGTTTCTAAAGATAAGAAAAGATTTTCAACTTGAAATAATTTCTGATCAATGTTAATGTGTTTGTGTATGTTTTCTAAACCTGATATTTAGTTTCTTGATCCTTAACATGTGAGAATGGATCGCATCACGCTGCCTAAGCCACGTACAGAATGGGGGAAGAACCACTAGATGGTTTTAAAGTCGTAGACAAGTTTTCTGATTACATCTACATCGGGCAAGTTAAGGAAATTCTCGGGCCTGTCCAGTTTAAGAGGCTAGAGGAATCTTTTATGGGTCCTATTTTGAAGCTCTTCACTAGGAATTTGTTAATTTCTGGAAAGATGATACACACTGTTCTGACGAAGAACTTGATGACGCAAAAAGACAACGAGCTCTGTTTCCACTTCGGTGGACAGCCTATGAGATTCTCGGTAAGAGAAATTCATATGGTGACAGGGTTGAAATGTGTTGCTTGGGTTCCAGAAGTCGATGAAGACATAGTCCAGTATGATTGGGGCGAATGGAAGGATGGTCATACGCCAGAAGACTTGGTTCAACTCATGGTCGATGCTGATAAGGATGCTCACGATGAGAAGTTCTGTTTACGGATGCTGCTCCTTATAGAAACCATTTTTCTTCACAAACACTCAAAGGCAAGGTTCCCAACAGAAAACTTAATGAAGGCTCAAAGTATGGATGTGTTGATGAATCATCTGTGGGGTGTAGAAGCATACGGATTCCTCTTGGAAAACGTGAAGAAGACTCTGGACAGTAAGTTGGAGATGAAGAAGTATTATCTGAATGGGCTCCTGTTTGCCCTGCATCTATGGATCTTGGAATCCATACCGAAGCTTCAATCAGCCTTCTCCACGATTGACAGGACACTCCCGAACACAGCCTATTTGTGCGAGAAATACATGCGCAATCACCGAGCATTAAAGATGTTTTAAACATCGAAGGGGATCAAAATGTAAGTTCATTCCTAGTTTTTTTACTTATCTCCTAGAATAGGTTTTCAGGAAGGATTCGTAGTATTTAAGGAACGTCTTCCTAGTTTTTTTTATGATGATGATTTTACATTTCTTCACTGTTGGTGCAGCTGACAGTGATACATGTCCTGCCAAAGATACCGGGTGATCTTGAAGACGATGTAGGTGTGCTAGACAAAGAAGACGAAAATCTGGATTCTTTACTAGATTTATTGGAGAAGGGTTTGAAATTGACATGTGATCACTAGACGACTGGGTTTCTAGATAAAAACGAGGCTTTGGAAGAGATTGCGTCGAAGTCATTTCGGTATCCCCAATCGGAAAGAAGTAGACCATCTCCTACAGGTCTAGAGACAGCAGAGCCTTCTTCTTCAGGGGATTCGCTAGACATGAAGTTGTCTAGACTTGTGAAGGTTCTTGCTGATGGACAGAGATTTGGTAACATTTACGCTACTGCAGCTTGGTTCAAAAGACTAGAGAATCCCGAACTTCATATCAACGAAGAGGTAAACAAGAACAAAACTTATTGTGTTAGAAAAGATTGCGATACTTAGCTGAATTGGGAATCCTTTTCATATGTTTAGGAAGGTATTCAATGTTTTAGGAATCCTGACAACTGTTTTAGGAATCCTGACAACTATTTTAGGAAGGCAATCTTAATTTTTCTTTCTTTATGTTCATGATGCAGGGAGTAGATGCAGCAATGATGTTGTTTAATTCAAAACAAGAGGAACATGCTGCGTACTTTCACAACAACCGGTTCCCTAGAGTTTCTTTCTGCAGCTTAGGGTTCTTCAAGGATCTCTTAAAGTCCTACACGGATTTCAGTAAACCTCGGTGCAGGAAGTCATTCCCTGATTCTGTAATAAAGGTTGTGAATGGAGAAGTGTCTCCCGGCAAGAAATGGTCGAGAGATGCCGATGTTATTTATGGAGTTGTTAACCCCAACAATTTTCAGCACTATATAGGGTTGGCGATAGATATAAAGAACAGGAAAATCCATTGTTTTACCTGCAAACATCAAACAGAGGGGAAACAAAAAGTCTTGCAAACGGTTACCAATATCGCAGGAACTCCTCATATCAATATTTGAAGATGTAAATGATTATTTTTGATGTTGCTTGCCTTGAATTTGAAAAGTACTATATTCTGTTGGTTCACCGCTTCTCGTTATTGACGTTTGTTTCTCAATTCTGAAAAAACTAGGAACCCTTCCTCATATATTTAGGTAATTTAGAATATGGCTCTGAATCTTTGTATTGTGGCAGAGATGATACATGCACTGCTCTGTCTTGCTAATGACACAAAGCCGATGAAGGATCTTCTTCCTTTCATAGTGGTTCATGATTATGAAGAAGCGGTTGCGAAGTCAGGCACATTAGAGAACTGTGGCACATTCGTCCTAAAAATGATAGAGTGTCACTCATTGAGGATCGAAGACTTCTCAAAGATCAATGATGAGGTTGTTCAGGATATCAGGACCAATTTGGCGTGGGAGATCTTTGAATCTAGAGGTTTTATAAAATTTGAAAACGCTTTCTCAAAGACATAGTTAAATATTTATAAACTTGATCATGATTGGTGTTTTTAATTTTTCTTTCAGATGATATTTTTTTTACGACATGGACATGAATGAGCTATTCATTCCGAAATGAAAACTTTAATCATGAATGTGTTGGGAATTTTGTTGGTTGTTTGATACTTGTTTTCACGTTTTGGGAATTTTCTTTTTCTTTTTCTGAAGATTGATAAACACATATATTCAAAAATGAGAAAACATTGTGTAAGATTGCCAAAATAATCATCGACCAATACTAAAACTGAAACGATAAAAACTGAAATTCAAAATAATCATACATAAAGATTATGTAGCAACACAAAAGTTCAAAAAGGAGAAACATTGTGTAAGATTTTTAAACACATGTTGAAGACTTTAGTTTTCAAGTCGCCTGCAAACATAAAATGAAAAAGTGTTGACAATTCTAATAAAAAAGTTAGGAACGCATGTCAAACGTATATGAAAGTCTTCCTAAATCTTACGATTTTTTGAACGTTTGGACCTCAGCATTGAGTGGATCAAAGATGAACTCCGAAGATGGAAAATGGGATCGCATGACAATAGTGTTCTCATCAGTTCCTAAACAACAAATAAACATTCGATTTTAGAAAAAAAAATATAACTAAAAAGTGAAAATTAAACGAATAAAGCAAAATAAATCTTTACCTTTGCCTTCTGAAATCTTCCAAAATCTCAAGACACACACAACAGATCTGCCCGTGTTTCGCTGATATTTCTCAAAAAGCTGTCTCGCAATGGATCTGCAAGCAATACATGTGATAGTGCCCTCTCTCCTGTTATTTGTAATAACATAAAGAAATTAAAAGAAGCCGCAAAAATATCTATTCCAATATCTTTAAAAAAGTGACAAATGTGTTACTTCGCATCCACGAGTTCGAATAGAAGGTGACACAAATCCTCTTCGTAAGCATCATTGTTATGGTCTTCTAACACACCTATCCTCACAACCGTACCCA
The DNA here is from genome assembly GCA_020283515.1 of Alliaria petiolata. Classification (NCBI taxonomy): domain Eukaryota; kingdom Viridiplantae; phylum Streptophyta; class Magnoliopsida; order Brassicales; family Brassicaceae; genus Alliaria; species Alliaria petiolata. Next base: position 58,075,368 of record JAHZTW010000004.1, on the reverse strand, counting down.
TTACATCTGTTTCGAGATTGCGGGAAAGAAAATAAAGAAGAATACTAAGATTTTATACAAAGCAATAAGACAAAAACAAATTCCAAAAACTCTTACCAATTATACTCCTCGTCTCAAACGCTCGGTCCCTAATATCAAATATTCGAGGGCATGACATGTATAGATGGTGAGTCATCACCCTAGCAGTCTTGGCAACTGTCTTGCCATGAAACATCAGATGAAATCTGTTGAATGTCGTGGGCACCGCTGCAGACGTGTTTTTGACTACGAAATTATATATCGTAAACTAATGACCCTGTTGGAAGTAATTTGCAAACTTCAATATATCATCAGGCATAATGGTGGCCGAGATATGCGTCTCCTTAAACAATCAACAAAAACAGAAAAACGTTAGTGTTTTTGATTAAAGATCAACATAAACAAAACAATATTAAGAATGCCTTCCTAAAACCAGTTACGGGCTTCCTAAAAACGTCTGGATACTTGAGACAGTTAGCCATATTCGAATTGAATGAATCAAAAACAATACAGATGAAACATACTTCTTACGCATTTTGATTTTGGAATCAAAAGAATGTAATGCAAATGTTCAAAAAGAGAATCCGGTAAAAGAGAGAGAAATCGAAAATAAACAAGTTAGGAACACATCCTAAACGTAAATGAAAGTATTCAATTCATAAAGCATCTGATTTTTTTTTCCAGAAAAAGAAATTGAAAACATAGGAGGTTACAAAAGAACAACACAGAAGACCGGTAAAAAATTTTAAAAACAGAGTTTACCTGGTCGTCAGAGAGTATCATCTCCAAAGTGTCCCCAAAAAAGTTGATCTGTTTCCAAATCCTGAGGATCAAAACGCAGATGCGCCAACCCGTCTTGTGTGTACCCAACTGAGAAATGGCATCGAATTCATGCGTCATTATTCACCTCGATGGAGGTTTTTGGAAGCTTTCAATGGAAATTTGTGAAAAAACCGCTTGAAAAAGACTGTGGCAAAATCTATAAGCCCAATATGTCATATATATATAATGAGAATCCGAGCGGTTACCTATATGAAGCAATGTAACCGTTCATTTAATAACTGCTTGAAAATCGAGTCAGTTATGAAACCTCTTCGTTTTGGAGAAAATTCATTTAAGATATATTTATGAAAACTCTTCGTTTATATCAAATCATTACCATTTTCCATGTTCGTTTTCGAGACAAATCATTTTCGAAACATTTAGGAATATGTTCCTAAACATTTAGGAATATGTTCCTAAACATTTAGGAATATGTTACATATGTTTAGGAAGGCTATCGTAAAAAATGGAATTGAAAAACGAGAATAGTAACATCGGTAGCGAGACAGTGAGCCATATTCCAAAATAGTAAAATCAGTTACATCATCCTAAAATCAGTTACATGCTTCCTAAAAAAGTCCGGATACTAGAGACAATGAGCCATATTCCAAAAGAAATACTCAATGTAAAGCAATGTTACATTCTTCAGTGTTTAGATTTCGGAATCAAAAGAAATACAGAATGTAAAGCAATGTTAAAAAATAGAAATTCGATAAAGAGAGAGAATCCAATAGTAAAATATTTTAGGAACCCGTTCTGAAACGTTTAAAAGTCTTCCTAAACCGTGTGGATATCATCCATAAAACAATGTTGAACTACATTGAATGTCTTATTCTGTTTCATGCTCTGTCAGAATACAAGTTCATCATATCTGATTCCTGCATGTGCTCTTGTTATGTCCTCCTGTGCCACATCTGCTGCACTTGTGTCCTTGAGACTTCGAGCTTGGCACCCCAAATTCTCCAGCAGCTCTCTTCCTTTTTTTGGGAGGCCTTCCACTGCTTTGCTTGGTCGTTGGAGGACAACAAACATAATCATAAACACCATCGGGGAAAGAACATTTAGATAGATCGCCACAAGGATGTATGCTCTCAGCATAAGCTTTAGCCCATATTTCTTTTGTATAGAAATCATCCACAAGCTTGTATTAGTCCTTACTTGTGCGTTTAGCAGCAGCTAAAACGTGTATACATGGGATACGGTCTATGTCAAAAACGTTGCAAGTGCAATGCTTGTTCTTCAAATGTACTACATACTTGTCAGAGTCGTCCTTGACCTCAAACTCATTCTCATCAAATTGGTAAACATCAAGAGCCATTGCATCACCATACATTCCGCAAATCTTATCTGTTACCTTATGAGTAGCGTACTTATCAAGCTTCACAGCTTTTACTCTGTGCTTGTGAAACCAGGTGGTAAGGGTAAGCCTTATAGTCTCAAGTAAAGATATAATAGGCACTTCCCTTAGAGAGTTTAACATAGAATTCAAAGACTCAGCAATGTTTGTGGTCATGATGTTATATCTATTAGCAGGTGCGTATGCTCTAGACCATTTAGCAAAATCAGCATCCTCCAGGTAGGTACCAAGGCTCGGGTTCCTACTCTTCACATCTCTGAAAATCTCATTAAATTCGAATCTAGTGTAGGCGTCAGCAACAGCTTCTACAATGGGGATAAGACCTTTCTTCCCAAACTTTGCTTTGATATTCCTCAAAAGATGAACACTACATATACCATGATATGCGAGAGGATACATTATTGAGAGAGCTTTTGCGATTGAAGGAGCTCTGTCAGACACAAAAACCAAGTCTTCCGCATCAGGGATCACACTCTTCAATCCTCTGAAAAACCATGTCCAAGAATCTTCATTTTCGGAATCTACAATCCCAAAAGCTAAAGGATACAGGTGGAAGTTTCCATCTTGCGCTGAAGCTCCTAGTAGTGTTCCTTTAAACTTGCCTTTGAGGAATGTACCATCTACAGCAATCACTCTCCTCATGTACTTAAATTCTCTCAAGGATTGCTCAAAAGCAACAAAGGTATACTTGAACTTTCCATCGGGGTCTATCTCCAGGAAACACATTGATCCTGGATTCTTCTCTTTAACCATGCACAACCACTTCGAAATGTTGATATAACTGTCATAGGGGGTTCCTCTGACCAAGTTCTGAGCATGTTCTTTCATTCTCCAAGCCTTTGTGTAATTGATTTGTACACCATGTGTCATCCTGACTAGATCGATAATTTGTTTTGGCATGAGACCATCCTTCTTCTCTAAATAAGTGCTACATATTAAAGATCCAAGCATTTTCGCAGTTGCTTGCCTATGGTTGGCATTCCTATGCGTTTTGTCACAGGTATGTTCATGAACATACTTTTACACCACAAAGAAATCGGAATCAAGGAGAACTGTTGCACGCATCCTCCAAGTGCATTTATTATCAACGCAACCTAATACCACTCTTGACTTGTTTGACCACAGAGACTTGAACTCAAACTTACGCTCTAATGCCCAACTCATCATCCTACACATCATCTCTTTCTTGTTCTTGAAATACCTATTGACATATATATCATCAGGCCCTTGCGTCGAATGTGAAAGCCCTATAGGAAGAGGAGAAAAATCTGGAACATGATGCAATACACTCGAATAATCTCCTTCATCGGCAGTCGATAATGTGTTGTTGTTTGCTCTAGATACTGACATGTCACTTACAGAACATCTCTGAGTTTACTAAAAAAAGACAGAAACATCAATGGTGGCGTATTAGTGATCAAGACAGAAAAGCTATCATAAGTTGTCCTAAGTTGAATGATTTAGGAAAGCTATCCTATGTCTATCCTAAGTTGAATGATTTAGGAAAGCTATCCTAAGTTATCCTAAGTCTCAAGCCGTAAGTATCTAAGTCTCAAGGCGGATCTCTTCACTACTCAAGTCGTACGTATCCTAAGTCTCAAGGCGAAACGAGTTTTACGAGTGTTTAATAAGCATTTAGGAAAGTTATCCTGAAACAAAAGGATATTTGAGATCAATGAAAAATTACCTGTAGATGTTTATTCCTAGCTTGGTGAATCTCTTTATTACTCCCAACGTCCTCAACGGAAACAACATAGTCTTTATCACACAACTACATCACAGTGAATCAGTGTTAAGATGGATTACTACATATTTAGGAAAGCTATCCTAAGTTGTCCTAAGTCTCAGGCCATAAGTATCCTAAGTCTCAAGGCGAAACAAGTTTTACGAATGTTTAATAAGCGTTTAGGAAAGCTATCCTGAAACAAATAGATATTTGAGATCAGAGAAGAATTACATGTGGTTGTTTTTTTCCAGCTTGACAAATCTCTTCATTACTCCCAACGTTCTCAACGGAAACAACATAATCTTTATCACACAGATACATCACAGTGAACCAGTGTTGAGAAGGATTACTACATATTTAGGAAAGCTATCCTAAGTTGTCCTAAGTCTCAAGCCGTACGTATCCTAAGTGATTACTACATATTTATGAAAGCTATCTTAAGTTGTCCTAAGTCTCAAGCCGTACGTATCCTAAGTCTCAAGGTGAAACGAGTTTTAAGGATGTTAAATAAGCATAGGAAAGCTATCATAAAAGAAATGGATATTTGAGATCAGAGAAGAATTACATGTAGTTGTTTATTCCTAGCTTGGCGAACCTCTTCATCACTCCCTTCGTTCTCAACGGAAACAACATAGTCTTTATCACACAGCTGCATCACAGTGAACCAGTGTTAAGAAGGATTACTACATATTTAGGGAAGCTATCCTAAGTATTCTAAAACGACAACTAAGGAAGATAAACATTACTTGTTGGTTTCTATGAGATGCATCTCCGTTACTTGAATATTCTCCACTTGGATTTGTGCCCTGAATGTTCTCGACTTCAACATTCACAAGAGGATTTCTCACCGTGATACACAGACGAATCGGTTATGTATCTCCTTTTATATAGTTGATAAAGGTTCAAAGTTGGCGATCATTTTTTACAAACGCAGGCGGAGAATCCTCAACGAACACTTTCATCCTCAGTGGGAGTCCATAGCTAAGTTTAACATCTCTATCTTCAACGATCTCGAAGTCTTCAATGACCATTTCAAGCAATTCCTTGAATTTCACATTCTCATCAACATCGAATTGATGATCCTTTTTTGATATGGAGCTTAAAATGTCACTCTCTGTTTTCGTTTGTCTCCCAAACTCCACAGACGCAATACAATTTCACCATAGCTGTCAAAAACAAAAAACTCTAGTGATCAATGAAAGATTCACTCAAAAAACAAATTGTCCATATCGATAAGGCAATTCAACTCTGAAATTCAAAACAGAGACATAGCTTAAAAAAACCTGATCGGTCGATTCTCCTCTACTTGATATTCGTCTCTATTTCGATTTGAATCGCGTATATCGAAGATTGATCGATTCTCTCTTCAATCTCCGTCCTCTTCAAACTCTGTCGCCGATCTCTCGTCGTCAAATCACGGCGATCTCTCGTCGTCAAATCACGCCGACCTCTCGTCGTCAATCCGGCATCGTCATCGATATCAGTCGTCTTCGTCAATCTCAGTCGTCTAATCTCACTACTCGTCGTCGTCGGCAAATCCTAATTCTTGTCGACGGCAAATCCAATCCTCAAGCTTAAATCTCGTCGTCGCCGATCTCTCGTCGTCTGCGGCGAATCAATCGTCGAGTTTTAATTCAAAACGTAAGTGATTTATTTATAAAAGAGGTAGTTTGGTCAGTTGCTCAGTTTAATAATGCTAGAAATGAAGCATAAATTTTTTGAGGTTATTATTGAAGTGAAAAGTCAAAAGAAGGCTGTTTTAAGCAATTCGTCTTTTACTTTTCATTTAGATAGTAAAAATAAGGACTTTGAACAAAATCAAAAACACGATTGGTGGTATAAGACTTTTTGAATTAGATAAAAAAAATAAGGACTTTGATCGCTTAGCTTTTTGATAAAAAATAAAGACTTTGATTATTTAGATCATTATAACTGCCTGATTTTTATACATAATCATATTGAGTTAATTAATTTTAGTTTTCATATAGATAATAAAAATTAAGACTCTGAGCAAAAGCAAAAACATGAATGGTGGTATAAGACTTTTAGAATTAGATAAAAGTGATTGTTTAGCTTTTTGCAAAAAGCTTGAAGATGTAAGCTTTAATTAGAAGCTTTTAATTTTTGTCGTATCAGGATTATTTTTAGATGAGTTATTAATACTTGTGGTATAAGACTTTTAGAATTAGATAAAAAATCTTTTTTTGCTCACTAAGATAATAAAAAAAAAACAATTAAGGGAAAACATCAGAAAATAAAAATTGAAATAAAAACTATTCTCAACTGAACCTATTTTCTAAGGCAAACTAACACAAAAGCTGATATTAAAAAAAAAAAAAATATATTAGTTTAAATTAATAAATATCAATTCGGCTTTAGGTTCGACTTTTTTGCTTAAGTTTGCCAGTTGGTTCTTCCTCGTTTGTTAATTATGAAATTTGATTTATAACTATTTTTTTTATTGATTTTGTTAAAATATAGTTTTTATATTCATTATGAAATCGAATTTTTAATTTTGTTTTTCAATTTACTTTTTTTTGTAGAAATTTTTGTTAAAATTTTCATTCATAGGAATTCGATTTTGTTTTCCAATTTATTTTTCTAAAATATCTTACTATAAATCCGCGATACGCGTTTCCTAATCTAGATCATTTTTATTTGATATAAAGACCCGATATAGTGAATTTTTCAATTAAAAATTTATATTAGGCTATAATTAGATTAATGTTGTATTTGGAAAATCCATGAATTATGATTAAATTTATATGTGAATCTCTGAAACCAAAACTAAAATCAATTAAATGGATAACTTTGCTTACATTTTTGGTTTTACCAAGTAACATTTGTTATTAACTACCACATGTCTTTTATACAAACTGTTACGAAATTACGACCCTAGAATTTATATAAAAATGAAACAAAACTCTGTTTTTATATTCCATATAAAATCCCATTGGCTGCTGTATAAATTATAATAGTATAATATTAATTATGTAACTAAAAATATTTTTGGAGACAGCGAAGACAGCGCCGGGAAGCTGAGGAAGAATGACAGAGGAAGAGTAAGGTTCTCACTTAGGTCAAGGTAAAGAAGCCGAAGCAACTCGCTGAGTCAGCTTGGAAGGAGTCATGTCAGTGAATTTCCAGAGGGATCAAGGGTTTGAAGCTGTTTCAAGTTCCTAAGCTGCGGAGGGATTTCGCCGGATAGAGAGTTGAGGCCTAGTCGAAGCGATTTCAAATTCTTCAGCCTTGCAATTTCCTTCGTAATCTCGCCGAGAGAGAGTTCTCTGAGAGATCGAGGTTGGAGAGAAACCAAAGGGAGAAGAGAGAAGAAGAGAGAGTTTTTCTTTGAGAAACATGAAAGGTAGAGAGAGCGACTCCACTCGCCCGAAACGGCAAGTTCAGTGCCTATAAGTTTAGAAGCTTTAGGCAATATTTCATAATGAGACTTTTAAAATTAAGCTAATTAATTTTTGTATAGAATGTATATTTTTTATTAAAAATTCTTTAGCCTTGCAATTCCCTTTGGAATCTCGCCGGAGAGAGAGGTCTCCGAGAGATCGAGGTCGAGGAGAAACCAAAGGGAGAAGAGAGAAGGAGAGAGAGTTTTCCTTTGAGAGACATGGAAGGTAGAGAGAGCGACTCCACTCGCCCAAAGCGGTAAGTTCAGTGTCGTACCTATAAATTTAGAGGTTTGAGGCAATATTTCATAATGAGGCTTTTTAAATTAAGCAAATTATTTTTTGTATAGAGTGTATATTTTTATTAAAAATTATTAAATTCATTAATATTATTAAAATAAGAACTCTTTACATTTTGCTTAAGATATAGAATATACCAATCATTTGTGTTAACATTATTTATAAAAACATAATGTGAAACAGAACTATGAAACATAATTGGAAAGATAAAACGTAAATATTTTGGAAAATAAATCTATACAAAGGCATTAAATATATAAATAGTAAGGCAACATCATACATAAAAACTAAAACTACAACTCGAAGATAAGTTTCATTTTTACAATAAATAAAAAGATTAAGAAAACAAATGAGAAACTAAAGTAAAAAAAAAAAGCAAAATAAATGAGAATCCAGAGCAAAAAATAAGATAAATATATTTTGAAAACCTTTAATTAAAAAATATTATACATAAAAAATCAACTATTTTCATAAATAAGATTGTAGAGATAAAAACACATTAAAAAGTATTAAAGATATTAAAAAAAAATAGTAGAAAAAGATATAAAACAAATGAAAAGCATATATATTTTTTGTCCAATCTACCCTACGTGTCAGTTCCGCGTAAAACAAACAATTATTTACTATTTTCATTTTATTAGTATTACATTTATTGACTTGTTTGCTCATAGTTATTCACAATATACAAATATAGAATTGAGTAATAGACCATTGATCAAATGAATGTTATATATAATAATATTCGTTCTTCTAATTATAGTTAAATTTTGGTTAGAAAGAAGCGACTTTTAATTGGAACAGTAACAGAGCCGGCCCTGAGGCCAAGCAAAGCAAGCTGGTGCTTGCGGCCCTTTTTACAATAACTAAATTATCGGCCATTTTTTGACAAAAATATACTCTAGCTAAGATGGTTAAGCGCAACAATCTGTGACTACAAGGTGTAGAGTTCGATTCTTCCACAGCTCATTAAACTTTTTTTAAAAAAAATCTCTTTAATATATATTAATTCACAGGCCCATAATTACTTTTTGCTTGTAGCCCATATATTATCAGGGCCGGGCCTGAACAGTAAATAGATTGTAGAAAAGATGTAAACAAGATGGATCACATGGCGATGACTAAATCTCCATTGCTAGCTGCATTGAGAGAGTTCTTGTGTTCCCACTCAACTCTATCATAGAAGATGTTCAGTACTTGTTCCTCTGAGTATCCATTATGTGGGCATTCCCGTAAATACTCCCTGAGTCGCTCTCAAACTTCATCAAAAGGCTCACCAGCATTCTGATGAAATGTGGTGATTTTGTTCCGGAGAGAAGCTGTCTTGGACTTGGGATAGAAATAGTCAAAAAATCTTGTCTGATCTCTTCCTAGCTAGTCAAAGATCCATGTTGTAAGTACTTAAGCTATCTCAAAGCTCTGTCACTCAAGGAGAATGCAACAAATTTGCATTTAAGATAGTCTTCAAGAACACCATTTGAGCTAGTGGTGCTACAAATCTTCTCAAAGTTTTCAATGTGATCCATAGAGTTCTCTGAAGCTAACCCATGGAAGAGATGTTGCTTGACAAGCAATATTATTTGAGGCTTGATTTCGTAGTCCTGCCTCGGAGCAAATTGCAGCTCTGTTTTGATAGAACATATGAGGTGTATCTATATCTCTAATCGCTCGCCTTTGTGGTGGCCTTTGGTTCACTCCACATGGAGGATTTTGAACCATGGGATCTCTGCCATCTGCACTATGATGGTTCACAGGCTTTCGAGCAGATTTAATGTTGTCACCCGTTTCAACTCGCGTCGATCTTGCTTTTCTATTGTTTCGCTCTACTCTCGCAAGTTCCTGGTTATCAAACAATAACAAATTGTTGGAACCTTGACTTTTGGTCATGGACCTGAAGCACACAAGAGAGCAAGAATAAAACAAATTAGTAACGACAAAAATTGAATCCTAGACTAAAATTTAGTCCTAGATTCGTAGGTAACACAATTGTTCCCCGGCAACGGTGCCAAAAACTTGATGACGGCGATTTTAAACCTATAAAAACTACTGCAACTTCACATCAAAAGATGTAGCAATGTAGAGATCAAATCCACAGAGACCAAGTGTTACACTACGATTTTATGAGAGTAAAGTAGAGCTAAGACAAAATGATTGTTTCAATTGCAAATAAGTAACTAACGATCTGAGAAACGATTTATCTTAGGAAGTAAAAGCGTGAGGCTTTAAGGTCAATTCGCAGGAAACATGAATCGTAGAAGTGATAGGTAGACAGGGAAAGCATCAAACAACGTTCTTGAACTCAAACCGCAGAAATAGATTAATATTTTCCCAAAGTATTAATCCCTATGCTTAGATCTATGAATACTAACTCCGCTGAATTCAAAAGACCTAAGCATTCATTCTAATCAAGTCTGATAAGTTCACACAACACCTTAACATCAATTCCCATTGGCTAAGGATATTATGCTCATCTAGGTTTCTTTCAGGCATTAAACCAAACACTTTCGGTGCGTTAAATAACCTAAGATCATCTAAGATCATGAATTAAGTGATCGATCTAATTCAAGCATTAAAACCAACCAAGATGAAGAAACTAACATATAATCCCTGATCTAACCAACCCCTACTATCTTTTCAAGAAATCCTTTGGAAACCTTAAAACCTAACAAGGAGACTACTCACCAATCATCATGAGAACACAAATATCTATGTTGGGACTTTGCATAATCATGATAGATTTGATAAAAGAGAGATGAAATTAAGATAATAGAACAAGAAATTGCATAAAACTTAAGAGAAATCTCCTACAAAGGTGTTTAGAACTTAGGAGGCTAAGATAAACTAAAACATAAATTTAGTTTACGTTTTTTTGGCTAAAGTTTGTATTTATAGCTAATAAAAACGAACAGGGTCGATCCGGGACAAATCGAGTCGTATTCGGGTCAAAACAGGTTAAAAGGCGCAGTGGCCGGTTTGGAGCATCTGTTAGCCTGGTGGGTGCAGCAAACAGGCGAGTTTCTGCGGAAGAAGGCATGTTTGGAAGCATCTGGTAGCCTGGCGGGTGCTGCAAACCGGCGGATTTCTGCGAGAGAAGGCCTGTTTGGAGGAACCTGGTAGCATGGCGGGTGCTGCAAACCAGCGGATTTCTGCAAGAGAAGGCATGTTTGGAAGCATCCGGGTAGGCATGCGGGTGCTGAAAACAAGCGGGTTTCTATGAGAGAAGGCCTATTTGGAAGCATATGGGTAGGCCGGCGAGTGCCTCAGACCGGCAGGTCTACCTTTTAGTCATCCCTTTCCTTCTCTATGATTTCTTGCCTTCCAGCCAAGTTCCATTGGTCTCCACAACTCCTCAAGTGTCACCTTGCTCCATAATACCCTAGAAACACAAAAATACAATGCAAATGCAACAAAATGGCATTGGACTCTAAGATGACACTAGATGATGCAACCAAGACTCAAAGGCACTAAAGTGACCTATAAAAGATATGAAACATGATAAAAACCAAACAAAACAAGAGGTAAAAATGCCTAAATCCTACATATATCACATACACAATTGATCATGAGCAAGGACTTAATCTGTTTAGGAAGACGACGACAACGAGAACGCGAGGATTTCGCTATGCGCAGATGGGATCCTCTGTTTACTCCGATCACAAATAGTTTCACGGTACAACATCATCCAGACGAACGCCACCACATCGCTTGTCAACCTCTCGCTAGAGAAACCGAACAAATTTAAAATCGTATGGTTTGAACTCGTTCCTCTGTTGATCGATGTTCTCAAATCGGCATCAAAGGAATTTTTTGTTCCCTTCTTCTAATTTATGTTCGATTATAGAGAGGTCAATTATAAAGTAGAATTGTGAGCTTGAAATTTTAATTTGGAAATGGAATTGCAAGCTCTCTAATCGTAAATAAGTGGAATCGTGAACATAATTTGCCGATGAGAAAAAATGAAGATGGGAAGGAAGAAGAAACACTGAAACAGTGGCTAGAAAGCCCTGCATAGTTGAAACTAGATCTGAAATACTCTGTTATGTTTGAGAATTACTTTTTGATTTTAATTTTATTCGAAAAAGTGACTAAAGTCATCTAACCCCTTCATACAATCGAAAATTACCGACCCAACCACTAACTATCCACCCGATCCTAACCCAATTTAATCTGACCCACCCATATTCAGTAAAACCCTAATTTACAGATCAATTCGAATCTATTCGGCCGAAAATCAAACAGTTCAAATTCACTGTCTTCTCGAAACGACGAGAGCTTCGACCGAGACGACAATCGAGCAGAGACGGTCTCTTCGTGTAGTCTTCTTGTTTTTGTCATTTCATTTCTCTATCATTCTTTTCCTTGTCATTAGAGATGTCAGACGGGCCGGTCCGCGTCCAAACGGGCTTGTCCGTGGCGGGTTCCATTTTTTCATGTCCATGCGGGCCGGCCCGCCGCGGGTTGCAGACAACAAAACATAAGCCTAAGTCCGCCCCGCCTTTATTTAGCGGGTGGACCCGCGGGTCATGTTATTGATATATCATGGTTTTTACCGGTTTTTGACCATGATGTAAGTCTTATTTATAGAGTCTTTTGGTCTTTTTAGAGTCTTTACAGGTTTGAGTACGTTTTGAGCATAATTGGAGATTTTGAAGCATTTTGGAGCATTGTGGAAGAAGATGCTGAAAATGTGAAGTTGGAGAATTGTTGGATGAACAGTGTCGATTGACACTGTTCACTGGTGTCGATCGACACCACTCGAGCCAAGCCAAACCGCCTGATTTTACTAGATTGAAGAAAAGGAAATTGCCCAAAAAGTTTTCCTTATTTGCAAGAGTGCCCAATTCGTGTTTTGGACCTTATATATAGTTTTCAAAGCCATTGTTTAGGCATAATCTCATACTTTAAGAATCATAGAAGTTTAGGTTTTTGGAGAGAAAAATCAGACTCCTTTAGAGCAGATTTGGAACTCTTTTATTTCTTATATTGATTTATTTTATGCTTTCTATTTAAATTATGATTTGCGTTTCATTGATCATGTCTGAGTAGTTTGCTTGTTAGGTTTAGGGTTTTTTTTCAAAGGTGGTTGATGAATTGTTAGGTTGAATTGAATTGTTAGGATAAAATCATTAGAGTTCTTCATCTGGATTTGTGTTTAATGCTTATTCTATCTTTGCGACCTAGAATATGATATTAGGTTGATTAATAGATGCGAGAGTATTATTAATTGCTTGAACTAATGTTAGATGAGCAAAATACCTATTCGCAAAGAGATTTGGTTTAGGGATTTTGTGAACAATTGAACCTGTTATTAATGCTTGTCTGAATTGTTTGAATTTGCAAAGAGATCTGGAATTCTAGGGTTTAGACATAGATAATCTTCGCAGCGAGAGTTGGTTAATTTTACATTAGTGTTTCAAGTTCAAGAACAATTCTTCATAATTCCTAACATTCTGTCTAGACCTGCAATTAGGATTCACCCGAGAATTTTCCTGAACCTAGCGTTTCGTCTCCTGAATTTACATCGTTTTTAATTGCTTTCGGCTTTTACTTTTAATCTTTATTCTTAGCTTAATTCGAAATTAGAAGTTTGTTGTGTGACTAACTCTTTCCCTGTGGATTCGATCCCTAAGTACTGCGATTTTATGCTCATCTAGGTTTCTTTCACGCATTTAACCAAACACTTTCGGTGCGTTAAATAACCTAAGATCATGAATTAAGTGATCAATCTAATTCAAGCATTAAAACCAACCTAGATGAAGAAACCAACATATAATCCCTGATCTAACCAACCCCTACTATCTTTTCATGAAATCCTTTGGAAACCTTAAAACCTAACAAGGATTAGTTGCCTACAGATTTTTAGAATTAGAATTTTGTCTAGGTTTTTTTTTTTTTTGGTTACTAATTTTTTAGTTTCTTATTTTTGGTTTCAGGTGCATGCCTAGTCGCAGTACCAGGAGCAACAAAGAAAAGGAACTAATCAAACTCAACAACCAGGAGCTCGGCCGTCTAGAAAGAACGAACCGAAAATATGCAAGAGCGTCGATCGACACCAACACTAGCGTCGATCAACACCCTTCACAGACTCAGATGGCGGAGCCTGTAATTTTGATAAGAGATGAAGCTGGCAATTTGTTCGATGCAGAAGGGCATATGAGGAACAACTGAGGCTAGAGAATTGATGAGAATGGAGTTGCAATTATCGAGCAAGCAGTGCAAGTAGCTGGACGTGGGAGAACGCTAGGCGATTACAACAGACCTGATCAGTTCTATGCAAACAGAGCTGCAATTCGCCCACCTCCTTTTCAGAGGAATGACTTCGAGCTGAAGCATGCATTCTACACTTTGGTGGCTCAGCATCCTTTTCATGGTCTTCCTAATGAGCATCCCATGGACCACATTGAGAGGTTTGAAGACTTGGCATCAAGCATTAAGGCTAATGGAGTGTCCAATGATTATCTCTTCTGCAAGCTTTCCCTTACTCACTTGCTGGAAATGATGTGTACTGGCTGAAGCTATTGGATCCATGATCATTGACCACCTGGGAAGATACAAAGAATGCATTCCTGTGCAATTTCTTTGATGATGCAAGATCTGAGGAGCTTAGGATGAAGATCACTACATTCTCACAAGGACCAACTGAAGCATTCAAGGCTTCTTGGGTGAGATTCAAAGCTTATCAAAGAGACTGTCCACATCATGGTTTCAGCGAAGTTCATCTGCTGGGAATTTTCTACAGAGGTATGGATTGGAGATACCATATGGCTTTAGACGCTGCAAGCAATGGGAACTTCAACACCCAATATCCAGAAAATGATACCATTCTTATTGAGAACTTGGCTTCTCATATGCTCTCAAATTTACCCTAGAGCTACTCTCTCAAATTAAGAGATCAGTTGTAGTACTTAGGGATCGAATCCACAGGGAAGGGATAGTCACACAGAAAATTTCTAAGTTTGAATTAAGCTAAGTGAGAATGTGAAACTAAAAGACAGAAGGAAATTAAAAACTTAGTAAATTCAGGAGACGAAATGCTAGGTTCAGGGAAATTCTCAGGTGAGCTAAATTGCAGGTCTAGACAGAATGTTAGGATTTATTAAGCACTGTTCTTGAACTCAAAACACTAATGTAAAATCAACCAACTCTCGCTGCGAAGATTATCTATGCGTAAACCCTAGAATTCCAAATCTCTTTGCAAATTCAAACAATTCAGACAAGCATTAATATCAGGTTCGATTGTTCACAAAATCCTAAACCAAATCTTTTTGCGAATAGGTATTTTGCTCATCTAACATTAGTTCAGGAAAATTAATAATACTCTCTGATATATCATGGTTTTTACCCAGTTTTGGACCATGATATAAGTGTTTTTATAGAGTCTTTTGTTAGTTTTCGAGTCCTATTTGAGTCTTTACAGGATGGAGAGCACTTGGAGTTTAATGAGAGATTATGGCACTTTTTGGAGCATTTTGGAGAAGCAGCTGAAGTAATGAAGTCAAGAGAGTGGATTTGTTTGTCTGAACCTGAACATTAATGCTTGTCTGAATTGTTTGAACTCGCAAAGAGATTTGGTTTTCTGGAATTTAGGCATAGATAACTTCTGCATCGAGAGCTGATTAGTTTTAAATTAGCGTTTCGAGTTCTAGACGGTTCTTAATTATTTCCTGACAAAATAATATATGCATTCTCTGATTCATCCTAATTATTATCCTTGCCTAGCGCCTTCGTCTCTTGAACTTACACCGCATAAATCTTGTTTACTTATTTCGCATTGTTTAGTTTATTTAAATTCAATAATTGATCTAGCATAATCTGAATTTAGAAAACTTAGCGTAGCATCTACTTCCCTTGGGATTTCGATACCCCTTATACTACGATTGCTTTTGATGTGCACTTGCAGTAGTTTTATTAGGGTAAAACCTGAGCCATATCACTCTCGCATCTATTCATTAACCTAAGATCAGATTCTAGGTCGCAAAGCTAGAATAAGCATTAAACACAAATCCAGATGAAAAACTCTAATGATTTTATCCTAACAATTAAATTCAACCTAACAATTCATTAATCACCTTTGAAAAACCCTAAACCTAACAAGAAAACTACTCAGACATGATCAGTGAAACACAAATCAAAATTTGAATAGAAAGCATAAAAGAAATCAATAGAAGAAATAAAGGAGTCCCAAATTTGCTCTGAAGGAGACAAATTCTTCTCTCTAAAATCTCTCTTTAAAATAATATGTGTGTTATATGCCTAAACAATGGCTGAAAAACTCTATTTATAGGCCTAGGTTCGCATCTTCAATTCCTTGGAAGATTAGGAAAAGTCTTGGAGATTTTCTTTTCTTCAAAAACTGGAAACTTCCCGCTTCTGGAAATTGGAAATCCTGGTGTCGATCGACATCATTGGTGTCGATCGACACTCATCGTGTTTCTTCAATCCGACTTCATTCCACTAAGCTCTAAAATATATCCAAATCTCCAATTGTACCTGAACCTGTAAAGACTCTATATAGACTCGAAAATAGCCAAAAAAACTCTATAAAAAGACTTATATCATGGTCTAAATATGGATAAAAACCATGATATATCAACTCTCCCAGACTTAGCTTTTGCTTGCCCTCAAGAAAAACAGAAACTAAATATAGAGTCGAAGTTTGAAAACCGAAATGTCCAGCTAACCTTCACAACACCACAACTCGTTAACACTCTTGAATCCACATGCAGTAGAGCCAACCTTAGGAAAGTTCAGTGTACTCACCACAAGCTTAGCAATCTCCCAGTTTGAATCCAGATCATTTCCTTAGATAAATTTCGAACTCTAACATTGGTATTGCCAAAGAACTTTGCTGATTATTTCCCTTCCTTAGTGCTTTGAACAAGACATTATTTGTACATCTCTCCTATTTTCTCCTCCCTTAGTCAACTTTTGTCCATTTTCAGGGTGTTCTAAGATCTTTTCATTGACTTTTTTTATTCTTTTGAAGTCTCGGAAAATAGTGCTACTCTCTACTTGTGTTCCTTGTGAGGAGACAGGTTCAAGAGCACTCACTAATATTGTTCCTTGTGAGGAGACAGGTTCAAGAGCACTCACTAATATTGTTCCTTGTGAGGAGACAGGCTCATGAGGTTCTTTGCACTATTCCCAGACTTAGACTCTTTTTTTTCTCAAGAGAAAATCAAGGAGAGACTGCAACTTGCTTATCTTGTTCAGAGCTGAAAGAGGAATCAAATTCAATGCATACCTAGTTCTTATAAGGGAATCTGAACTCTCTGTCAGATTGATCCACTTGCAGCTTTCTACTTAGTAAGACCTGCAATCAACTACTATGGCAATGGTCCTTCAAGTGTCAATGTATTGTGGTTGAGTTCTTCTGAAAACTGAAAATTTCAACTGATTTTGACTCAATAAAACAAGTTTTTGACTGACTCAAATGACTCTCAAAACAAAACACAAAGTCAGTAATCACCTCCCCCCAGACTTAAACAACACTGTCCCCAGTGTTATCAAGCCCGAAGTTGGCTTAAAGAATGATTAGAAACAACATAAAAGACCAGTTCGAAGACTTACCTTCGTCTGCGCGTGGTGTCGATCGACACTGGTCAATGTCGAGCCCAATGTCGCCTTTTTCAACTGACTGAAACTAGGACTAAGTAAAACCAAAACGAAATATAAAGAAAAACGTACCTAACAGTGGGTTGCCTCCCACTCAGCGCTCGTTTTCAGTCATTAGCTTCACTGTGTCGGGGTTTAGACGTATGGTGGATCAGAGGGTGGCATCGAATGCTTCCCAGCAGAATGTCTCCTCATCCATGGTGGAGTATAGGTAGTAGGTGCATGAGATCGACCAAGGTAGTGATGAACAACAGCAGGGTGGGACTTAAAATTGGGAGGGACACTTCGTTTTCCTGCAGAGTCATCAAAGGAAACACCAAGCCTTCTACGAAAATCTCATGGCTTGCATAAGTGTGAAACACCTTTTGAACCTTTGGTATTCTTATTGATAAGATCAGGTGGTTTGGAATTCATTCCAGGAAATGCGTACCTTTGCTTCCTTCGAGGTTTATGACATGTATGATGTGGAGTCATTTTTTAGACCAAAAATGATGGACTTGCAGCATTGGAAGCGACTTATGGTGTGATCCGCAAAGTGTGTCGATCGACACTAGTGGTGTCGATCGACACCATCTCTGCAGCTCGAATCTCTGCACTTTTTCTCCAATTCAGCTCTGCAATCCTTGCTTCCATGATGAAAACGTTTTCCTCCATTGGTTTGGCATTGATTAGACCCTCATCTTCGCCCATAGTCCGGAAGTGATGACCAGTGACTATGTTTCCACTCCAATTCTCAAGCTCCACAGCTTTCTCAGAATTCTCAGCTAATGCTTCTTGAACAACCAGTTTGTTCACTTGCTCTTTAGAATCAAGCTCTCCTCCATCGATCACAGCGATGCAAGAGATGTGTTTGGATGTTCCAGTAGTAGGGATAGCTTTGTAGAAGACCCCTTTGTCAACATTAGAGAATGATATTCTCTTATTCGGCATGTCTACAACTGCTCCCACTGTGGCCATGAATGGTCTTCCAAAGATGAATGGCATGACAGACGCTCTGCTTACTTCCACAACCTGAAAATCCGTTGGAACTAGGCAATTCCCAACTTTGATAAGTAAGTTTGGAATTGTACCATATGAGACTGTGGTAGAAGAATTGGCGAATTCAAGAGTCATGCTTGAAGGGTGAATGTCAGCATTCCCCAGCCTCTCTGCAATGTCTTTTGACATGAGGTTCACGCTAGCTCCTGAATCGCAGAGGGATTGTTTAAACTCAACTCCACCAATGGAGCATGGAACGATAAACATCCCAGGGTCTTCAACCTTAAGCAACTGCTTCATTGGCGGTGGTGTTTCCCTTGCTTTATGAAAAAGCTCTTCCATCTCTTCAAAGCTTTCTCTGTTATTCTGAAAAAAGGCACACAAGGGATATCTCTCATAAGCTTCATCAAAGGAGATCTCCTTTGGAATCATCTCCACCCTTTTGTTGAAAGCAGCCTGCTTCTCTGCACTAATGGGCGGCCTTAGATGTTTGGGTAGAGGAGGATTTGGAACCTTGGCCTTGTAGACCCTTCCCAATGCAACTTGTGAAACTTTAGGCGTGTCTGTCCAAGTTCGGGAAGGGTGTCGATCGACACCCAGATGGTGTCGATCGACACTAGACGTTTGTGTCGAGGATGCTGTGTCGATCGAGCTTCATTCGTCTGGTTTCTCCCTGAGTGTCGATCGACACACAGTAGTGTCGATCGACATTGACTCCGCAGCATTTTCTACATCTTCAAGCTCCTCGAATTCTTCAGTACTTAGCCCTCTTTTCTGCACAGGCTGAAGGTTCCCTCCATTCTGGATCTTGATGGCATTCACATGGTGTCAAGGATTCACGTCTGTCTTTCCAGGAAGACATCACTCTTGTCTCTTTAAAGCTCCAGCAGTTTGTGCTACTTGAACATCCAATTGCTTCATATGAGTACCTAGAGACTCAATTTTCCCATTCAGATCAGTGTACATGGCATCGATCTCCCCATTGAAGTCCACAGTCATCTTCTGTTGTCCCTCCAAGATTTGTTGAATCATGGACTCCATCTTATTTTCTTGAATAGGCGGATTCTGCTAAGAAGAAGAACCATAAGTTCTATTGAAGCTATTGCTCTGAAAAGGCTTCTGGGAAGAAGAACCATAGTCTTGCTGATTGTTGAACCTCTGTCCTTGAAAACCAGCACCATTGATGTAATTGACTTCTTCTTGCTCTGGCTCAAAGGTCTCCACTTCTGCAAAGTGGACTTGCTTCTTTCCCACTAGAAGGCTATGCATTGAGTCTAGCTTAGCATTCACCTCAGCAATCTGACGTCCATCCATGTTTACAGCCTTCTTCTTCCTATCCAAATCTGCATTCTTGGTACTATTGCAAGAAACCAAGTTCTCAATCAGCACATATGCATCTTCTGGATATCTAGTGTTGAAGTTTCCATTGTTGGCAGCGTCCAGAGCCATCTGGTACCTCCAATCAATCCCTCTGTAGAAAATTCCCAGTAGCTGTGGCTCGCTGAAACCGTGGTGTGGACAGTCTCTCTGGTAAACCTTGAATCTCACCCAAGCAGCCTTGAATGCTTCAATTGGTCCTTGAGAGAATGTAGTGATCTTCATCCTCAGCTCCTCAGATCTTGCATCATCAAAGAAATTGCATAAGAATGCATTCTTTGTTTCTTCCCAAGTGGTCAAGGATCCTGGATCCAACTGCTTCAGCCAGTATGATGCATCTCCAACAAGTGAGTAGGGGAAAAGCTTGCAGAAGAGATAATCATATGTAACTCCATTAGCCTTGATGCTTGATGCCAAGTCTTAAAATCTCTCAACATGGTCCATGGGATGCTCATTAGGAAGACCACGGAAGGGATGCTGACCCACAAGTGTGTAGTAAGCAGGCTTCAGCTCGAAGTCATTCCTCTGGAATGCAGGAGGACGAATCGCAGCTCTATTAGCATAGAACTGATTAGGTATGTTGTATTCACCAAGCGTTCTTCCGCGTCCAACATCTGCGACTTGTAGTGCATCTTGCCGCACTTGGTGTCGATCGACACCAACTGGGTGTCGAGCGACGCCATCTGCCTCGATCAAAACAGCCCTGTTCTCATCTATTTTATGGCATTGGTTGTTCCTTCGGTGTCCTTCCGTATCGAACAGATGGCCAGCTTCATCCCTTATCAAAATCACAGGCTCTGCCATCTCTGTCTGCAAGGGGTGTTGATCGATGCTATTGGTGTCGATCGACGCCTTCGCAGCTTTGCGGTTGGTTCGTTCTAGATGTGTTAGCGCCTGGTTGTCAAGTTTGATTAGCTCCTTTTCCTTATTGCTTCTGGTATTGTGATTAAGCATACACCTGAAACCAAGAATAAAAAACTAAAAATTAGTAACCAAAAACAAAAATAAAAACCTAGACAAAATTCTAATATCAGAACTCTGTAGGCAACTAATCTCTTCCCCGGCAATGGCGCCAAAATTTGATATCCTCTCAAATTTACCCTAGAGCTACTCTCTCAAATTAAGAGATCAGTTGTAGTACTTAGGGATCGAATCTACAGGGAAGGGATAGTCACAAAGCAAATTAAGCTAAGTGAGAATATGAAACTAAAAGACAGAAGGAAATTAAAAACTTAGTAAATTCAGGAGACGAAACGCTAGGTTCAGGGAAATTCTGAGGTGAGCTAAATTGCAGGTCTAGACAGAATGTTAGGAATTATTAAGCACTGTTCTTGAACTCGAAACACTAATGTAAAATCAACCAACTCTCGCTGCGAAGATTATCTATGCATAAACCCTAGAATTCCAAATCTCTTTGCAAATTCAAACAATTCAGACAAGCATTAATATCAGGTTCGATTGTTCACAAAATCCTAAACCAAATCTCTTTGCGAATAGGTATTTTGCTCATCTAACATTAGTTCAAGCAATTAATAATACTCTCGCATCTATTAATTAACCTAAGATCAGATTCTAGGTCGCGAAGCTAGAATAAGCATTAAACATAAATTCAGATGAAGAACTCTAATGGTTTTATCCTAACAATTAAATTCAACCTAACAATTCATTAATCACCTTTGAAAAACCCTAAACCTAACAAGCAAACTACTCAGACATGATCAATGAAACACAAATCAAAATTTGAATAGAAAGCATAAAAGAAATCAATAGAAGAAATCAAGGAGTTCCAAAGTTGCTCTGAAGGAGACAAATTCTTCTCTCTAAAATCTCTCTCTAAAATAATATGTGTGTTATATTCCTAAACAATGGCTGAAAAAACTCTATTTATAGGCCTAGGTTCGCATCTTCAATTCTTTGGAAGATTAGGAAAAGTCTTGGAGATTTCCTTTTCTTCAAAAACTGGAAACTTCCCGCTTCTGGAAATTGGGAATCCCGGTGTCGATCGACACTCATCGTGTTTCTTCAATCCGACTTCATTCCACTAAGCTCCAAAATGTATCCAAATCTCTAATTTATCTCCAATTGTACCTGAACCTATAAAGACTCTATATAGACTCGAAAATAGCCAAAAGACTCTATAAAACACTTATATAATGGTCTAAAAATGGGTAAAAACCATGATATATCAGCTTCTAGCAATAGTACCAAGAATGCAGACTTTGAGAGGAAGAAGCAAGCTGGAAATCTGGATGGACGTAAAATTGCTGAGGTGAAGGCTAAGATGGACTCAATGCATAGCCTTCTTGTGGGAAAGAAGCAATACCAGTTTGTTGCTGAAGTAGAGACCTTTGAGCCTGAAGAAGAAGAAGAAGTCAATTACATCAATGGTGCTGTTTTCAAGGACAGAGATTTGGCAATCAGCAAGGTTATGGTTCTTCTTACCAGAAGCCTTTTCAAAATAACAACTTCCGAAGAACTTATGGTTCTTCTTCTTACCAGAAGCCTCCTGCTCAAGACAATGAGTTGAAGTCCATGGTTGAACAGCTCTTAGTGGGTCAACAAAACATGACTGTGGACTTCAATGGGAAGATTGGTGCCTTGTACACTGATCTGAATGTGAAAATTGAGTCTCTAGGTACTCATATGAAGCAATTGGATGTCCAAGTAGCTCAAACTGCTGGAGCGTTGAAGAGACAAGAAGGACGCCTTCCTGGAAACACAGATGCAAATCCGAGGCATCATGTTAACGCCATCATGATTCAGAGTGAAAGAGGCTTTCAACCAGTGCTGAAAAGGGTCTGAATGCTCAAGAATTCGTGGAGTTTCAAGCTGAAGAAGAAGATGTTGTTGTTGCAGAGCAGGTGTCGATCGACACCACTGCTGAGTGTCGATCGACACCGGTAGAAAAACTCGAGAAATCGAACTTTGACGGAGCGAAATCGAGCTCGATCGACACAACATCCTCGACACGAAATGTCAGTGTCGATCGACACTAGCTGGGTGTCGATCGACACTCCCAGACATCACGTGAAGCTTCACAAGTTGCAGAGGAAAGGGTATACAA
Source organism: Alliaria petiolata (assembly GCA_020283515.1). Lineage (NCBI taxonomy): Eukaryota > Viridiplantae > Streptophyta > Magnoliopsida > Brassicales > Brassicaceae > Alliaria > Alliaria petiolata. The sequence goes on along the minus strand of JAHZTW010000004.1, from coordinate 58,052,713 downwards.
GCCTAAGGTTCCATATCCTTTACTACCCAAACACCTAAGTCCGCCTATTAGTGAAGAGAAGCTAGCTGCTTTCAACAAGGGAGTGGGAAAGATTCCTAAGGAGATCTCCTTTGATGAAGCTTATGAGAGGTATCCCTTGTGTGCTTTCTTCCAGAATAGCAGAGAAAGTTTTGAAGAGATGGAAGAACTTTTTCACAAGGCGAGAGATACACCACAACCAATGAAGCAACTGCTTAAGGTTGAAGATCCAGGGATGTTTGTTGTTCAATGCTCCATTAGTGGAGTTGAGTTTGAACAATCTCTATGTGATTATGGTGCTAGTGTGAATCTCATGTCAAGGGACATTACAGAGAGACTAGGGATTGCTGACATTCACCCTTCAAACATGACTCTCGCATTCGCCAATTCTTCCACCACAGTCTCATATGGTACAATTCCAAACTTACTTGTCAAAGTTGAGAATTGTCTAGTACCAACTGATTTTCAGGTTGTGGAAGTGAGCAAGAATTCTGTCATGCCTTTCCTCCTTGGGAGACCATTCATGGCCACAGTAGGAGCTATTGTAGACATGCCCAATAAGAGAATCTCTTTCTCTAATGTTGACAAATAAGTGTTCTACAAAGCTATCCCTACTACTGGAACTTCCAAACACATCTCCTACATTGCTCTGATCGCTAGAGATGAACTGGATACAATGGAGCAATTGAACAATGTGGTTATTCAAGAGGCATTAGGTGAGAATTCTGAGAGAGCTTTGGAGCTTGAGGATTGGAGTGGAAACAATCATCTCTTCAGGACTATAAGCAGAGATGAGGTTCAGATCAATGACAAGTTGATGGAGAAAGACGTTTTTGTGATAGAAGCAAGGATTGCAGAGCTGAACTGCAGAAAAAGTGTAGAGATTCGAGCTGCAGGTGTGGTGTCGATCGACATCCATCGCAGATCAATCCACAAATCGTTTCCAATGCTGCAAATCCATCATATGCTGTCAAACAGACAACTCCACATCCTACAGCCCATACACATCGAAGAAAGCAAAGGTATGTACTTCATGTAATCAATTACAAACCTCATGTTCATCTCAATAAGAATTTAAAAGGTTCGAAAGGTGCTTCACACTTATACAAGCAACGAGATTTTCGTAGAAGGCTTAGTATTGCTTTTGATGATTCTGCAGGAAAAAGAAGTATCCCACCCGAACTCACGTCCCACCCTGTTGTTGTTCCTCACTTCCTTGGTCGCTCTCATGCACCTAACGCATATACACCACCATGGATGAGGAGACATTCTTCTGGGAAGCATTCGATGTTACCCTCTGATCCACCAGACGCCTGAACCCTCTGACACAGTCAAGCTAATGCCTGAAAACAAGCACTGAGTGGGAGGCAACCCACTTTTAGGTAGGATTTCTCTTTTAATTTCGTTTTCTTTTCACTAACTTTGGGTTTTGTTTATGTGTTTCAAAAAAAAAAAAAAAAATTGCCGGACAGACGGATTTCGACCGTAGTCGATACAGGAGCTCGACATGAATAGTGTCGATCAACACTGTTCATGGTGTCGATCGACACCCCCTCGGAGGTAAGTTTACTCAACTTGTTTTCTTCATATCTCTCTCAATTCTTAACGGATTTGAGTGATTTAAGAGCCTAAGTTGTATAGATTTTCGTCATCTATCCATCATGTCCATTATCTTTTCGATTTGGTTTGTTTCTGACCTTAAGAGTGTTGGTTAAGTCTGGGGGAGGAAAATACTAATGTATTTTGCTTTGTCTTTTGTTTTGAGTCAGTTGTGTTAGTCCAAAGTGTTTTATTGAGTCAAAATTTAGTTGAAATTTTTCAGTTTTTCTTGGAACTAACCGCAAAACATTGACACTTGAAGGACCATTGCCATAGTAGTTGATTGCAGGTTTTACTAAGTAGAAAGCTGCAAGTGGATCAATCTAACATGGAGAGTTCAGATTCCTATATTGAGCTTGGTATACATTGGACTTGATTCCTCTTTCAGCACTGACAAGATAAGAAAACTACAGTCTCTCCTTGATCTTTCCTAAAGAAAAGAAAAGAAATAAAAAGTATAAGTCAAGGAATAGTGCAAAGATCCTCATGAGCCTGTCTTCTCACAAGAAACAATATTAGTGAGAGCTCATGAACCTAGAACACCCTGAAAATGGGCAGCACTTGACTAAGGGAAGAGAAAATAGGAGAGCTATACCAAGAATGTCTTGTTCAGGCGCTAAGGAAGGGAAAGAATCTGTAAGTCCTTTGGTCAATACCGTTTGTTTGAGTTCGAAATTTTGAGAAGGAAGGGATCTCGACTTGAACTGGGAGATTGCTAAGCTTGTGGTAAGTACACTGAAGTACTGTCTAAGGTTGGCTCTATGGTATGTGGATTCATGAGTGTTGGTTCAATGTGTCGTTCTGAAGGATTACTGATTTTTTCTGTTTTCAAACCTTGACTCTATACTTTGTTTCCGTTTTGCTTGAGGGCCAGCAAAAGGTAAGTCTGGGGGAGTTGATATATCATGGTTTTTACCGGTTTTTGACCATGATATAAGTCTTATTTATAGAGTCTTTTTGTCTTTTTAGAGTCCTATTACAGTCTTTACAGGTTGGAGTACGTTTTGAGCATAATTGGAGATTTTGAAACATTTTGGAACATTGTGGAAGAAGATGCTGAAAATGTGAAGTTGGAGAATTGTTGGATGAACAGTGTCGATCGACACTGATCACTGGTGTCGATCGACACCACTCGAGCCAAGCCAAACCGCCTGATTTTACAGGATTGAAGAAAAGGAAATTACCCAAAAAGTTTTCCTTATTTGCAAGAGTTCCCAATTCGTGTTTTGGACCTTATATATAGTTTTCAAAACCATTGTTTAGGCATAATCTCATACTTTAAGAATCATAGAAGTTTAAGTTTTTGGAGAGAAAAATCAGACTCCTTTAGAGCAGATTTGGAACTCTTTTATTTCTTCTATTGATTTCTTTTATTATTTCTATTCAAATTATGATTTGTGTTTCATTGATCATGTCTGAGTAGTTTTCTTGTTAGGTTTAGGGTTTTTTTTCAAAGGTGATTGTTGAATTGTTAGGTTGAATTGAATTGTTAGGATAAAATCATTAGAGTTCTTCATCTGGATTTGTGTTTAATTCTTATTCTAACTTTGCGACCTAGAATCTGATATTAGGTTGATTAATAGAAGCGAGAGTATTATTAATTGCATGAACTAATGTTAGATGAGCAATATACCTATTCGCAAAGAGATTTGGTTTAGGGATGTTGTGAACAATTGAACATGTTATTAATGCTTGTCTGAATTGTTTGAATTTGCAAAGAGATTTGGAATTCTAGGGTTTAGACATAGATAATCTTCCCAGCAAGAGTTGGTTGATTTTACATTAGTGTTTCAAGTTCAAGAACAGTTCTTCATAATTCTTAACATTCTGTCTAGACCTGCAATTAGGATTCACTTGAGAATTTCTCTGAACCTAGCGTTTCGTCTCCTGAATTTACATCGTTTTTAATTGCTTTCGGCTTTTACTTTTAATCTTTATTCTTAACTTAATTCGAAACTAGAAGTTTGTTGTGTGACTAACTCTTTCCCTGTGACGAATTAGAAGCTGGACATCTTACGTTTAGCCGCCCAACCCGTTATCCGCACGGATCTGACCCGCTAAGCCCGCAAATGAGGCGGACAAATTTTTAAGGCCCAAGCCCGCCCCGCTTCATTTCTACTTGGGCCTGGCCCGCGGGCAGCGGGTCCGATTGACATCTCTACTTGTCATTTCTCCTTATGTGAGAATTTGTTATCCGCGAGTTCCTATCTATTTATCCGCGAGCGAGCATTCTTCGGCCTAAGTGAAATCGTTATCCGCGAGCATTCTTCGAGTTTCCTCTATCAACAGTAAGTGAATCTCATGTTTTTAAAAATATCCATCAAGTCACAATTTAATTCATTTCATAGAGGAAGAGCTCTTTGATTTCGGAGTTATTTATATTTTCAATTCGTAATGCTACTCAGATTATCAATTTTTTTTGAACAATTTGGCTAAAATATCATAGTCATTATTTCGTCAGATTGATTGGTTTTTAAGTTAATAAGTTTAAGTTCGTTGAAATTATCATATTTGGAGCTCTCTTTTCATAAGAAATGATATTTTGAATCTATTGATCTTAGATAAGATGCCGCCTCATACGAAAATTTTGAAAAAGGCTATAAGGAGGAGTTTACGTGATATATCATGGTTTTTACCCATTTTTGGACTATGATATAAGTGTTTTTATAGAGTCTTTTGGTATTTTAGAGTCCTATTAGAGTCTTTACAGGATGGAGTGCATTTGGAGCTTAATAGAAGATTCTGGAGCTTATTGAAGCATTTAGGAGAAGCAGCTGAAGTTATGAAGTCGAAGCTGAAATTCACGCAGGGTAGTGTCGATCGACACCATCACTGAGTGTCGATCGACACCGATCAAACCGACCAAGTTTCGCGACGTTCATCAAGAAAAGGAAATTGTCCCAAGTTTTGAAGAATTACAAGATTGCCCCTGACGAAAATCTTCTTCTATAAATAGTTTTCAGTCATTGTTTAGCCAGACACCTGATCATAATTTTTTGTTTTAGAGACTTAGAGAGAAATTGATCCTGAGCTTTTGGGGAGATAATTTTGTACTCTTCCGAGAAGTTTTTTTGAACCCATGTATCATTCTCTTTTCTTATTTTATGCAATTTATTTCAGTCATGATTTGTGCATTCATCTCCATGTCTGAGTAGTTTGCTAGCTAGGATAGGGTGATTTAGGGTTGATGATGAGTTTGTAGAATCATTAGGTTGTTAGGAAAAAAACACTTGGATCTTCATCTTGATTTGTGCTTATATTGATTACTTAATTGATCACTTAGAAATCAAACCCTAGGTTGTTTAATAGATGCGAGAGCATTATTGATAACTTAATCTAATCATAGATGAGCAAAGTATCGATTCGCAAAGAGATTTGGTTTAGGTATTTTGTGAACAATCGAACCTGTTTTTAATGCTTGCCTTAATTGTTTGAATTTGCAAAGATATTTGGGATTCTGGAATTTAGGCATAGATAACTTCTGCAACAAGAGTTGATTGGTTTTAAATTAGTGTTTCGAGTTCTAGACGGTTCTTAATAATTTTCTGACAACATAATATCTGCATTCTCTGATTCAACCTGATAATCATCCTTGCATAGCGCTTAGTCTCCTGAACTTTAATCCACATTTGATTATGTTACTGATTTACTTAGTAGTTTTATTTATTTTAATTGATTTGATCTAGCATAATCTGAATTTCGAAACCATAGTGTAGCATCTACTTTCTTTGGGATTCGATAACCCCTTATACTTCAATTGTATTTACTGTGCACTTGCAGTGTTATATTTGGGTAAAACTTTGACCCTATCAAGTTTTTGGCGCCGTTGCCGGGGAAGTAATAGCTGCCTATGGAATCTAGTATTAGGATTTTGACTAGGTTTTGTTTTTATTTTTGGTTACTGATTTAGTTTCTTATTTTTGGTTTCAGGTGCATGCCCAATCGCAGTACCAGAAGCAACAAAGAGAAGAAGCTAATTGAACTCAACCAGGAGCTCGGTCGTCTCGAACGTACGAATCAAAAATCTGCACGAGTGTCGATCGACACCCTTACGAGCATCAATTGACACCCTGCACCGAACGAGATGGCAGAACCTATGGTTTTGATACGCGACACAGAAGGTAACCTGGTCGACGGAGAAGGCAACAGAAGGAACACCAGAGGACAAAGACTTGATGAGAACGATGCGGTCATCATCGAGCAAGCAGTACAAGTCGCACCTGCGAATGGAGGACGTGGAAGACTGCTAGGCGAATACAACAGACCAGTGATAGGGCTCACGTTTTACCCTAATAAAACTACTGCAAGTGCACAGCAAAAGCAATCGTAGTATAAGGGGTTATCGAATCCCAAGAGAAGTAGATGTTACACTATGGTTTCTAGGTTCAAATTATGCTAGATCAAATCAGATAAAAGTAAAACAAGGCAAAGAAATAAATGAGTATCACGAAATAGGTTCTTAAAATCAGGAGACTAAGGCGCTAGGTTCAGAGAAATTCTCAGGTGATCTAAATTGCAGGTCTAGACAGAATGTTAGGAATTATGAAGAACTGTTCTTGAACTCGAAACACTAATGTAAAATCAACCAACTCTCGCTGCGAAGATTATCTATGTCTAAACCCTAGAATTCCAAATCTCTTTGCAAATTCTAACGATTCAAACAAGCATTAAAGTTCAGGTTCAATTGTTCACAAAACCCTAAACCAAATCTCTTTGCGAATAGGTATTTTGCTCATCTAACATTAGTTCAGGCAATCAATAATACTCTCGCATCTATTAATTAACCTAAGATCAGATTCTAGGTCGCGAAGCTAGAATAAGCATTAAACACAAATCCAGATGAAGAACTCTAATGATCTAGAATAAGCATTAAACACAAATCCAGATGAAGAACTCTAATGATTTTATCCTAACAATTTAATTGACCTAACAATTCATTAATCACCTTTGAAAAACCATAAACCTAACTAGCAAACTACTCAGACATGGTGAATGAAGAAAACATCATGAATAAAGAAGATTGCATAAAAGAGATTAATAGAATTAAAGGGGTTCAAAAACTTCTAAGAAGAGTATAGAATTATCTCCCCAAAAAGCTCTGGACAAATCTCTCTCTAAGTCTCAAAACAGAAAATAAGAATAATAATTGGTTCCTAAACAATGCCTTGAAAACTTGTATTTATAGGCAAACTCGCGTCATGGGCAAACTTGTAAATACTTGAAACTTCTTGTGATTTCCTTTTCCTCATGGAAGTTTGCGAAACTTGGCGGTCTCGATTGGTGTCGATCGACACCTTGCGTGTAAATCCGTCTTCTGACTTCATCACTTCGCAACTTCTTCCAGAATGCTACAAGAAACTCCAGAATATCCAATTTTGCTCCAATCGTAGTCCAACCTGTAAAGACTCTAATAGGACTCTAAAAAGACCAAAAGACTCTATAAAAACACTTATATCATGGTCCAAAAATGGGTAAAAACCATGATATATCAACTTCCCCAGACTTAGCTTTTGCCTGCCCTCAAGCAAAACAGAAACAAAGTATAGAGTCGAGGTTTGAAAACAGAAACTTTCAGCTATCTTTTGAATCGCCACAACTCGTTAACACTCTTAAATCCACATGCAGTAGAGCCAATCTTAGGAAAGTTCAGTGTACTTACAACAAGCTTAGCAATCTCTCAGTTTGAATCCAGATCCCTTCCTTTGTAAAATTTCAAACTCTAACAGCGGTATTGCCACAGAACTTTATAGATTCTTTTCCCTTCCTTAGTGCCTGAACAAGATTTTCTCCATACAGCTCTCCTATTTTTTCTTCCCTTAGTCAACTGCTGCCCATTTTCAGGTGTTCTAAGATCTTTTCATTGACTCTTCTTATTCTTTTGAAGTCTCGGGTAATAGTGCTACTCTCTACTTGTGTACCTTGTGAGGAGACAGGTTCAAGAGCACTCACTTTTGTTCCTTGTGAGGAGACAGGCTCATGAGGTTCTTTGCACTATTCTCAGACTTAAAACTCTTTTTCTTTTCTCAAGGGAAGATCAAGGAGAGACTGCAATTTTCTATTTGTTCAGACTCAAAGAGGAATCAAGTTTCTGTGCATACCTAGTTCTCATAAGGGGACCTGAACTCTCTCTGTTAGATTGATCCACTTGCAGCTTTCTACTTAGTAAGAACTGTAATCAATTACTAAAGCAATGGTCCTTCAAGTGTAACATTCTGTAGTTAGTTTCAAGAAAAACTGAAAGTTTCAACTGATTTTGACTCAATAAAACCAAGTTTTTTACTGACTCAAATGACTCAAAACAAAACACAAAGTCAGTAATCACCTCCCACAAACTTAAACAACATTGTCCTCAGTTTTATCAAGCCCGAAGTTGGCTAAAAGAAAAATTAGAAACAACACAAAAGACCAGTTAGAAGACTTACCTTCGTCTGCGTGTGGTGTCGATTGACACTAGGTGGTGTCGATCGACACTGGTCTATGTCGAGCCCAATGTCGCCTTTTTCAACTGACTAAAACTAGGACTTAGTAAAACCAAAACGAAATGTAAATAAATATATTACCTAACAGTGGGTTGCCTCCCACTCAGCGCTCGTTTTCAGTCATTAGCTTGACTGTGTCGGGGTTCAGACGTCTGGTGGATCAGAGGGTGGCATTGAATGCTTCCCAAACGAATGTCTTCTCATCCATGGCGGTGTATAGGCAGTAAGTGCATGAAAGCGCCCAAGAAAATGAGGAACAGCAGCAGGGCGGGACTTGACTTCGGGTGGGACACTTTGTTTTCCTGCAGAATCATCAAAAGAGACACCAAGCCTTCTACGAGAATCTCGTGGCTTGCATAAGTATGCAGCATCTTTTGAACCTTTGATATTACTGAGAGGATCAGGAGGTTTGGAATTGATTCCAGGAAATGTGTACCTTTGCTTTCTTCGAGATTTCTGGTAAGAAGGTTGTTGAGTCGTCTGTTTGACCAAATATGATGGACTTGCAGCAGTAGAAGCGACTTGTGTCTTGATCTTCGGATGGTGTCGATCGATGATGTTCGTGTCGATTGACACCAAACCAGTAGCTCAAATCTCTGCACTTTTTCTGCAATTCAGCTCTGCAATCCTTGCCTCTATGACGAAAACGTCTTCTTCCATCAACGTGGCACTAATTAGAGCTTCATCTTTGCCCATAGTCCGGAAGATATGATTGTTTCCACTCCAATCTTCAAGCTCCATAGCTTCCTCATAATTCTCAGCCAATGCTTCTTGAACACCCACCTTGTTCACTTGCTCTTTAGAAACCAGCTCCGTGACATTCCCAGGAGTAATATCATCTGAATGCTCCCTGATTGGATCGTGATCCATGGAAATCTCTACTGAATAAGCTTGGCCATTGATGGTGGATGGTCCTCTTAACTTGCCCATGTCAAAATTCATGACAACATCACCCAAATCAAGCTCCATTTTCCTTTTCCGCACATCAATGATGGCACCAGCTGAAGTCAAGAATGATCTTCCCAGAATAAGAAGATCTGCAGGTTCTTCATCATATTTCAAAACCACAGTCTGTGGGAATTATGCAGCCTTCAATCTTCAGGGGAACATCTTCTAAGACACCTTCTGGAATTCTCTTTGATCGATCAGCTAGGATAAGAGAGATTTTGATTGGCTTGAAATCAGTCATTTCAAGTCTAACAGCAACTGAGTATGGTATCAAGTTGATACTTGAACCTAAATCACAGAGAGAATGAGGAAACCTTCATGTTGATATTGAGCAATCTAGCACAAAGTTTCCTGGATCAGGTAGCTTTTCTGGAATCCTCCTCTGAATCACATCACTGACTTGTTAAGAAACCAACACCTTCTTCTTCTTCCTTGGAACAATGTTCAAGAGAATTGCATTCATGTCTCTGGTAAGTAATGCTCCTTCCTCAAGACTCACACCATTGACTACCATTCTCTTGAAATATCTTCTTAATGCAGATGAAAGTTAGACTGCATCAACTAGGGGTAGCTCAACAATCAACTTATCCATCATCTCTTTGCATCTAGCTTCCTCTCTCTCCTGTTTAGACCTTCTAGGAGGTATGGGATAAGGTATCTTCGGTTTGTAGAACCTTTCTGCTGCAACCTTCGTTGTTGTGGGCTGAGGCAGTGTCGTCTGAAATGAGCGTCGATCGACACCCTCCTGGTGTCGATCGACACACAGTAGTGTCGATCGACACTGGCTCCGCAGCATCTTCTACATCTTCAAGCTCCTCGAATTCTTTAGTGCTAAGTCCTCTCTTCTGCACTGGTGGAAAGCTTCTTTCACTCTGAATCGTGATGGCATTCACATGGTTCCTCGGATTCACGTCCGTCTTTCCAGGAAGACATCCCTCTTGTCTCTTCAAAGCTCCAGCAGTTTGAGCAACCTGAACTTCCAATTTCTTCATATGAGAGTTCAGATTATCGATCTTCCCATTCAAGTCTTGGTACAGTGAATCTATCTTCCCGTTGAAATCCACTGTCATCTTCTGCTGTCCTTCTAGAATTTGCTCTATCTTGGATTCCATCTTGTTTTCTGCAGGAGGCTTCTGATAGGAAGAAGAACCATAAGTCCTTTGGAAGTTGATGTTCTGTAATGGCTTCTGGTAAGAAGAACCATAGCCTTGCTGATTGCTGAATATTTGTCCTTGAAAACCAGCTCCATTGATGTAGTTAACTTCTTCTTCCTCGGGTTCAAAAGTCTCCACCTCATTAGCAAAGTGAACTTGCTTTTTGCCCACCAAGATGTCCAGCTTCCTGTTAACCTCAGCTATTTGGCCTCCTCCATTTGCACCAGCATGTTGTTTCCTCTCAAAGTCTGCATTCTTGGTGCTGTTGCAAGGGGCCAAATTCTCTATAAGCACCATTGCGTCTTCTGGGTATCTGGAGTTGAAGTTGCCATTGCTTGCTGCGTCTAAGGCCATCTGGTACCTCCAATGGATCCCTCGGTAAAAGATACCGAGAAGCTGCGGCTCACTGAAACCGTGGTGTGGGCAATCCCTTTGGTAAGCTTTGAATCTCACCCAAGAAGCTTTGAATGCTTCAGTAGGTCCTTGGGAAAATGCACTGATCTTTGTCCTCAGCTCTTCGGACCTCGCGTCATCAAAGAAGTTGCATAAGAATGCATTCTTTGTGTCTTTCCAAGTAGTTAGTGAACCTGGATCCAACTGCTTCAGCCAGTAGGATGCATCTCCAGCAAGCGAGTAAGGGAAAAGCTTGCAGAAGAGAATATCATATGTAACTCCATTGGCCTTGATGCTTGAAGTCAAATCCTCGAATCTCTCAATGTGATCCATAGGATGCTCATTGGGAAGACCATGGAAGGGATGCTGAGCCACGAGCGTGAAGTAAGTAGGCTTCAGGTCGAAGTCGTTTCTTTGGAATGCAGGAGGACGGATCGCAGCTCTATTAGCATAGAACTGGTCTGGGCGGTTGTATTGGCCAAGCGTTCTTCCACGTCCAGCTTCTGCAGGGGCGATTTGTATCGCTGGTTCGAGGATGACGGCGCCAGCCACAACCACAGCCTCAGCCATTGTAGTCTGTGCGAGGTGTCGATCGATGATGTTGATGTCGATCGACACTCGTATAGATGCTCGGTTCTTGCGTTCGAGACGACCTAGTTCTTGGTTTAACGCGATTAGTTCCTTGTCCTTGTTGCTTCTGGTACTGGGCATGCACCTGAAAAAAAAATTAAGAAACTAAATCAGTAACAAAAATAAAAAATAAAACAAAACCTAGTGAAAATCCTAATACTAGATTTCGTAGGCAGCTATTACTTCCCCGGCAACGGCGCCAAAAACTTGGTAGGGCTCAGGTTTTACCCTAATAAAACTACTGCAAGTGCACAGCAAAAGCAATCGTAGTATAAGGGGTTATCGAATCCCAAGAGAAGTAGATGCTACACTATGGTTTCTAGGTTCAAATTATGCTAGATCAAATCAGATAAAAGTAAAACAAGGCAAAGAAATAAATGAGTATCACGAAATAGGTTCTTAAAATCAGGAGACTAAGGCGCTAGGTTTAGGAAAATTCTCAGGTGATCTAAATTGCAGGTCTAGACAGAATGTTAAACACAAATCCAGATGAAGAACTCTAATGATCTAGAATAAGCATTAAACACAAATCCAGATGAAGAACTCTAATGATTTTATCCTAACAATTTAATTGACCTAACAATTCATTAATCACCTTTGAAAAACCATAAACCTAACTAGCAAACTACTCAGACATGGTGAATGAAGAAAACATCATGAATAAAGAAGATTGCATAAAAGAGATCAATAGAATTAAAGGGGTTCAAAAACTTCTAAGAAGAGTATAGAATTATCTCCCCAAAAAGCTCTGGACAAATCTCTCTCTAAGTCTCAAAATAGAAAATAAGAATAATAATTGGTTCCTAAACAATGCCTTGAAAACTTGTATTTATAGGCAAACTCGCGTCATGGGCAAACTTGTAAATACTTGAAACTTCTTGTGATTTCCTTTTCCTCATGGAAGTTCATGAAACTTGGCGGTCTCGATTGGTGTCGATCGACACCTTGCGTGTAAATCCGTCTTCTGACTTCATCACTTCGCAACTTCTTCCAGAATGCTCCAAGAAACTTCAGAATCTCCAACTTTGCTCCAATCATAGTCCAACCTGTAAAGACTCTAATAGGACTCTAAAAAGACCAAAAGACTCTATAAAAACAATTATATCATGGTCCAAAAATGGGTAAAAACCATGATATATCAACCAGGCCAGTTCTACGCGAACAGAGCTGCGATTCGCCCACTGATATGTCTATATTTTGCATCTTAGTTCCTCCCATTTAGTGTAAGTTTCTTGTCATTTAGGAACTCAATATAGCATCATTGTGTTGCATTGTATCATTTAGAGTCCTAGAGTGTTTTTTGCATAGTCCTTGCATGTTTTGGTGCATTTGGAGTCTTGATCAGGTAACATGGATGTTGTGGAGGCAACAATGGAGTTGGAGAGGAATGGCACAGCACTTGGAAGAGCAAGAAGTTGCCAAAAAGATGGAGAAGAAGAATTCTGAGGACGGTTCGACGAGACGGTTCGGCGAAGCTAGCCGAAACTTTCCTCAAGGACACCCGTTCGGCGAGATGGTTCGACGAAGGCACGCCGAAACTTTCCTCCAGGACGACCGTTCGGCGAGACGGTTCGACGATGCTCACCGAACCAAATGTCCAGGAGGACAGTTCGACGTGTTGGTTCGGTGAAGCTCGCCGAAACTTTCCCAGACGAATCTTTTTTGTCTACTTTATAGGTCCCTCCTATAAATACTCTTTAGACCTAATTTTTATGCAAACTTTGATTCTCTCTTGTCTTGTCATAAATTTTTAGCCTCTTTGAGAGAAAACATTGTATTTACTTTGAATCTTTAAGTTTTATGCAATATCAATCTTGAACTTCTTTTAATCTTTTCTCTAATCATGTTTAACCTTTCTCTTATCTTTGATTTGATGGGTTTCACTATGATTAGTGAGTAATTCTTTAGGAACTTGAGGATGGGTTAGATTTAAGGTTTTCTAATGGTTCAATATTGCAATCTAGGATAGATTCTTTCATCTCTCTTCTTATTAAGGTGTTCTTAATGCCAAATAGCTAATCTTTTGCTATTTTGGATCATAAGCAATTCACACACCCACCAAGTGTTTGATGAAATGCTTGAACCAACTTAATAAGAGATTTACATACCTAGCCTAAAACATCATTAGTTGTCTAGGGTGTTTGTCATGCTATTTAGACTTGTGATTAATGCTTGCTAATCATTTTAATGCTAAAACATCATTAGTTCATTAGGGTGATTAGTAAAGGGATTATTACCACACATAATGGATTAGTCTTTAATTAGTGTTCTAGGCATAGAGATGGCTTGATTAGTTGCTTAAATGATTGCAAGATTGTCCATTTAGTTTCCCAAATCAATGATTCCATCCATAGGTTTCGTTTTTAGTATTTTGTCAATCTTGATTAGTAGTTAATTGCGTCATTAGTACATGATTAGTGATAATTAAGGTTTTAGCTCATTTAATTAGTCTTGTAGTATCTTTCTTAATTAATAGTTTGCTTTTAATTGTTGCTTGTCACCTTAAACCTTTTAATTTAGCTTAGATTAAACTGAACTTTGTATTCTTATTTAATCATCTCCCAAGATGGATTGATACCTCAAATATTGCAATGATATGAGCAATTGAGGAATTGCTCCAAGACACTAAAAACTCTTGTTTCAATTTGGCGCCGTTGCCATATTGGGATTGATTGATCATTAAGATTTGAGTTTAGTTTGAGACTAAGTTGTGTTTATTGACCATCTCATTTTCTAGATTTCAGTTTACCCTTGAATGCATTTGCGATCACAAGGAGACAACAACTTCCAAGGTTTTCAAGAGATTGATCAGTTGGAGAGGGTTGCTAGGATTGCAAGAAGGGAAGCTGCAAGGTTAGAAAGGTTGAGAATGGAAGAACAAGCTGCTGTTCCTCCACCGATGGTGCATGCACACCAAGCTCATAATGGAAATGAGCAAGCTCCAAGGGGTAATGGAAACCCCTTGCATGCGCCAAGACAAGAAAGAACCATTGGGGCTGGTGATGCTCTAAATATTCATCAAAATAGATATGGCATCCAACCCCCACCGGTTCACAACAACACCTTTGAAGTGAAGCCAGCTTTCATCTCCATGGTTCAACAAGACAAGTTCCATGGTTTGCCTATGGATGATCCCCTTGATCACTTGGATAACTTTGATAGAGTTTGTGGGTTGTTCAAGATGAATGGTGTGAGTGAGGATACTTTCAAGCTAAGACTCTTTCCCTTCTCTCTTGGGGATAGAGCAAGGCAATGGGAGAAAAACTTGCCTCAAGGTACCATCACCTCTTGGGATTAATGCAAGAAAGCATTCCTATCTAAGTTTTTCTCCAACTCAAGGACAGCCAAGTTGAGGAATGAGATCTCTACCTTCACTCAAAAGAACAATGAGTCTTTCAATGAAGCATGGGATAGGTTCAAGGGCTACACAATGCAATGCCCTCATCATGGCTTCACACAAGAGTCTCTACTAAGCACTCTCTATATAGGAGTTCTCCCAAAGATTAGAATGCTTCTTGATACCGCAAGTAATGGGAACTTCTTAGGCAAAGAAGTAGAAGATGGTTTGGAGCTTGTAGAGAATCTTGCCTTGAGTGATGGTAATTACAATGAAGACTGATAGAGCTCCAAGGGGAGGTGAATATGAATCTCACAAGAAAGAAATGAAGTCACTACATGACAAGATGGACATGCTCATGTCTTCCAATCAAAGGCATGTACATTTTGTTAGTGAGTACCAAGAAGATTGTGATGATCAAGTTAAGGCTCAAGAGTGTGAAGAAGTGGTCAATTTCGTGGGTGGCCAAGGAGGCTACAACAACTACTCAACCAACAACTATAAGGGGAATAACAACCTCTCTTATAGAAGTACTAATGTAGCCAACC
Organism: Alliaria petiolata; assembly: GCA_020283515.1. Taxonomy (NCBI): domain Eukaryota; kingdom Viridiplantae; phylum Streptophyta; class Magnoliopsida; order Brassicales; family Brassicaceae; genus Alliaria; species Alliaria petiolata. The sequence goes on along the minus strand of JAHZTW010000004.1, from coordinate 58,037,607 downwards.
CCNCAACTTCTCGGAATCTTCTATCGAGGGATCGATTGGAGATACCAGATGGCTCTAGATGCTGCAAGCAATGGCAACTTCAACACCAGATATCCAGATGACGTGATGGTGCTTATAGAGAATTTGGCCTCTTGCAACAGCACCAAGAATGCAGACTTTGAAAGAAAACAACATGCTGGTACAAATGGAGGAGGCCAAATAGCTGAGGTAAACAGGAAGCTGGACATCTTGGTGGGGAAGAAGCAAGTTCACTTTGCTAATGAGGTAGAGACATTCGAGCCTAATGATGACTGTGAAGAAGAAGATGTCAACTACATCAATGGAGGTAGTTTTCAAGGCCAAAGATATGGGAACCAACAAGGGAATAGGAGCTTTAATGGGAATTATCAGAAGAATTCCTTCACAGGGAATCAAAGCTCTTCTGGTTATACTAAAAAAACCCCATTCCAGAACATCAATTACATAAGGAGCTATGGTTCTTCTTCTTACCAAAAACCTCCTGCACAAGACAATAAGATGGAGTCTATGCTAAAGCAACTTCTGGAAGGACAGCAGAAGCTAACAGTGGATTTCAATGGGAAGATTGATTCACTGTACCAAGACCTGAACGGGAAGATTAAGAGCTTAACCTCTCATATGAAGAAGCTAGATACTCAAGTTGCAGGAGCAGTTAACAGGCAAGAAGGATTTCTTCCGGGCAAGACGGATACTAATCCCAAACGCCATGTGAATGCTATCACATTAAGAAGTGGGAAGAACCTTCAACCTGTGCAGAAAAGAGGTCTTAGTGCTGAGGAATTCGAGGAGCTTGAAGATGTTGAAGATGAAGAAGTTACTGCTGCGGAGCCAGTGTCGATCGACACCACAGAGGTGTGTCGATCGACACCCTTGGAGAATCACGACGAATCAAGCAAGCTCGACACGAAGGACTCGACACCAAAGTCAAGTGGCGATCGACACCAGGAGGGTGTCGATCGATACTCTTCTCAGACAACACCAGATCAGCTAAGGACAACGAAAATTACAGAAGAAAGGGTTTACAAACCGAAGATTCATTTCCCCTTGATACCAAAGAAGTCCAAGAAGGAGTTACTTGATGCCAGATGCAAGGCTATCATGGACAGACTAGTTGTTGAAATCCCTTTGATGGATGCCACTAGAACCACTCCAGTGATAAAGAGATACTTGAAGTGGATGATGACCAAGAACATGGATATGGAGGAAGGAGTGATGATGATATCAGAGCAAGTCAGTACTGTCATTCAAAACAGGCTTCCAGAAAAACTCTCCGATCCTGGGAGTTTTGTTCTTGATTGTTCCATCTTCTCGGACAAGTTTGGAAGATCTCTCTGCGATTTAGGTTCAAGTGTCAACTTGATGCCTCTTTCAGTGGCTCTTAGGCTGGATCTGACAGATTTCAAAGCCACAAGGATCTCTTCGGTTCTTGTTGATCGTTCTATTAGGATTCCTGAAGGCGTCTTGGAAGATGTTCCTATCAAAGTTGGAGATTGTTTGATTCCCACAGACTTTGATGACATTTCAGGTATCTCGCCAGACTTGTGCATGCATCGAATTCACCTTGAGGATGAAACGAAGTCATCGATTGAACATCAAAGGAGGCTGAACCCGAACCTGAAAGAAGTAGTCAAGAAGGAGATCATGAAGCTCTTGGAAGCAGGCATCATCTATCCCATTTCGGACAGTGTTTGGGTCAGTCTGGTTCATGTGTTTCCTAAGAAAGGAGGAGTCACAGTGGTAAAGAATGAGAAGAACGAGCTGATTCCTACAAGGACTGTGACTGGACACAGGATGTGCATAGACTACAGGAAGCTAAATGTCGCGACCAGAAAGGATCACTTTCCTTTGCCTTTCATCGATCAGATGCTGGAAAGATTGGCAAATCATCCCTACTACTGTTTTCTTGATGGCTATTCGGGGTTCTTCCAGATTCCAATCCATCCAGACGATCAGGAGAAGACCACGTTTACATGTCCTTATGGTACATTTGCATATCGCAGAATGCCATTTGGACTTTGTAATGCTCCTCCAACCTTCCAGCGGTGCATGATGTCCATCTTCACAGACATGATTAAAAAGTTTATGGAGGTCTTTATGGATGACTTTTCTGTTTATGGGTCATCTTTTAAAGGCTGCCTGGATAACTTATGTGCAGTGTTGCAGCGATGTGAAGAGAAGCATTTGGTTCTAAACTGGGAAAAATGCCACTTTATGGTTCGAGATGGAATTGTACTTTGGCACAAAGTTTCAGCAGAAGGAATCGAAGTAGATCGCGCCAAGATTGAAGTGATGACAACTTTGCAAGCACCTGATTCTGTGAAATCAGTAAGGAGTTTTCTGGGACATGATGGGTTCTACAGAAGATTTATCAAAGATTTCAGCAAAATTGCAAGACCACTCACTGCTCTTCTCTGCAAAGATGTGAAATTTGAGTTCACTACTAAATGCCATTCAGCCTTTGAACAAATCAAGCAAGCTTTGGTGAGTGCTCCGATTGTTCAACCTCCGGATTGGGATCTGCCTTTCGAGGTTATGTGTGATGCCAGTGACTTCGCGATAGGAGCTGTTTTGGGACAGAAGAAGGACAAGAAGCTTCATGCTATCTATTATGACAGCCGAACTTTGGATGATGCCCAGAAGAATTATGCAACAACGGAGAAGGAACTTTTGGCTGTGTTGTTTGCCTTTGAGAAATTTCGACAGTACCTTGTTGGCTCTAAGATGCCTCCAAGGACTAAGAGACCATGGGAAACTGAAGCTTCCGCCTCTGGGACTATTAATGATGCACCGATTCCCTCTCTTCATCCTTGGCCAAAACGTGAAGGCGCGAGAATTTCGATGAGACGGAACTGGGAAGATTCGCCAGCAAAGGAAGAGGCGAAAGATGAGTGTGTCTACCGAGACATCAGTGAGACTTGGGATGAGTACGACACGATGTTCTACAATGCGTGGCTGAAGGTGGATGTCACACCAACTCGCTTTGCCCATGAGAAGACGATGTCAGAGCTGGGCATCAAAGATGACGTCATGCAGTTGCTGAGAAGATTTGGGATGGGAACTATGGCGACACGGCAGTACGCTCTATATCCCGACCTAGTCTGCCAGTTCATCTCCACCGCTCGAGTCTCTATAGGAACAAGATAGTGAGGAACGCCTTGGAAGGGACATTGACCTTCCTAATCCGCGAGATTCGCTACAGGATTCCACTTCCCGAGCTTTGTGGCATCTACGGTTTTGAGAACGAGCATACCACTGGTGTCTCCCTTCCACAGCAGCTTCCGGATAACCAGGACTTCTGGTCACACTTTGGGAATGGGAGATATGATTCTAAGACCTCCTCGCAAACGGACATTCGCCATCCTACCCTTCGCTATCTTGTTCGTATATTTGCTACTATACTTCTGTGTAAGCATGAGCTAGGGAAGATGCGCGTGGCTGAGTTAGTGCTGCTGTGTCATGCACTTTGGTCTATCATTTACGAGGAGTCTGGGTTGACAGAGAGGGTCAACCTCGGTGGTGTATTCGCTCATCATTTGGTCTCGCTGAAGACGAAGCCTTTCGCTGGAACCAAGACCAAACCCGAGACTGCTGGTAGTCTTCTCACTCCTATCTTCCAGCATTCCGGGATAGACACTTCCAGCTGCACCATTGATACCTCACGAGCATGGATTGATATGGATTACTTGCGGAGAGCTACTTGGGTGAAGCCCGAGAAGCTATGGTCTTTCGCCAGTCCGCGAGCTGAGCAGTATCTGGTCCAGTTACCTAACAGGGACCTTACACACATCACCAGCGATGTAGACCGCCTCGCTTTCCAGCCAAGTCCGACCTTACTGCGGACCGCTCCCGTCGCCAGATGCAGAGGTGCTTCTTCCCGCGCTGCAGCTTCATCCGCAGAGGATGCACCAGCTGAGGATCTTCCACAAGCTTCATCTTCGAGGCGCAGCAGAGCACCGCTGCCTATTGGTCCTCATCACCTCCCGGATGCTCCTGAGATTCCTATGGAGCAGGCTGCTTTTCAGAGATACGTAGTCCAGAGCTTTCAGGCCATTTGGAACGCCATCGTAGTTGTGTCTAACTGCGGTTGCGTCCGTCCATGCACACCACCACGTTCTTTACCACCACGCTCTGATGAAGAGTAGTATTTGCACCATCCTGGTTTAGTATTTCTTTCTTGAGTCAGTTTTTCATTCTATCTTGAGTTCTTTTTGCTTTCATTTGTTTCAGTACTTTATTTCAAAACTTGTTGCACTCTTTGAGATTATGGATTATGTTGTGCTCTTAACGTTTTGTTTGAGTTTTCTAACAGCTTGGATGATTCTGACAACAATCTAACTTAACAACATACATGTTCGTGAAAAGGAACTCTGATTTCGGACAGAGTGTCGATCGACACCACCTAGTGTCGATCGACACCATCACCATTACACAGCAACGATCGACACAGATGGTGTCGATCGACGCTGCACGCAGGGTTAGGTAATCCATTTTCTCTTGGTTCTGTAACAGTTTTAAACACATTTTTTTCTATCCACACTCATACTTAATAACATTGGGTCAGTGTTGTTCAAGTCTGGGGAGGTAGTTAACATTGTGTTTTGTTTTGAGAGTCAGTTGAGTCTGTCAAAAATTTGTTCTATTGAGTCAAAATCAGTTGAAACTTTCTTGAGTCAGTTTTTGCTTCCATTTTTCTTGAGTCAGTTTTTGCTTCCATTTGATTCAGCACCTTGTTTCAAAACTTGTTGCACTCTTTGAGATTATGGATTATGTTGTGTTTTTAACGTTTTGTTTGAGTTTTCTAACAGCTTGGACGACTCTGACAACAATCTAACTTAACAACATACATGTTCGTGAAAAAGAACTCTGATTTCGGACAGAGTGTCGATCGACACCATCACCATTACACAGCAACGATCGACACCATCTGTGTGGATCGACGCTGCACGCAGAGTTAGGTAATCCATTTTCTCTTGGTTTTGTAACAGTTTTAAACACATTTTTTTCTATCCACACTCATACTTAATAACATTGGGACAGTGTTGTTCAAGTCTGGGGAGGTAGTTTCTAACATTGTGTTTTGTTTTGAGAGTCAGTTGAGCCTGTGAAAAATTTGTTCTATTGAGTCAAAATCAGATGAAACTTTCGATTTTTCTTGGAACTAACCACAGAATGTTGACACTTGAAGAACCATTGCTTTAGTAATTGATTACAGGTCTTACTAAGTAGAAAGTTTCAAGTGGATCAATCTAACAGAGAGAGTTCAGATACCCTTATAGAGCTAGGTATGCACTGAACTTGATTTCTCTTTCAGCTCTGAACAAGATAAGCAAGTTGCAGTCTCTCCTTGATCTTCCCTTGAGAAAAGAAAAGAAATAAGAAGTCTGACCAAGGAATAGTGCAAAGATACTCATGAGCCTGTCTCCTCACAAGGAACAATATTAGTGAGAGTTCATCAACCTGTCTCATCACAAGGAACACAAGTAAAGAACAGCACTATTCCAAGGCTTCAAAAGAAAAATAATGAGTCAATGAAAAGATCTTAGAACACCCTAAAAATGGGTAGCAGTTCACTAAGGGAAGAGAAAATAGGAGAGCTATACAAAGAATGTCTTGTTCAAAGCACTAAGGAAGGGAAAGAATCTGGAAAGTTCTTTGATCATACCATTGTTAGAGTTCGAAATTTCACTAAAGAAAGAATCTGGATTCAAACTAGGAGATTGCTAAGCTTGTGGTAAATACACTGAACATTACATAAGGTTGGCTCTATTGCATGTGGATTCAAGAGTGTTAACGATTGTGGCGTTCTAAAAGATAGCTGAAAGTTTCTGTTTTCAAATTCTACTTCATTCTAAGTTTCAGTTTTGCTTGAGGGCAAGCAAAGCTAAGTCTGGGGGAGTTGATATATCATAGTTTTTACCCGTTTTGGACCATGATATAAGTGTTTTTATAGAGTCTTTTGGTATTTTTAGTGTCCTATTAGAGTCTTTCCAGGATGGAGTGCATTTGGAGCTTCAAGGGAGATTTTGGAGCTTATTGGAGCATTTTGTAAAAGCAGCCGAAGTGATGAAGTCGGAGCTGATTTACACGAACGGTGTCGATCGACACTAACCCATTGGTGTCGATCAACACCAATCAAGCCGACCAAAGGATCACGACTTCCATCAGAAAAAGGAAATTGCTCAAGTTTTGAAGAATTACAAGATTGCCCCTGACGAAAATCCTCTTCTATAAATAGTTTTCAGGCATTGTTTAGCCAAGGACTTTATCATAATTTTCTGTTTTTGAGACTTAGAGAGAGATTGATCCTGAGCTTTTGGAGAGATAATTCTGTACTCTTCCGAGAAGTTTTTGAACCCCTGTATCATTCTCTATTCTTTTATGCAATTTATTTCAGTCATGATTTGTGCATTCATCTCCATGTCTGAGTAGTTTGCTAGTTAGGTTAGGGTGATTTAGGGTTGATGATGAGTTTGTAGAATCATTAGGTTGTTAGGAAAAAAACACTTGGATCTTCATCTTCATTTGTGCTTATATTGATTTCTTAATTGATCACTTAGAAATCAAACCCTAGGTTGTTTAATAGATGCGAGAGCATTATTGATAACTTGACCTAATAATAGATGAGCAAAATATCAATTCGCAAAGAGATTTGGTTTAGGTATTTTGTGAACAATCGAACCTGTTTTTAATGCTTGCCTTAATTGTTTGAATTTGCAAAGAGATTTGGGATTCTGGAATTTAGGCATAGATAACTTCTGCAACGTGAGTTGATTGGTTTTAAATTAGTCTTTCGAGTTCTAGACGGTTCTTAATAATTTTCTGACAACATAATATCTGCATTCTCTGATTCAACCTGATAATCATCCTTGCCTAGCGCCTTAGTCTCCTGAACTTTAATCCACATTTGATTTTGTTACTGATTTACTTAGTAGTTTTATTTATTTTTAATTGATTTGATCTAGCATAATCTGAATTTAGAAATCATAGTGTAGCATCTACTTCCTTTGGGATTTGATAACCCCTTATACTTCAATTGCATTTGTTGTGCACTTGCAGTGTTTTATTTGGGTAAAACTTTGACCCTATCATTACGCCTAAGAGAAACTGGTTATTGGTATAACTGAGTATTACTGGGTTTCTGTATTAACTAAATCTTGTGTATGATTACTTTTTCAGAATTCAGATGAGCAAAAAGGAACATATGCATCCTCCTGGGCTTTAATTCGAGCACACAAAGTTTATCAAGTATCTTAAGATACAATTGAAGTGGAAAGTGGAGAATACGGTGACTGTGATAAATAAGCTAAAAGGGTCAGACGAGTTAAAGTGGTTCACAAGTCACCCGCAGTTTGTCACATCTTTCACATGTCTATGGAACGAAACCGTAAGCTTTTGGGGATTTGGATGCTACTTTTTCGGGCAGTGAATAGTGAGGGAGTAGAGGTGCTTTGGTTTGTGGTTAATGGTGTTCCCATCCGGTATTTCATTAGAGTTCATGCACTTGTATGTGAATTCGACTGCCATGAATACCCAGAGAAGTATGATATATTGGGGAGTGATAGTTTCCGGGAGAGACACTTTAAGAAGAAGAAGACGATAACTGTGCAAAATATGAATAACAAGCGGGTGACATTGAAGGCTTGTGGAGATCGGCCGAAGATGGCGGTCTTTTATTTTATGTGCATGGTAATCGGAGGAAGGACGAAGTACGATGGACCCATAGACGATTTCTTACTTAGAATCGTCAATAATTGGGGGCGTGTAAATCCTTTTTGTGGGGACGATGGACATTTGATAAAGTTGTAGATGCTATACATTCCCTGCTGAGGAAATAAAAATGAAGGACTCGGCCTTCATTCCTGGACTCATAATCCCTTTAGAGGTAAAACTTGGTTATGAGTATAATTGAATTTGTTTTATGATTTACAATATGTTGATGTACTGTAACTCTATGTGCAGGTGCTGGCTTTTGAGTGCATTCAAAATCTGAGGGTAAGATTTCGTGAAGATGTACAAGATTGTGACTCGGGGTGTCCCCGAATGTGTAAGAGAAAGTTCAAAGCTAGTGGTATGACCGGTTATCATTTGGAAGTGATGAGCTTGGAACTCATAAGGTTAGAATTAAGGTTGTTTGTAAATGTTGTTTCCTTTTAAATTATGTTTCGTTTTAAATTTTGGAATTATGTATATTGACAGAAAATTCAAAGTATTTTAGAACTAGACGTGGATGAGGAAGTTCTTATGGCACGCATTCTAGATGAAGAGTTTTAAATTTTGGAATTATGTATATTGACAGGAAATTCAAAGTATTTTAGAACTAGACGTGGATGAGGAAGTTCTTATGGCACGCATTCTAGATGAAGAGTCGGATGATGTGGGTGGAGGCGACAATATTGTTAGTTGAAATGAGCGTCTGGTTAATGGGCACAAAACGATCTGGTGGAAAATGATGTACAAGTTAGATGTGGCTGCAAGAGTGTTCCCCAAAAAGAAAGGGGAAAAACAAGTTGAAGAGACGGGTGCAACCTCTAATCCGGATCCTTCTAATACGTTTTTGGGAAATAGTCTGAAACAGTTAGAAGGGAGGATGATGAAAGCAATGGAAAAATGGTTTAATGAAGTGGATCGCTAGCTTCTTGTGATGGGAAAGTGGATTGGCCGGTGAAAAAAAGTCAGAGTTGTTTGAAAAGGAAGTTTAAGGATATTTTTTAAAAAGTGGATGAAGATGTATATGTTTGTGTTGGCAACGATTTGGAGTGCAACTTCGGTTTCCAGAGAACTAGAAAATAAGAAAAAGAAAAAGGAGAAGAAGACAAAGAAGAGGAAAAAGGAGAAAAAGAAAAAGATGGAGAAGAAAAAGAAGAAGGAGAAAAAGAAGAAGAAGACGAAAAAGAAGAACAAGATGAAGAAGACAAACAAGAAGAAGTAAAAGTAGAACAACAAGATGAATAAAAAAAAGGAGAATATGAAGAAGCCGAAACAAGTGAGGTTGGGGCTGTTGATGCTTTTGAGGATGCTTTTGAGGAACAAGAACCTGTTCCACAATCAGATCTTTTTGTGGTCTAAAATTTGAAGACTTCAAGGCCGAAGAGGGAAACAAAAAAAACACACTACAAGAATTCACCTTTTACATATGGGAAAAGAATAGGAATGGGAAGGAAAAGAGCTAAGAGGAATGCTTAAGAATGTTTATGTTTTGATACATGTTGTTTTTGGTTGTTTTGAAGTTCTGGATTTGTACAACTTCTCGGTTTATTATGAACATCTGGTCTTATTAGAAACTACTTGTATTGTTATCAACAACTGGTTTATTAAGTACAACTGATTTTATTAGGTCCAACTTATCCAATGCATAAATTTGTTTAACACAGAAGTTTCAAACACACGATTCACCTGAAAATAGGATGTCTATTATAGTGTTCCAAAACAAAGATAAATCTATTACACATAAGTTTCAGACACACAAGATTCAAACACACGAGATTCAAACATATTGGAATTTTTAAACATTAATTCAAACATAGTGGATTTTTTAAACATTATGACCCCCTCAACACCAAGAGCCGCAACTAACTCCTTTAACTTTGCAATCTCTTCAACATTGTTTTTCAGCTGTAAATGCATTGCCTCCAAGGTACATTTAGTGCATCGAGAGCTTCTTAGCTCCTGAATCTCATTCCTTAAGATTGTTATCTTTTCCTGAACAGCTTCATCCCACCATTTATGAATGTGGTAGCCACTAAATCGAAACCTAAGAATTATTTATTTATTTTAATTTTCATTTATTTTCAATTCTAAATTCAAAACGCAGAATCTGTTGCGGATCCCAAGCAACATTAACCTTACTTCTCATATATTTCACACACTTTATCAACTATCTTTTTCTGTTCCGCTGCGTTAAAAACTTGGATATGCAATTCGAGTCCTTCAAGTATGTTAACGATCTTTCCATTAACTCTTTTTAAGCAAATAAAGTCTCTCATTCTCTTCACATTCATCTCCCGTATATGATCTCTCTACACTCTAGAGAAATTATGCTTCTCAAGACTCGCATCAATCTTCTCTCTACATGATTTTTGATATCATCATTCTCATTGAGCTCATCATCGTCTAACATATCAATAGCATCTAATTTTTTTTTTTAATTGAAATATATCATAATTAATCTAATTTACTTTTTCTTTGTATTTTCCTTTTCTTAAATTGAAAGCAAACTTATTTTCTATTTTTTGTTTTAAAACTAATAATTATGTTAAAATCTAATTGGTTAAATTTTTAAACATTTGTCACGATCATGTTAATTAACAACTTTGACACAGCCTATTTTATATAATAAAAAAAAGATTATTTTATTATTATTTAATAATACGTGTATTATTTCAAATCCGAAAATAACACGATTTTTTTTCGTTTTTTCATTATATCAACACTGCGTTTTATATTTGTAATCGATATAATAGCTACTTCACTGATAGCAGGTGAATGTTGTTCTTGAAAAAATTTAGTCGGAGGTTTTTTTTTTTTGCAGTAATTCCTTTATTTTATTATTTCTCCCTAGAGAAAAGTCTGTTTGCAAATCGACCCTTATTAATATCTCATTGTCTTTTTGGACCGCTCTCTCACTCCGGCTGAAGCGAGTCGCGAACACATATAATAAACCAAACCCTAGATCGCGATCGGAAAAACGGCAGCTCCTCCTCGGCGAGGCCTATTTCACGGAGACAGCTACTCATCTTCGATTCTCTTCATCCGCTAATCAATCTCTGTCTCCGTTTCAGGTTCTAATTTCTGCTGTTCTGGGTGATTTCAAACTGGGTCTGTTTAGATATCTTTGGGTAGTTTCCTGTCGCTTGAATGATTCGAAACTAGTCACGATTCTTGTTCTATCCATGGATTTGATCATCTTTGCTATCTCGTTGGCTCTCGCTGATTCTCGATTATAAGCTTAGTATCTTTGATTTTAGGCTCTCGTCTGAAAATCCGAATCTATCGCTATCGCTCGTTCTATTAGTGACTTTTCTTATGATTCCTTGCATATATTTTGATTTTATCATATCCTGATTCTATTTTGATGAGCGTAGATGAACAATTTGTGTGTTCACTTTGGTTTAGGTGACGATTTAAGCCATGGCTGAACACTTGGCTTCAATCTTTGGTACTGAAAAGGACAGAGTGAATTGCCCTTTTTATTTCAAGATCGGCGCTTGCCGTCACGGTGACCGGTGCTCACGGCTACATAACCGTCCCACCATCTCACCGACGCTCCTCCTCTCGAACATGTACCAGAGACCGGACATGATAACGCCCGGCGTGGACCCTCAGGGACAGCCACTAGACCCGAGCAAGATCCAAGAACACTTTGAGGAGTTTTACGAAGACATTTTCGAAGAGCTCGACAAGTTTGGCGAAGTGGAGTCTCTCAATGTCTGCGACAACCTCGCTGATCACATGATTGGCAATGTCTATGTCCTGTTTAAGGAAGAGGATCAGGCAGCTGCTGCGTTGCAGGCTCTTCAAGGGAGATTCTACTCAGGCCGTCCGATAATCGCGGATTTTTCGCCTGTGACGGATTTCAGGGAAGCTACTTGCAGGCAGTATGAAGAAGATAACTGTAACCGCGGTGGGTACTGTAATTTCATGCATGTGAAGCAGATCTCGAGGGATCTTAGGAGGAAGTTGTTTGGGAGGTATCGCAGGTCATACCGCAGGGGAAGCAGGAGTAGAAGCCGGAGCAGGAGTATAAGCCCTCGGCGCAAGAGAGAGCGAGAGAGAGGAGGAGATATTAGGGACCGTGACCGACATGGAAATGGGAAAAGAAGCAGTGACAGGTCAGAGAGGCATGACCGTGATGGTGGTGGTGGTGGAAGGAGGAGACATGGAAGCCCGAGACGGAGCAGAAGCCCAGTTGTGAGAGAAGGCAGCGAGGAAAGGAGGGCAAGGATTGAGCAATGGAACAGAGAACGAGACGAGGGAGTTTAATGTTTCTCCTCTTTCATGATGTGTTATTGCTTTATAATCTCAAATCTCGTAATGGATTATTCATTTGGCGTTCGTTTTTTTTGGAACTTGAAAAATTTGAGTGGCATGAGGCTCTTTAGATGATGATGATGTAAGGTGGAAATACATTTTCTTGTAGATTTCTTTTAGAAACTAGTTTGTGTGGAAGATTGTTCGGTTTAGTTTTTTTTTGTTATGAATTATTGTGGTAATGATCCTTTGGTGGTTGTTCTTCATGATTGTCCCTTTATATGTCCTCTTAACATGGGAAAAAGGGACGTCTGTAGAATTTTGTCCACTGGATTGGGATTGAGAAACATAGTTTCTGGTCAGTTTCATCAATTTGAGGTCCACTTTTCATGTTTATTTTGGATAATATGCCATGTTTTTGACTCGATAGCTTGTCTGGTTTTGAGGTCATAGGTACGGTTAGTCTCATCTAGATTCAGCATAAGCTGTCTGCAAAGATTCTCCTTCAAACCCCTTGGATACAAAAACAAATTATGTGAAGCTTGAGTCTCAAAATTATCGACATTCGTGTCTAAGACACTTTTCTTGAGACTTAGTAAAACAAGCTACTATAGAAAGATCACCGAGGATTATGATGAGAAGAGTCAAAAAGATCAGAAAGTGTCACCGAGTACGTCAACAAATTCTGTTTTCTTTCTCATCGTCAATGAGAAGTCTCAGAATAAACTTGGGTTTCTCTGAACTTTGAGCCATTAAGAAACAAAATTAACAGAGGAGTGTATAAAAGCATGGTCTCTCACATGAGTCTCTCACAAATTAACTGAGAGACTATTGAGAGAGACTCATATAATTAAATATTATTATTTATACCACATTATTATTTTATTATTGTTGACAGACTATGTCTCCCATTGCAGAAAGACTAATCAAAGTGCATCCCAAAAACCTTTGCGCTTACCCAAGAGGTAAGACCCCATGAGTTTTGAATACATGTCCCAAGGGAGTAAATATTTTGTCTTTAAGACAGATAATTCCATCAAAGTGCATCGATTAAAGATAAACCGTCCAAATACTTCCATTCATTTCAGACTTAGTAACTTCGTCTTGTCCTTTATCTATACATGGTATCCTTCTTTGTAGATTAATCAAATCTCCTCAGGAATTTTTTTTTTGTATCAAACGAAAGCGACGTCGCTATATTGACATCGTAATTACTATAATCTAAATAGTATATATTTCACAAGTAATTAAATAATAGAGATTTCACAAGTAATTAAATAATATTGATTTAACTATAATCTATATTGTTTTTTCAGCGATCAATTAAACAGAGGCGGATCAATTAAACAGAAGCGGACGTCGCTACTTCCTTAAAACCAATCGCCGCTTTCGTATTTCACCTCAAATTATTTACCTTCACAAGAGTTAAATATTAGTCGCATGATTATGTCGCTGACGACACAGCAACATGAAACATAGTATTAAATTTTAATATATAGTTGATACTATGTTTTATGTAGTTTAATATATATTAAATTTTATTATATAATTGATACTATGTAGTTTAATTTATATTTAGGAAAAAAAATTAACAAAGATTTTCAGTTGTTAAATATGTAACCAAAATTACAAAATATGTAACCAAAATACATAAATTAAATTAATATATATTTTATGTAGTTTTTAAATTTAATGCAATAAATCTAATATTTTTAGTTTTTTGTTGATTTTACAATAATTGAATATTATTTAATGTCAAAAATCTAAGTTTGTAGATTTTATGTTGATTCTCTTATTTAATTAATTGTTTATAAGTATAATTGTTAAATTTAAGTTTACTAGCATTTGATGTAATATATTGGATTTTTAGGATATTTTCAATTTTTGCCAAAAAAATATTATTTACTAATTCATTTTCCACCAAATTTGATAGATTTGAATCTGACCTCTGATAGAATACTTAACTAAGATTTCAGAATGTGCCCTATATAATGATTCAGGAGCTTCAAATCTCTAGAACTACTCCAGAAACATCCAAATAATAAGGATTCACAAGATATTATTGATACCACATATCAATTTTTTTTTTGTTTTTTAAACAAGTAATGGATATTCGGTTCATTGCGGTTTCTGTCATTGTAATGTTCTTCATCAGAGGTCAGTCAAGTAACACAAATAATATTAATGCTTATAATTATCATCAGGATATGATCAACGATTATTCACAATGAAAGTTTCAAATTTTGGAAGAGCATAACGAAAGTTCTTCTTTTTTCCTAGACACAAAAAAAGAACGTTATTGCTCATCTAATTTTTGTTATTTATAAATTTTTAGAAGGGTTATAACCTGCAGTTAATAAATATTAATTCATTGCATCACATTGATGATAACGTATGCTTGGTTTTTGGGATATGAACATAAAAAATTACAGGATCAGAAGCACGATCAGAGATAAATGGCCCCATTTGTCCAGGGGTATGCTCTTCTGGAATTGTACCAGACTGTGACACTCTCTGCGGTAGCGTAGGCTTTTCTGGAGGCTACTGTTCAGGATTAACTTGTTGCTGCAATCCGAAATCCTTAAAACCCTCAAATATCCCTTCTCCTTAATGTTATTGTTTGTTAAACTCGATTGCTCTTTTATCTTTTGAAATAAGCACTAATAAAGCTTTTTAAACTTTGATATCAAACAACTAATATTCGATTGAAATTCAAATATCCCTTCTCCTTAATATTATTGTTTGTTAGTTTTTTGGAACTTGAAAATTTTGAGTGGCATAAGGCTCTCCTTAGATGATGTAAGGTGGATAACTTTTTCTTGTAGATTTCGTTTAGAAACTAGTTCGTGTGGAAAACGTTGGGTTTGCCCAAGAGGTAAGACCACATGAGTTTTGGATACATGTCCCAAAGAGAGTAAATGTTTTGTCTTTAAGACAGATAATTCCATCAAAGTGCATCGATTAAAGATAAACCGTCCAAATACTTCCATTCATTTCAGACTTAGTAACTTAGTCTTGTCCTTTATAAGTACATAGTACCAACAACCTTTATAGATTAATGAAATCTCTTCAGAAGATTTATTAGCTTCTCCATCACGTTCTGTATTGAGTTTTGAGATTAAGCATGTCGTGTGACGATGGGAAAAGTATGGAGACTAGGCATGGGCATAAAAATCGGACCCGAAGAACCGAACCGAACCGAACCGCATTAGAAGGAACCGAACCGAATTGGAACCGACCTAAATATCCGAATGGGTCATATACTTCTATATTCGAAAACCCGGAATCGAACCGGAAACCGAATGGGTACGTGAAATACCCAAAATATAATTATATATCCAAAATATTTGTTGTATTTATACTTTATATAACTTAAATACTCAAAATTGCAATTATAAAACAAATATATTAGTTATGTTTAGAACAAAGTAAACTAAAATACTCAAAATATTTGATAATTTTTAGTTATATTTATCAAATTTTAATTATTTTAGATAAATTTTAGATAATTTGGATATCCGGAACCGACCCAGACCCGAACGGAACCGAACCAAACCCGAACCAAAAAAGCAAAATACCCGAATGGATTCTATTCTAAGAACCGAAATACCCGAACCCGAAAAGAACCGATCCGAACCCGAACGGGTACCCGAATGCCCAGGCCTAATGGAGACCATTAAACCAAGTGAGAAAGTGACTGTGCGGATCACACTTGAAGATTTTGGTCTAATCACCAGCCTTACTTGCTTCAACATCAGGAATGGGAACCTGAGTGATGCGAAGAGCTTGGTGGTGAGGGAGAACATAAACAAGACTTGGCACTGGTCACCAATAGAAGGTCTTAACCCTGAGAGAGCGATCAGTAAGACGTATGACTTCATAAGGCAAGAGATTGCAAGGATGACCATCCATCCTCAAACTGGTGTCAACCCTACCTTGAGGCGCAAGAAAGGTATTGTCATTGGAGTTGCCAGGACTGTGTCCACTGAACGGTATAGCATAGTCTCCCGCCGCCTCTTCTCTGAAGAAATGGACACCGTGAAGCTGGTGGTGGGCGATGACGGCGACGCCATAGTGATCAAAGACGACGTTGACTCAGATTGGAAAGAGGAACTTTCGAAACCTCTGAACTTATCTGAAATCGGAAAGAAGGTGATTCCCAAGCTTCGTCTCCTTTCACTTGGAATGATTCCCCTACAGGGCTGCTCTCTTCACGTCCTCGCATCATTATAATTACCAATCCATGAAGGCATGCACCGCCGTGGAGAAACAAGTATGGGATAGTTTTGACCAATTCTCTTGGTGGTGGAAGGAACATATTCATGCCCTATCCAGTGAAGATATCTTTTAAGAAAGAGATGGCTAGCAGTACCACTGTTAAGCAGCTTCTTGTTGAGGCAGGTGTTACGAGCGCTTCTGTGTGGCTCCCGTTCCTTGAGGCGGAAGTTAGGAAGGCGAAAACATACATAACCCTTTTCGAAACTGTGTTGCCTATCTTTAAAAGCTGGGGAGGTGAGCTTACGTGGGAAACTCTTGATGAGATGCTCGCCTATCTAGAGAATTTCCCAGTTGCGAGGCCAAAGGAGATGGTGACGGTGACCAGCGCGCCTACACACCTCAGGAGCTTGAACACTAGGGAAAAGGTGGTGACCTGGATCGAACAGTGGTTCACCAGGAATGCCGAAAAGGTAGCTATGTGTTTCGGATTTTACATGGCCATGGCTGAAAGAAGTGCCCAATTTGATGGTCCGCACACCTTGAAGACGTCCTACTATCTCATGGCACTCAAGGAGGCTAAATTTGGCAACTACTACTTAGGGTTAGAGCTTTTCGCTGATTACGCCGCCTACAAGGCGAAGAAGCTGAGTCAAGCCCGGACACGGTGAGCCGGGTTCGTTTGTGATGCACTGACTCATCTCCTCTCTTTCTGTTTTGTGCTTTTGTTGGCTTTTTCGTTTCAAATTATTTGCTTTCAAGACTTCAAGGGGTTATTGTTATCAGTTTGTTGGTGAACATGGAGGTCAAAAGCGTATGTCTCTTAAGTTATCTAAGCTATCAGGACTAAGGATTATACATCTCTCACAGTCACCTTACTTAATATTCTCCAATCATCTAGTTTAAGTTTATGTTACTCGAATTGCCTATAGAATATCTAATTAGTATTGGTCAAAAGGGTTTAATTAATAAACCCAATATTTGATGCAAGTGTTTCATATATACCTCAAAAACAATACAACACATAAAGAAATGAACACTCTCACCTTTTGGGGGTTTTTTTTTTTTTTTTTTTTTATGTTTTACAACAACAACAACAACAAATAAACAAACTCGTGGTGTTGAGACAATCCATGACTTAGCTATCGTAACGTTTTGGATCGCTGACTTGTTCTTCTCCGTTTTCAACCTTTTGCTTCCGATTGTAGAAGCTAATTATCTTGTTATCCAGTTTGTGGTATGCCTCCATTCTCTTTAGTGGTTTCAGGCTTAAATCAATGAAGTGTACCTACAATTTCCCAACCCAAATATCAAATAAAAAATATAAAAAGAAAACAAGATTTAAGGTTCCTGAAAAACCCAATTGCATGTGAATACCACATTTCACTTGGAGATTGAACCAATGACCTTAGAAGATATATCTTTCACCATTAAAAAGAGAGACCAAGAAACAAGAATGTGTATAAATGGATCATACCTTGTAATCAAACGTTTGATTGGTCGATTTCAGACAGAGGGCGTCACAAGAAGGTCTCGAATCCCATGCATTCCTCAATCGAAAACTGATCATAAGACTACAGTCCTTGGCAGTTGCAGCTATCATATAGTCCTTGACGATCTTCACGCTTTCATCTAAAGATAAAGCATGTAGAGACGAGTACTCCTCCTTCAACGATCCACTTTCTTTACATACAGAACAAGGCTGGTTAATTACATCGTAGTAACAATGAATCGCTCCTTCAATGTCTAATTTATCTAGCTTCTGAACTTCAAGAAGACTATCGAGAACTCCCGAGTCGTAGACAGCATCAGATACTAGCTGTAGAAAGCATTTTGTCCTGAGACCGTCGTTTGATCGAATGAAGCCTTTAAGTGCATCCTCAAAGGCGTACGCGGTTTCAGGGCTGGTTCTCCCGGTGCTTTCACCCAAACCTCCTAGTAGTAGAGAACCATTCAAGAATACGCGGAAATTGTTCTGTGGGATTGAATATAACGCTTTTATAGCTTCTGAAACTCTATCTTTGGATCCAGAGAACAGATCAAGAGGATCATAACCGCTTACTTCAGATATCTGCGGAATAGTGACACACTCAATCCTCAATCTATAGACCTCTTATTAAGATGTTAAGCTACAAGTGTTTTGCTATTACCTCGTTATATTCCAACTTCAAGATTTGGTGCATCTTGAAACGGCTTACGCTTCTTTTGAGCATGTTTTCTTCACTTATGAACTCTGAGGTCGGAAGAAATCCGCATTTGGGCTACTTCACGGAATTAAGGACAACGAGTTAAGGTCAAAGATGAGAACGACAAACGAAAAAACAAAAAAAATTAGAGGATTTGTCAAAGAGTACCTTTATTTCAACACTAAAGCAGTCACCACCACTAGAAATCCCTGGCACTGATGAAATATGAACGAGCAAACACCAGATAGGTTATGACTAATTTACGATCATAGATAAACTCGACATGACTCTTAAGATATTCGGTTTTCTGATGATAATGGTTACCTTGAGAGAAAAGTGAATGATCATTCAAGATAAGAGCAGAATCATGACTGGTATCAACATTTGCTGCATTAACACGCCACGGCGGACGCTGCTTAGTCACTTTCTTATCAACAGATTCAAGAAACTCCTTAGACACAGAAACACGTACCTGCAAGAAAAAGGAACAAATCCCCAACAACAATACTCTGATCATCAGCTTATCAAGAAGCCATTGGTATATCAAAACTAAACGCGTTAAAGGGGTACAAGAACGTATGAATAGTATTACTTACTCCCGCATCGACATGTTTAGGACCCAAGAGTGGGGTAATCACATTCTTGACATAACTCTGTTCAAGAACTTCTTTGTTTGAAGATGAAATCAGCTCATTGTTCTCCCTCCACAGAAGTTGCTCGTCGCTCGTTAAAACAGAAACAAGGCCATTCACACTCGCAATCTTGTTCGCTTTATCGTTCTTCCGAGCCTTCTGTATACGTATCACTTTCCCCACCTAATGGAAAGTTTATAGATTTAGAATTAAAGACCGGTCCACAACAATCTAAAACCAATAGTTTCAACAAGAATCATAATCATAGTCAAAGTTTAACAAACCATATCAATCCAGTACAGAACATTATTCTATTGGAGATAATGTAATTCTTTTGACACAAATCAAGCTGAGAAACAAATCAATAATATACCAATACAAAGATTACTCATTTTTAGCACATTTTGCATAGTCCCTCTTACAGTAAAGTCTCTCCATTTATATATGTACAAAACTCGTATATACAAAACTCCTATAACATAGTTCCTCTACAGTAAAGTCTCCCCATTTATATATGTAAATTATTTTCAGCAAGAATCACAATCATAACCAAACCAAATCGATCAAGTCCAAAACATTTTATGTAATTCTTTTGACACTAGTAAAGAGAATTATAGTTCATCTACAATAAAGTTTCTCCATTTATATATGTACAAAACTCATATAGCAGAAACAAAGTCGATGAAGGCGAGAATCTGAACTACTTTTCTACTCATCTACAAAATCAAATTTCGTCAATCTTGCTTCATCTAGTAGCACTACGATCACTCTAATTTTCAACAAGATCGAAGAATGAAGATAGAAGAAGAAGAAGAAACTAACGAAAAGAGGAGATGATCCAGCGTAAGCAAGGACGAGATTGGCACCTCCTTCGCCTCTGTAAATCCAATCGGATGAATCTTTCTCCTCCAGAATCATCTCTTTCTTCGTCTTCCACGCCTTTACAAAATCTCCGATTTTCGAAACGAATCAGAACAAAATACAAAGTGAAAAAAAAAAAAAAAGAGATCGATCAAGTCGAGGCAGGGAATTGAAAACTTACGCAGTGGGTAACAAATCAGACGAGAGAAGTTAAAGTGAAAGAGACGGATCAAAATCTCAGCTTTCTCTCTCTCTCTCTCTCTCGTGATTTAAGCGTTGTGGACTACATCAAGTCTTGGGGCTTTCTGGTTTTTTTCCTTTTTGTCTCGCTTCTTCTTGTGAATGTGGTTTTTGAAGAGTCAAATCGAAGCTGACTTTGTGAATTACACAGAAGCGTATTTGTTCGTATTCTCTCTCTGTCTATAGAACCCACGTGTGGAGGGTAAGCTCCATGTGTTATCTCTTACTTTTTAATTTGTTTTTTTTATTGATTTTGGTTTTGATTTCAAAATACTAACTTTTACGAAAACCTTTAATTTTTTTTTCCTAGCTGCAAACCATTTAATCTATTTTAATTTCTCTTCAAATTAATTAAAGAAACAAATTACCTTATCATATAAAACATCCCACTTAATTCCTCTTCTATAATTCGGATATTTGAAACCGATCAGAATCAGAACAGAACGAAACCAAATCCAAACCATAAAAAATATATGAATGGGTTCTATTTTCTAAAACCAAAATATCTAAATCCGTATAAAAACCAACCTGAACTCGAACGAATATCCGCATATCCAGGACGACTTACTAGACAATCAAAGCAATTATCACTAACAAATAACGGCTATAAGAAAAAAAAACAAAAGAATTTAAAGGACAAGCAAAACATCTTCCACAAACAAATAATGCTTAGCGAAAAGCAAAAAGATTATTGTCCCTTTTTCTTTACGCAAGAAATATTGTTGTCCTTTAAATTTAAAGTTTCTTCTATTCACCAGTTAACAATGATTCAATTTAGAGCTACCAACTGTTAAAAGAAACGCACAACTCTCACCTATAGTGCTAAGTATTTGCTCAAGACCGTAATACCCGAGAGATTTGAAAGAAAAAAAGACCTTCTAAGTATGAATTTAAATATAGAAGAACAATTAGAGAGACTTATTAAAAACACTCTTTTATTAACTTTGTTCAACTTTCATGTGTTACAAATGAGAGAAAAGTGCGCTATTTATAGGCTCCACTTAGTACAAATATCTTACAAAACTTTTTTAATCTATAGAATTCTCTACACAAATATCTAATTAATTTCTCTAGAAACACTTAGAAAAAATAAAAATTTTAATGATGCTTCTAAAAAATTCTAGAACTTGGGCTTAACTTTGGGTTTAATAATAATTTCATCACCAAACCCAAAATTAAGCTTAACCCAAAATCGAGTTTAACTTCAATACTCCCCCTTAAACTTGATTTTGTCAACCATTCAGATCTTAAACGGATTAATTGGAATTGGCCCTTCAGTGGTGACTTAGTGAAGATGACTGCAACACTTCCTTTGGATCGAACTTCCATTGGTAGTCACCTTTGCAGCAAGACTAGATGTTTCATCATGATTTTCCTTGTACTTTTGAGAGAATCTCCGAGCAATTAACCTTGCCTTAAACCTATCAATGTCTCCAACCAATTTCCGTTTAATCCGATGCATTTCTTCGCCTTTGCCTCCAACTTTTTTCTTTGAGAATCGAGCACATGGACGTAGCAAACTGATCCAAATATCCTGAGATGTTTCACTTATGGCTTCTTCCCATGAACCATCTCATAAAGAGACTTCATATTATTTGGACTGAGTGGCATCCGGTTGATGACATATGTTGCACATCTCATACCTTCCGCCCATAAGGCCTTAGTTAAATCATTTCCAAATAGCCAGCTTATGCATGTCTCTATAAGATGCATGATCTTCCTTTCTGCGACTCCATTTTTTTGAGATGTATAAGCACAAGTAAACTCTCTTTTTATTCCATGCCTTTGGCAAAAAAGAGAGAAACTCCTTGGACATGAACTCCCCTCCATTATCCGTCCTTAAGGTCTTGATTTTCCGACCTAACTCCCCTTCCACGGTAATCTTGAATTCTTGAAACCTTGAGAATACTTCTGATTTTTCCTTTACAAAGTATACTCAAGTGTACCGTGAGAAGTCATCAACGAACAATAACATGTAGCGAAACCCGGAACATGAGGGTGTTCTTTGGACCCATTAAATCACTATGAGTACTCTCCAACGGAGATTTGCATCGTGAAATAGAGTTGTCAAATGGAAGTCTATGTGATTTTCCATATTGACAACATTCACAAATTATTCCTTCATCTTAAATCATCAACATTGGGAGCCCGTTAACCAAAAATCCTTATTAACCATAACCTTCAGCTTAGTCATATTTATATTACCAAGTCTAGCATGCCATATATATGGATTATCATTCGTACTCATCTTCTCCACATAAGAGTTGGAGGCAGATAAGACGTATAGATCTTTAACCCGCGATCCGGTGTGAACCACGTCCGCCTTTAACTCAATGATATTCTTCAAGAATTTAACGTTTTTTGGGTCAAATAAAACGTAGTTACCTGAGTCTACCGCATTCACCATGAAGATAAGATTATTTCTTACTCTAGGAACATGATATACGTTCTTGAGAGTGATAGGACTTTCATCATCTCCTTCAATGATAATAGTCCATTCCTTCTCAACTTGGTGGGTTAAATTATCCGCAGTAACAATGGCTTCTTTTCCGTCATGACATTGAAGACTAGAAAATAAATTCTCGTCTCCGGTAATATAATGGCTACAACCCGAATCCACAATCCAATCACTTCCAAGATTTTTAATTGTGGATGTACCTGGAGATGCAGCCTCCACCGTGAAACATTTCTCCCATTCTTCGTCTTCATTATGACTTTTTGATTCCGCCATATTTGTTTCCTTCAACTTGACCCGGCAATCCTTTTTAAAATGCCCAAGCTTTCCACACCGGTAGCACTTGAATCGCTTATTGCCTCCCATAGAAGATCCTTCACGTCCATCATTATCCTTGGCACCATCAAACTTGGATTTGGCTTTGAAGTCTTGTTGCCTCCGAGCTACAAAAGAGCTCCCATAATCATCATTGATTTTAACTCCCACCATTTGCTTGGCTAATGATTCTTGCGAAGCTAATAAATTCTCAAACTCCTCCAAGGAAGGTTGTGTAGCCCATTCTTGAACCAAAATCACAAACGGTGTATACTCGGGTCGTAGACCTCGAATAATATACCGCTTTAACCGTGCTTCTGAAATTGACTCCTCCATATTTAGAGTATTAATCTCAGAGCAAAAAATTTTTACCTTAATGAAAAACTCTGAGATTGAAGACTCCCCTGCTTCGCATTCGTCAGCTCGTTCTCTAACAATTGTAGCCGAACTTCATTCTTCTTGTTGAACAATTGATTGAATGATTGCCAAATTGAACTAGCGGAGATGCACCTTGAGACATGATCAGATATTCTCGAGGATATTGACCTCTTCAATGCAAACTCCGCCTTGGCATTCTTCCGGATCCACTCCTTTATCGCTTTCGCTGTTGCAGCAGCTCCCCTTGGTGGTTTTGTGCTGCTACCCCCGACAACGTCCCAAAAGTCCTCACTCACCATGTATGACTCCATACATGACTTCCATAACCGATAGTTAGATTGGTTTAAGATCTCCATTCCCAACCCAACTACACGACCCGTTGACTCCATACCTAGAATAAACCTGAGCTCTCTTTTAAACCCCGATCTTGAAAAGAACCAGATCAGAATGGCTTTGATACCACTTGTTGAGAGAAACACATAACTCTCACCTATAGTGCTTAGCACTAGCCAAGACCGTAATATCCGAGAGACCCGAAAGAAACAAAAGACCTTCTAAGTATGAATTTAAATATGGAAGACCACTTAGAGAGACTTATGAAGAACACTGATAGTCTCTCATTTTAGCATATTTTTAACACTCATATAGGATAGTTTTGCATACATACATGCATTCATTAGATAGTTTTAGGCTAGATTGCATTCATTTTAAAGTTTAGTGAGTTTTAGCTTAGGATATTGTATATATGTTGCATTTGAAGTGTTTCTCAGGTATTCTAGAGCTTGAAGAGGCTATTGGGAGGTTGATGAATGAGCAAGAAAGCCAAGAAGGGGAAGAACAGAAGGAAAACATGCAGAAAAACTCGCAAAGGACATGAAGGAAGCAGTATCGGTGTGATCACACCGATACACTGTTGATCATCACTTTCTAGTTGACTTTTTATTTCTGAACTTTTCCAAAAACTCTCTCTGTATTTGGTGATTTTATCTGTAAGACCTTTGGATCAAAAACTTCAATTCAAGAGTTCTTCTTCTCTAATCTCTTCCCTTTACTCTTTCTAATGCTTATTATCAAGTTTTTACAAGTTTTTATTGGTTTGATCAATGAACTGTGAGTAGTTCTTTAGAATCTAAGGTTGGTTAGATCTAGGGTGTTTAGGGTGTTAGTCTTGATGTCTATGAGTTGATTCTTCCATATCTCTTCTTGCTTAATGCTCTTAATGCTAATTTCAGCCTTGATCATGTTGAATTAGATTTCTAGGGAATTTTCTCATCCAAAAGATTAGTAAAATTCCTAGATCATTTAAGCAAGAGATTTGCATACTTAGCTCATGAAAGTGATTGTCTAAGGTGTTTATTAGCTGATTAGAACTGAATCTTTATGCTTGTTGCATCTTTGATCACAAATGAAAGTTTGTTCTTGATTAGAAATGTGATGAAAAGATTAAGTCCATGAAAGTGGTTTAATCTATTCTTGAAGTTCTAAGCTTGGGGATTAGCATTTATCTGAGTAGAATGACATCATTGATTACACTTTTAAACATCTGAAAATCAATGCCATAACCTTGGATTCATCTTTCCAAAATTTACAAAAATCATTTAGAAACTCTGTTTTGTTTTTACTTATCTTGAAGATAGTTTGTCATTCACCTTGTTTAATGTTACTAATCACATACCAAAATTTTCACTAGACTTGCTTAGATTAAGAAGTTTTATGAATTCCTTTTTTCACAACAAACCCATATGGATTGATCCTCAAATACTACAATGACATGTGTAGTAGGATTGAGTAATTGATTGGTAAAATCTTACTATCAAACACTCTTTTATTAACTTTGTTCAACTTTCATGTGTTACAAATGAGAGAAGAGTGGGCTATTTATAGGCTTCACTTAGTACAAATATCTTACAAAACTTCTCATAATCTCTAGAATTCTCTACACAAATATTAATTAATTTACTAATAGAATTCTTTAGAAATACTTAGAGAAAATGAGAATTTTAATGATGTTTCTAAATAATTCTAGAACTTCGACTTAACTTTGAATTTAATAATAATTTCATCACCAAACCCAAAATTAAGCTTAACCCAAAATCAATTTAATCTCAATACCAACTATATCTAGTTGATTAAAAAAATTCAGTCAAAATTAATAATTTTATTATCCTAAAAAGCCAGCCAAAACATGAACGTCTCAAATGTTTGAAATGAATTGACATTTCACACTTTTTTATAAAATTATTTGAAAAATACATTTTGAAAATATCCTACAAAATCTAGAATATTATATCAAACACCTTTAGAAATAAAGTAAATTTAATCAATTCAAAATTTAATAAAAAAATGAATAATTAAATAAATAAAAAATCAACAGAAAATCTAAAAGCAAAACAAATCTAAAAACTTAAATTTGTGGCATTAACGTATGTTTTTATTTGCTGCAAGACGGGTTAAATAGGCTTTCAGAAAATAATTTCATATAATTGATGTATATTTAAATTAATTTAATTATATAGTTGATGATATGTTTCAAGTAGCTTAGAACATATGTTTTAACTATAAAAAAATTTATGCAATTGAATAGTATGGGATATATAAAATCATTTTTAATAGTTAAATCTCAGATTTTATTATGTATATATAAAAAATATAAACTTGATTATATGTTGAATTCAACTAATTAAATCTATCCCGTTCTGCTTCATTCTCAATCACAAATCGAAAGTTTATACCATACGAAAAAGTATTTCCATATGAAAATAGATTTTGCAATTTCCGTTTCGATTATATCATTTTCCATTCTCAATCACATATCGAAAGTTTGTCTCATACGAAAATGTATTCCTATAGGATATAAAAATTTGGGTTCAAAATAGAACGCAATAGGATGTGATAGAAATTTTGATCACTCTTATTTATAACAATGAAAAAACCTATAAATAATATATCAATAAAAAAATTTAAAAATTATAGAAACTTAAAAAAAATCATAACTCCACAATTAAATCCTAGCTACTATACATTTTAGCCTATTGTAATATACTTTACTGTCTATTATAAGCACAAGTACTAATTTCATGAAAGTATGGATCTAGACCAGGTACGGAGAGCAAAAGGTGTTTCCACTTATAAGGTAATATTTAAGTACGTTGTGAAAAGGAGTTTAGTTAAAAATAGTTTATGATTATCTATTCTTCATCATTAAGTTTACTTCGCTATGAAATAAATTACTTAGTTATAAATTAGTTTTCTTAGCTATGAAGTATTTTAATTCTCTATGAAGTTATTTACTTTTCTATTAAGTAATGAATTTCTATAAATATGTGACCTTACTTTTTATAAGAACATAACTTTGAATGAGAGAATTCTCTCTTCCTCAAGTCTCTCTCTCTCTCTCCATGGTTTCCTTATAGATCTCACCACATAAATTTAAATAGTTCACAACACGTTATCAGCACGATCGTCTCTCAATCCATCTATATACCAGGATGTGAGATTTAATTTGTGTTCAATTCAAGTTTATTATTTTTTATAAAGATAGGCTCTGCCTTCTCCATTATATGTTATGCCAAAGTGATAGGCGTTGTCTTCTCCGATGGATTGTTATGGTAGGCTATACCTTCACGATCGATCATAAGATCAAATGGTATATTATTTCTCCTTAGATCATATTTACGGAGTGGAAGGATAGCACCTCCTTTTTATTTAATTTATGTTCATGCACTTAATTTATTTATGAAGTGGGAAGTTAAAACCCCCATTCTTGTTCATTTATTTATCATGGAGTGTAAGTTTTAAAACTCTTCCGCAATTGTATGGTAAGCTATGTCTCCTCATATTGCTTTAAATTATTGTCTTAAATTATGCATGTTTAAATATTCCAAAATTAAATTTTTTATTCAATAATAATGTTAAATTTGGCAAAGCTCGAGATCTCCGCCCTTGACTTGTGTGAAAATAATTTTATGTCTTAGGCGGTAGGTGCAAGGTGCATTTAAAGAAAAATGATCTTTGAGCACTATCGATAAGTCAAAAACGACACTATATGAGATAAGGCGAAATCTAAAATCTTTTTACTCCACCACATCCATGTTGATTTAAAGGATGAATCCATCACGAGTAAAGATCCTGGAGATCTTTGGAAATGAGTGGTTGAATCTCCAGGCAAGAGAATTCACCCAAAGCTCGGAGTTGATGTCACCAAGTATAATTGGGTATCTTGAACATGTAACTGGTGATATGTTCACAGCACGATTTGTCAATTGCCACTTTGATGAAATTGAATTCCCTGCGTTAGGGGGAAGATTGAGAGAATCACCAAATGATATCACCTGGTGTACACATTTTTTGCCTTATCTTGATCCTCATACTAATCAACGCGAGGTGGAAATTCAAAAAATTATACACATGCAAAGTTTGGCAAACCAGTTTCCTGATACATTCACAGATACGAGGAAGATGATGAAGTCTCATATCCATGCAGCTAATGCTCCATCAAGGGTAAATATTCCAGAAGAACATATTGATCTAAGTAGAGCAAATGAACCAAGGGTCCAGCTGAAGCGCGGGAGGCCTATGAGATCAAAAGATAGAAATTCTTGGTAAAAAAAAAAATTGGGAGCAAGAGTTTCGGAAGAACCAAATAAAGCCAAATGTCTCGAAGACATTTGGGTCAAATGTCTTGAAGACATTTAGGTCAAATGTCTTGAAGACATTTGTGAAAAGGTTCCTGAAGAACCAAATAAAGTTATATGTCCGACAGATATATATGAAACGGTTCCAGAAGAACTTGGTAAAGAGATTTTTCTTGAAGACGAATCTGAAACATAAAAATATGAGATTTTTATCTCCTTCGTCCAAAGTAGAAAATTATGGGCTAGAAGTGAAATAGAAGATGATGATGGAATGTTCTCTTTCTCTGTGTCCAATGAGATCGATCATGATAATGATGATCTTGATCCAAGTTCCATGTCAGATTGCCAGAGAATGCTTGACTGAGATAAACGGCAAATGGCCATGAGGAATGAAATATTTTCCCTTAATAAACAGAACATTTTCGGACCGATAGTTGTTACACCTGAAGACGTAATGCCGGTCGGATACAAATGAGTTTTTGTAAGAAAGAGAAATAGGAAAAATGAGGTCACAAGGTATAAAGCTCGCCTTGTGGCGCAAGGTTTTTCTCAAAGACTTGGAATAGATTATGAAGAGACATATTATCCGGTCATGGATGCAATCACATTCATGTACTTAATGAGCCTAACGGCCTCTAAGTATTTAGAGATGTACCTGATGGATGTTGTGACTGCATACATATATGGTTCACTTGATAGTGACATATGTATACATGAAAGTCCCTGAAGGATTTAAGATCCTAGAAGGATCAAAGATGCCTAAAGCATCTAAAGAGCTATGTTCGGTCAAACTACAACGATCACTTTACATATTAAAGCAATCCGGATGCATGTGGTATTATCGCTTAAGTGAGTACTTGTTGAGTAAATGTTACGTCAATAATACGATATGCCCTTGTGTGTTTATAAAGAAATCCGCATCATGATTTGTGATCATTGATATGTATGTTGATAACCTGAACATGATTGGAATTCAAAAGGAGATTGATAATGCAAGAGCTCACATGAAAGATGAGTTCGAGATGAAAGATCTTAGAAAGAAAAAGTTTTGTCTTGTGTTCCAGATAAAACATTTTCAAGATGGAATATTTGTGTATCAATTAAATTACACCAGAAAAATGTTAAAATACGTTAAGATGGATAAACCGATTCTTTTTAATACATCAATGGTCAATAAACTATTTGATGTTGACAGGGATCTATTTTAACATTGCGAAAGTAATAAAGAAATATTAAATCGTGAAATGCATTACATGAGCGTTATTCAAGCATTAAATGCCAATGTTTTTCTCTGTTATTAATTGCATCACTCTTGAACGATTTTCTCTTTCCGTAGGGGCTAAATGGGCTACAAAAAATTACAAAATTAGCAACATTAGGTCAATGATTGAGAGGACAACATAGAGAATTGACATTACTAAGGAGATTCTTGCAAAGTAAGACTTGCAAACGGAAGAGAGCTGGTATGAAACCGCTGATTCAATCTATGTGAGCAAATTGATTACGACCAGGAAGGTCAACAAAGAGAATTGACACCGACTTTTACTTTGTACTATTGGCTTGTTGTCTTGCGAGTACTCTCTAGGCCAACAGAGAGAATTGACACGTAATTGGGATTTTAGGATAATCTCTAAAATCTTTTATATTATTATATATCCCTTTTTTAATTAATTTTGACTAGGGGACAAGTTATGTACTTTAAAAAAAAAATTACATTTGTTATTGAAAACCAATATTTCTGTACAAAAAAATACTTGAAAAGCAATTATTATATCAAATGGAAATGTTATTTAATTGTGAAAATAGTTTTGGTTTTTAAAAGTACTCATTGTTTTGAATGTTTGGAAAATATTCTCCTTTTTTATGAAATAAAACATTTTTACCCTGAAAAATATTGTAAAATGTTGTTTTAGTATTTTTTTTTTCTTTTTTGAGAAAGTTGTTTTAGTATTTTGTTTTCCTTTTTTGAGAAAGTTGTTTTAGTATTTTGTTTTTAGCTAATTTCTTCTTTGGATTAACCCATGTTATGGTGGAAAAAGTTTTGGACACCAAGTACTAATTAATGAAGATGGTTTTGGTTAATTTTGATTTGAAACATCATGATCAGTTGATTTTCTAAACTTCAACTGATATCAATTCTCGCCCTTGTCGGAAAGAAATAATTTATTGTTATTATGAAATGGATTTAATTATCCATTCACGTCCATAAAACAGATTTGATTATATCCTTTCAAATCCACCGCTTCCTCTTTATATTTTACATTTTCTCATCTACTATAAATAGCAGCATGTAATGTAACGAGAGTAAAGATAATGAGAATACTTCTCTCTCTTCAACACTCACATCATCTCTTTTACTAAACACCATCTTCTTATTACCTTTGTTCTCTCTCTTTCCCACCATATAAGATACAACTATTATATATACATACATATAATAAATCTCATAACATATTATATAATATATATAACACGTTATCAGCACGAACATCTCTAGATTTTGCTCTATACCGAAAAGGTGAGATTTATTTGTATTTCATTTATTTTAATTTTTATTATTATTATGTCAGGATGGTAGATTTTCCTCCTCCGAGCCGATCGTTACTGCCTTCACGATCAAATGATCATATGGTTGACTATGTCACCTCAGATCATATTTATAGAGTGTGAGATTAAATCCCACTTTTATTTATTTGTTATACAATTTTTTATTTATTTATGCAGTAAGAGGTTAAAACCCCATCTTGTTTATATTGCACTGGAAGGTTAATACCCCCATTTTATTTATTTATTTATTTATGAAGTTTGAATATTGCTTTAAATTGTTATTTTTAAATTCTGTTATTATTATGTGTAAATTTTAAATTGAACTTTAAATCAGATTTTTAATTTGGACGTTAAAAATAAATTTTTAAATTGGACTTTAAAAATAAATTTTAAATTGGACTTTAAAAATAAATTTTAAATTGGACTTTAAAACAAAAAAATTTAAATTTGAGTTTTGATTAAAATTTTAATTAATCAATTGTTGTTTTATGGATACAGTTATAATGTCAAATATGGCGAAGCTCGAAATTACTGTCTTTGATATAGCCGGAAAAAAATATATGACATGGACAGTAGGTGCAAAAATGCATCTAAGAGGTAACAGGCTTCTTGAGACTATCGATAAGTCGAAAACGACATCAGATGAAAAAAAGGCAAAAGCCATGATATTTATACGTCACCATATCCACGATGGTTTAAAAGATGAGTACATCATAAAAGAAGATCCTGCAGATCTCTGACAATCTTTGAAAGAAAGGTTTGATCATCAGAAATATGTGATCTTACCAAAAGCCATATACGAGTGGTTATATCTCTGGTTTCAGGACTACAAAAGTATTAGTGATTATAATTCTGCGATGTTTGGAATCACATCCAGAATGGTGTTATGTGGAGAAACAATAAGTGATTATGATATGATTGAGAAAATTCTCTCCACATTTCATCCGAGTAATGTAGTCCTTCATCAACAATACCGGGCGAATAGATATATTCGTTATTCGGAATTAATGCATATGCTTCTTGTTGCAGAACAGAATAACGAACTCGTGATGATGAACCATCAAAGTCGTCCAACTGGATCTGCACCATTCCCAGAAGCGAATGTTGTATCATCCAGGTATAATAATTGGCAAGGACGTGGACGCGGACGTGGTTATTACCGTGGTCGAGGTCGTGGACGTGGACGTGGACGTGGTCAAGGACGAGGATACCGTCTTAATGATTTCAACAATGAAAGAGATAATAAAAACTTCCCAGGAAATGATAATGGTAGGGAAATTAAAAAGAAAAAAGAAACGGCTTGTTACAGATGCGGCATGAAGGGACATTGGGCACGTACGTGTCGTACGCCCAAACATTTAGCCGATCTGTACCGGGAATCACAAAATGCAAAAGACAAAGAAAGAGAAACCAACTTTATTTCTGGTGAACCCGGACCTTCGTTTCATGGCCTAAATGATGACACTCATCTAGATGTTGCAGATTTCCTGGTTGATCCTGAAGAATCAACGGAAACGAAACGATAAAGAATCGATGTAATATGATGTCTTCCTGAAGAAGACAAGAAAAATAAAAGTTTAATGTTATGCTTTATGTAGTTTTGTGTTTTGATGTTTTGTTGTAAAATAAGTTTTAAAAATAAGTGCTTTTATAACATAAACCTTTGTTTTTGTTCAATGTTTATTAATGTATCTTTTATGAATATTTTAAATTCAGAAAATGTCAGATTTTGAGACTCAGGATGGAGATATATGTCTGGCAGACAGTGCGACGACGACACGATACTTAAAGATAAAAAATATTTCTCCTGTCTCAAAATGAAAGATTCCGCTGGAAGCGTGAATACAATATCTGGTAATGCAAAAAATTATTATGGGCTCCGGAAGAGTCAATTTCACAATGCCAAGGGGAACAAAGTTTGAGATAAATGATGCATTATATTCCCCAAAGTCTTACAGAAATTTGTTGAGTTTCAAAGATATTCGCAGAAATAAATATCATGTAGAGACTATGAATAAAAATGGCATTGAATATCTTTGCATTACATCAGAGAGGAAACATATATTAGAAGAATTGAAAATGTTATCCTCTGGAATATATTGCACAAAAATAAATATGACTGAATCATATGTTACAGTAAACCCGAAGTTTACTAGTACATTCAAAATCATGCATGAAAGACTAGGGCATCCTGGTTCAGTCATGATGAGAAAGATTGTGCAAAATTCTAATGACCATCCGTTGAAAAACGAGAAAATTTTGAAAACGGGCGAGTTTTTATGTAATGAATGTTCTCAAGGAAAACTCATTACTCGGCCATTGCCAGTCAAAGTTGGGAATGAATCACCAAAATTTTTAGAAAGAATACATGGTGATATATGTGGGCCGATCCACCCACAATGCGGGCCATTTCAATATTTTATGGTATTGATTGACGCATCCAGTAGATGGTCACATGTGTGTCTATTGACAACCCAAAATACGGCTTTCGCTAAATTCATTGCCCAAATAATCAGGTTGAGAGCACAATTCCCTGATTATGCCATAAAAAGAGTAAGATTGGATAACGCTGGTGAATTCACTTCACAAGTGTTTAATGATTATTGTATGTCTTTGGGAATCGATGTTGAACATCCGGTTCCGCATGTTCATACACAAAATGGCATGGCTGAGTCATTAATTAAACGGTTGCAATTGATTGCAAGACCGTTAATCTTGAGAACAAAGCTCCCAATTAATGTTTGGGGACATGCAGTTTTGCATGCTGCGGCACTGATCCAGATACGACCAAGTGCATATAATGAATATTCTCCATTACAGTTAGTATCTGGTCAGGAGCCAAATATATCCCATCTTCGTGTTTTCGGAAGTGCGGTTTATGTTCCTATAGCCCCACCGCAAAGAACAAAAATGGGGCCACAAAGAAGATTGGGAATATACATCGGTTATACATCACCAAGTATAATTCGGTATCTGGAACCAAAAACTGGTGATATGTTTACGGCACGTTTTGCCGATTGCCATTTTAATGAAGATGAATTTCCAGCGTTAGGGGGAGGAATTAAAGAAATTCCAAAGGATGTTACATGGTGCACAACATCTTTATTGCACCTTGATCCCCCCACGAATCAACGTGAGCTGGAAGTTCAGAAAATTGTACATTTACAAAATATGGCAAACCAGTTACCGGATGCGTTCACAGATACAAAAAGGGTGACAAAATCATATATCCCCGCTGCGAATGTTCCATCAAGAATTATTGTTCCTGAAGAACAAATGGATAGGAACGTAGCAAATGAACCTAGGGTTCAGTTGAAAAGGGGGAGACCGATAGGTTCTAAAGATAGAAATCCCCGAAAGAAAAAGAATATGGGAGAACAAAGTAAAAAGGTTCCAGAAGAACCATTTAAAGAAAAATGTCAAGAAGACATATATGAAAAGGTTCCAGAAGAACCACATCTGGAAGAAAGTCCAGAAGATGAAAATGAAACAGAAAAATATGAGATTTCCATCAATTACGCCCAAAATGGAGAATTATGGATCAGAGATAAAATAAAAGATATTGATGGAATATTCTCTTTTTCTGTATCTAAAGAGCTTGATCATGAAAGTGATGATCCAGATCCAAGGTCCATATTAGAATGTCAGAAAAGACATGATTGGGAGAAATGGAAGATGGCCATAGAAACAGAATTATTCTCCCTCAATAAAAGAAATGTCTTTGGACCTATTATCACAACACCAGAACATGTAATGCCAGTCGGATACAAATGGGTTTTTGTAAGAAAGAGAAATGAGAAAAATGAGGTCACAAGGTATAAAGCCCGACTTGTGGCACAAGATTTTTCTCAAAGACCGGGAATTGATTATGAGGAAACATATTCTCCGGTAATGGATGCAATAACATTTAGATTCTTAATGAGTCTAGCAGCATCTAAAAACCTAGACATGTATCTGATGGATGTTGTGACAGCATATTTATATGGATCACTTGATAATGACATATATATGAAAATCCCTGAAGGATTTAAAATGCCTGAAGCATTAAGATCAGACTCGAAAGAGATTTGTGCGATCAAATTACAGCGATCACTTTATGGATTAAAGCAATCTGGACGCATGTGGTATAATCGCTTAAGTGAATACTTGTTGAGTAAAGGTTACGTCAACAATGCGATATGCCCTTGTGTTTTTATTAAGAAAGCCTTATCGGGATTTGTGATCATTGCTGTTTATGTTGATGACCTGAATATAATCGGAACTCAAAAAGAGATTGATGATGCAAGAACTCATATGAAGGAAGAGTTCGAAATGAAAGATCTTGGAAAGACAAAGTTTTGTCTTGGGCTCCAGATAGAGCATTTCCAAGACGGGATATTTGTGCATCAATCAAATTATACGAAAAGGATCTTAAAACGCTTTAATATGGATAAAGCGACTTCTTTGAGTACTCCGATGGTCAATAGGTCGCTTGATGTTAATAAAGATCCATTTCGACCTTGTGAGGATAGCGAAGAAATATTAGGTCCTGAGGTACCTTATATGAGCGCAATCGGTGGGCTTATGTATCTTGCAAATTGTACTCGACCGGATATAGCTTTTGCTACAAATTTACTTGCAAGATACAGCTCATCTCCTACTCGCCGACATTGGAACGGAATAAAACATATATTCCGTTACCTACAAGGTACGATTGACTTTGGTTTATTTTATTCTAGAAACGTCGAGGTTGGTCTGGTTGGTTTTGCAGATGCAGGATATTTATCAGATCCGCATAAGGCACGATCGCAAACCGGATACGTTTTTACAATTGGAGGAACTGCGATCTCTTGGCGTTCCCAAAAGCAGACTCTAGTTGCAACTTCTTCAAATTATGCAGAAACTATTGCATTACATGAAGCTTGTAGGGAATGTGTATGGCTCTGATCTCTAATTCATCACATAAAAGAAACAAGCGGAATAGAGACAAAAAAGGAGCCAACAAAAGTGTTTGAAGACAATGCTGCATGTGTTGCACAACTTAAAGAGGGTTATATCAAGAGTGATCGAACGAAGCATATCCCTCCAAGATTGTTCTCCTACACACTAGAGCTCGAGAAGAATCAAGAAGTGGACATTCAATATGTTCGTTCATGTGACAATGCAGCCGATCTATTTACGAAGGCGCTTCCTACAACAACATTCAGAAAGCACGTTCAAAGTATTGGAATGTGTCATCTAAGAGATCTTTGAAGAGAAGATGATATCCATCATTTCAAAGAGGAGATTACGTCACTGTACTCTTTTTCCTTTGTTATGGTTTTTTTTATCCCACTGGATTTTTCTATAATAAAGTTTTTAACGAGGCAGTACGTAATACATCTTTAATAATGGATAATCAAGGGGAGAATATTATGAAATAGATTTAATTATCCATTCACGTCCATAAAACAGATTTGATTATCTCCTTTCAAATCCACCGCTTCCTCTTTATACTTTACACTTTCTCATCTACTATAAATAGCAGCATGTAATGTAACGAGAGTAAGGATAATGAGAATACTTCTCTCTTCAACACTCACATCATCTCTCTCACTAAACACCATCTTCTTATTACCTTTGTTCTCTCTCTTTCCCACCATATAAGATACAACTATTATATATACATACATATAATAAATCACATAACATATTATATAATATATATATAACAATTGTAAAGTTATCCTATGCTAAAATATATAGTAAAGTGCGTTACACATAGGAGCTTGTACATGATTTTGTTACAAAGAAGGCATTTTGTAGGAGAGAAGCACTTTGCACATTATCACAAAGTGTTAATCGTATTAACTAGATGATGAATGGTGCATTTGGACGATTCGTTTTGTGTTAATTGAGGAAAATGTATTTTTTTTAATATTCAAAGAAAAAACCGTTGATTGGGGGAAGGGATTAGGATCATGTGGTTACGGTTGGGGCTAGTGGGTTTAATCTCAGTCATTGGTTTGTATAAAATGTTTTTCAAATGAATGGTTTAGATTTTGTGTTATAGATCTTTGTAAATGGTGGTGAAGTAACATTTGTCGGCGGTTTTTGGGAGCACGTGGTGAAGTTTTGCAGATAGATTAGAGTGTGTATGTGTGACGATGAAGAGATAGGCTGAGAATGAGAATGAAGATGATGTGAAATTAAAAGTTTTAAATTTTTTATTTGAGAATGATGGTTGTCTGTAAGAATGAGAATGATGGTTGGAATTATCAAAAACTGATAAAATACCTTAACAATTTGATTCCCACAGGAAATGGATCGTGAACATTTCTTGGACTTTTTGTTTCTCCAGAAAACAAAAACATGCCTGTGAACACGTGCTAGGATTTTAGACTTGGATGGGCTATGATCATGCTCATGTGGTAGATCAAATCAGATTAAGTATACATTTGGCAGTGTTTTTGAAAGCAGCATATGATGTTGGAGTGCTCCAATACGACATAAAAAAATTATAGATGTGAAGTTTCATATCCTCTGTATATAGAGACCTGGTGTATAACTAGGTTTCTATAAAAAAAAATGTCTGGAAAAGATTGACCAGAATTGTAATACAAACGTACTTTAACTTGTTAATGAATAATTTTGAGAAACTTGGAGGACCGGTGCGTGAGGAAGCATTTTAAACCATATTCGTAACATGGCTAGAAATTGCCGCATTAAGGACATCCCAAATTTTGGTTTATTCGTTGTCCTCGGTGGTAAAAGGGATGGTGTTTTTTTTTAGTTCAACGTGGTTTGAGGGGTTCCATCTTCTTCGCATAAAAAAATTAATTGTCGCATTAAGTATTTTGAGAGAATGGAATGGGATCATAGTTCTATATTAACTTGCTTTGTTAATGAGATTTTAACTCATTCGATCTTGACGTTTTGTGATGTTTGGCAAGAGGTGGATATCTTAATCTGACATGACAAAAGTAATTCGGAAGTTAGATGAGAGGAGGAAATCATCTTTGGTGATCCGGTCAGCATCAGAGTAAGGTCCAAAATTAAAATGTTGGTCCAACAATAAATGATTTAAGCCGCCGACTAATTTTAGGACTAAGCTAACTCCAAAGAAGTTGATTTCGGCTCCAGTCTGGGTCATTATCCGCCATATTCCTCCGCAAATGTACTCTTACAAAGGTTTAAGAGTCATTGGTTCTGGAATTGAAGATCCGCTTTACACAGATGACCCGATTCAAGAGCTAGCCCCCCGTTCAGTAACTAGGATCAAAGTCTCAGTCATTCTCGATCGAAAGCAGCCATCTAATATTTGTGTGAAGGACAAATTTGAAAACTCAATTACAGTTCGAGCTGAATATCCTAGTCTCCCTCACAGGTGCGACTCATGTAATGAATCTGGCCACCTTCAGCTCAGATGCCACTTTGCAATCACTAAGAACAAGGAAATTCAACAAGCTGCTCCGGCTGTGAGCCAATCCAGCCACCATCCAGATCTCCAAGCTGCAAAGGTGGAACTTTTTGTACTCCCCCCGTCTAGCCCTACTAAGCTAAAGAGTGGTTCTCGAGCCCGAAGCCTCCCCTCTAGGTCTGTATCTCATTGCTCAATAAGCTTTTCCTCGGGTTGGACCAGAGTGGTTAAGCGTTCCAAACATGTCCCTCGATCGGATCCCACAGACACCTCTACATCCCCTCAGAAACCTTTGACTTCCTCAGATTTTCATGAAGAAGAGGAGACTATACGACTTGCTCAAAAAATGTTGCGCACCAGATCAATTTCCACTCCTCCCTCGAGTCCAATTATCCCCTCAGTAATAGCGAGAAAGAGGGCTAGGAAAAAGCTCCGCCAAATGAGCCTTGAAATCTCCCATTTGGATACTCCGGTTGTTGCTTCTTCGGATTCTGAAGTTCGTGGTAGACCCTTGTCTCGGCAGGGTTCTCCCACTCAAGCTTAACCCCCCTCTCTCTCGCCAATTTTTTGTACCCCACCCATGATATTTTGTTGGAATGTAAGAGGCCTGAATGGCCATGACAAACAAAGAGCTGTCAAACATTGGATTACATCAAATCATCCTCTAATAGGAGGTCTTTTGGAAACTCGCGTGATGGAACCAAATCTTTTTCATGTTGTAAATAGCTGTCTCCCTAGTTGGAGATATGAATCGAACCACTCTCTCTCGGCGGATAATGGAAGAATTGTCGTTGTTTGGAACCCGGCTTTATCAGTTATCACCTTTCTCAAGACTGATCAACTAATTCTAATGGGAGTTTGCAATCCCGCTACACAAGAATCTTTCAATGTGGCTTTCATATATGCTCGAAACTCTGTCTCGGATCGGCAACCTCTCTGGAATACTATCACTGGCCTAGCTGCCACTACATCAGTCTCAAACTCTCCCTGGCTTCTAGTTGGTGACTTCAACCAGGTCCTATCTGTTACCGAAAGATACTCTATTGCACAGTATGACTACTCTCTTCAAGGCCTCCAAGACTTCAAAGAATGCTTGGCAACTTCTGGAATCTTTGACCTCCCAAGCAGAGGATGCTTCTTTACTTGGACAAATCGGCAAGTGTCCAATCCCATAGCAAGGAAACTAGACAGAGCACTCTGTAACGAAGCCTGGATTGATAAATATCCCCTGTCCTCTGTAATTTTTGATGCTCCTGGTGCTTCTGATCACTCTCCGAGCTTAACGTCTATGTCTCTCCTGAACGAAGAAAGACTCCTTTCAAGTACTTCACGTTCTTCTCCTCCCATCCCACGTATCAGGCCCGTTTGCATGATGCTTGGGAAGAGGAGCTTGACTCGTCCTCGCCAATAGTTACTCTCTGCAAGCGTTTGCGAGCGGCAAAAAGCTTCTGTAAGTCGTTAAACCGTTCCAGCTTTAGTAATATTCAACAGAGATCAAAAGAAGCTCTTCAAAAGCTCGAGGAAGTTCAGATCCAGGTCCTTACTTCGCCTTCACAAAGTCGTTTTGAAGAGGAGAAGGAAGCAAGAGATGCTTGGATTTTCTGGTCAGGAAATGGAGAAGGGTTTTTTAAGCAAAAATCAAGAATAAGGTGGTTAGAGTTTGGTGATGCGAATACCGGATTCTATCACAAATCGGTGATGGCCCACTTGTCTATGAATTATATCCACCATCTTCTCAAGGATAACAACATCAGGATCTACAATACTACTGAGCTAAAAGGAATGGTCGAACAGTATTAATTTCAACTTTTGGGTACTCCTAATGTTCTGATCAGGCCATACTCAGTTGACTATATCAAATCTATCCACTCTTTCAGATGTTCTGATTCGCTTGCTCTCAAACTAGCAGCCTTGCCCACGGCAGAAGAAATCAAAACAATTGTATTCTCTATGCCTCAGAACAAGGCCCCGGGACCTGATGGGTTCAGTGTGGAGTTCTTCACCTCCTCATGGAAATTGGTTGGGAATGATCTCATCTCAGGAGTTCAGGAGTTCTTTGCTACGTCTCGCATGCTTCGGCAAGTCAATGCTACTGCTATTGCTCTCATACCGAAAACCCCAGGGGCAGAAAAACTTGCTGATTTTCGTCATATATCTTGCTGCAATACTATCTACAAGGTAATATCCCGTATTTTATCAGCTCGCCTTAAGCTCTTTCTCTCGGATGCAGTTCAAGGGAATCAGGTGGGGTTCGTTCCAGACAGACTTCTTTGTGAGAATGTCCTTTTGGCCACAGAATTAGTCTCCGGTTTCAACAAACCAGGGCCTACTACCCGAGGCTGTCTCCAGATTGACTTAACCAAGGCTTTTGACAACATTCATTGGGATTTTATCATCAACATTCTCAAGGCCTTCGATCTTCCAAGGATTTTTGTAGACTGGATCAAAGAATGTATCTCTTCAGCTTCATTCTCTATAGCCTTCAATGGAGAACTGGTGGGGTTCTTTCCAGGGAGGAAAGGACTAAGGCAAGGAGACCCAATCTCATCTTCTCTTTTTGTGTTGGCAATGGACATTTTATCTAAGAACCTCGACACGGCCACTGCAGCTGGTGACATCTCGCCGCATCCGCAGTGTATCTCTCCTTTAGTCACGCACCTCTCCTTTGCTGATGACGTCTTTATATTCTTCGATGGGTCAGAGACTTCGCTACAATCGATCATTAGGGTACTGCGTGAGTTCTACCAGGTATCAGGTCTGGATCTAAACCTCTGTAAGTCATGTCTGTTCTTGGATGGTAACAATCTTAATCTCTCTCGGCAGCTTGCAAATCGATTTATTCTCTCTCAAGGTTGCCTTCCTGTTCGATATCTAGAGGTCCCTCTTCTACCACATAAGATGAGACCTCAGGATTACCAACCGCTACTGGATAAAATAACCCACCGGGTATCGTCGTGGACCTCACGTCACTTGTCCTTTGCGGGATGTCTCCAGCTAATCCAATCAGTATTGTACAGCACAATCAATTTCTGGGCCTCCGTGTTCATGTTGCCTAAAAGCTGTCTTGCCGCTCTAGAAAGAATATGTAATGCGTTCCTTTGGAGCGGAGTTCCAAACTCTGCGCGAGGGGCAAAGGTGGCGTGGGACTCGGTTTGTACCCCAAAGGAATCAGGAGGGTTGGGTCTAAGGCGGTTGGAGACTTGGAACAAGGTGTTTGGGTTGAAGCTAATATGGCTTCTCTTCACGAGGAGTGGCTCCCTGTGGGTTTCTTGGGTAAGGCAAAATCTTATCGGTTGCCGTTCGTTTTGAGAACTACCAGATTCTTCTCCAGGCAGTTGGATTTGGCGGAACCTTTTGAAGCTTCGTCTTCTTGCTCGCCCGTATCTATTTTGCAATCTAGGCTCAGGTTCTAATTAACCTCTCTAGGTCCTCTAATTGACCTGACGGGTGATCTGGGACCTCGAGTAACAGGTATCCCTCTTGCGGCCTCTGTTTCTCAGGTGATAAGCAGTGGAGCTTGGATCCTTCCTCGGGGCAGACATCCTATTTCGATACTGCTGCGAGCCTCCTTGCCTTTTCCTCCACCTGACCCGACATCGAATCAATCCGATATTTTTCAATGGAGAAACAACTTCACATCGACTCCGGGAATCTTCTCCTCTGCTCAGACATGGATAAGCCTGAACCCTCTTACACCTACTATCTCGTGGCATTCTGCTGTTTGGTTCCCCCAAAGAATCCCGAAGCATGCTTTCATTTCTTGGATTCT
Organism: Alliaria petiolata; assembly: GCA_020283515.1. NCBI lineage: Eukaryota > Viridiplantae > Streptophyta > Magnoliopsida > Brassicales > Brassicaceae > Alliaria > Alliaria petiolata. The sequence continues at coordinate 57,996,012 of JAHZTW010000004.1, read as the reverse complement.
GGCCCGCGATAGACTCACCACTAGAGACCGACTTCGAAGCTGGGGTCTGCAAGTCTCACCAGAATGTCTGCTATGCAACTCTGATGAGGAATCTAGAGGACATCTATTCTTTGATTGCCCGTTCTCCACTGAGGTTTGGTCCGCTTTCTTTTCGCATCATTCTCTCAATCCACCACTTGGCTTCCAAAAAATATCATCTCTTGGGTTATATCTGCTTCAACAACTGAGAAAATCACCATCATTTGCAAACTCATCTTCCAAGCAACGATTTATGAGCTTTGGCGTGAGAGAAATGCAAGGCTTCATGAGTCCTCGAACCGTACTTGTCAAATACTGGTAAAGTCAATTCAAACAAGTTAGTCAGCTTGGATCACCCATCAGCGTCTCCCAGATCTGCCTCTCCGTTGACTTCGCTTCCGCAGAGCATGTGTTTCCTCTCTACCTGGTTTGGATACTTTCAATTCTCAAATTATCCTGCGTAATTACCAAAGTTCAATCGACTCTTCCCATCACGCGAGTAGTTATTTCTATCTTTTGTATTTAATATCAGCTTATTGTAATCCTCGTTGTTCTATATAAATCAAAACGTTATTTCAAAAAAAAAAAAAAAATTTGAAACCGGAAGATCTATTAACCGGTGTAACAAAAAAAAAAAAAAAAAACTAGACCGAGAAAACCTAGTCCACCAGGCATTCAACTCGGTCGAAGCCCAACGCCAACTTAATGTGCAAGTAGTTTTTTTAAGGGAATTTAAAATTAGGGTGAGAATGAGTTTACGCCATGCTCCAAGATCTATCTTATCACCCCACTTGACTACTTTGTACTTACGCGCGAGCAATCATTTGCAAATTTATGTATTCGTTCATTAATTACTTTTCATTTTATATACTGTATATGTCTCTGTCTATGTGTGTCTTAAGGAATTAACATTACATTTATAATTTGTTAGCATATTATATATAATATAAAATTCTTCTTGTAGTTTACTTACAAATTAAAAAAAAAAACAATAAGAAAGAAAAGGAGACTTCAACTCTTGTCGCTTTCTCACCAAACATACAAACCCGATTCGACGTATTTCACCCACCAGTACAACTAAAACTATATCCTACAAAATCAAACTTACAGATTGTCACGTACCACACAACCAAGTCCTTCGCCAACCAACGTTCCTCACGTGCTTCGCCGGTTGGTACTCACGTGAACGGCAGCTTCTCAATACCAATTCTCAATCTGTATATATAATTTCTTCATACCAAAGCCACATAGTAGATTATTTCCCAAAGCACAGTCCATCTTTTTTAACATAGAAAAATGGTTAGTCACAAGGAGACCGTGTGCGTAACCGGCGCGTCGGGATTCATAGGTTCATGGCTCGTGATGCGATTACTAGAACGTGGTTACTTTGTCCGTGCCACTGTTCGCGACCCCGGTACATATATATGTTCTTACAAACATAACTCTTTAAGTTCTCCTAAGATTATGCAAATATTTGTATGGTTAATTTTACGGGTTTTATTGGATTAATTATAAAGGAAATTTGAAGAAAGTGCAACATCTTGTTGATTTGCCAAACGCCAAGACGCAACTCACTCTATGGAAAGCCGATTTATCAGATGAAGGAAGCTACGATGAAGCCATAAACGGATGTGACGGCGTTTTCCATGTAGCAACTCCTATGGATTTTGAATCAACGGATCCTGAGGTAAGTTATATTATGAACCTCTTTTAGTTTTCATATCAACCCTAAAAGATTTGTTAGTTAATTTTATTTTTTTTAAAATCAGAACGAAGTGATAAAACCTACAGTGAATGGAGTGTTGGGGATAATGAAAGCATGTGATAAGGCAAAAACAGTAAGAAGAATCGTCTTTACTTCGTCTGCCGGAACGGTTAATGTCGAGGAACATAAGAAAAATGTCTACGATGAAAATGATTGGAGTGATCTTGACTTTATCATGTCCAAGAAGATGACAGGATGGGTACATATATTATAAATTATATATCATTCATCAAATCAACCCGAGTTTAATCTTCTTCAACGTAATTTATGTTTTGATAAAAATGTTTGACAGATGTATTTCTTGTCGAAAACGTTAGCCGAGAAAGCAGCGTGGGATTACGCCAAGGAAAAAGGAATAGATTTCATTAGTATCATTCCTACATTGGTGATCGGTCCATTCATAACAACATCTATGCCGCCTAGCCTCATCACCGCGCTCTCTCCCATCACTCGTGAGCTCACTTAATTTCTACTCCTTTTTTTAACTAAGAGTTTTCGAGACCTTAGGTCAAGCCCGGCTCATAAATTTAATGTGCTCTGACTTCTGTGCAATATTCTATTTTTATAAGCCTAATAAGCAGAATTTGCAACAAAAAAACCCCTCACATTTTCAAAAAGGACTCTAATTAAAGTCTAACCAAAATTTGCAAAAAGTTATATGGACCCAATACAAATACTCCTTTGGCAAATGCCAGGAACCGGACCTTTTAGGCACATAGTTCTCTCGGGCCAGGGACTAGAGCATGTCGACTAGTCCCTTTTCTCTTCTTTTGTTGGAATGTGAAATGTTTTTTTTTTTTTTTAAATGGTGAAAAATAATGTTTCAGGGAACGAGGCACATTACTCGATCATAAGACAAGGACAGTACGTGCATTTGGACGACTTATGCAATGCTCATATATTCTTGTACGAACAAGCTGTTGCCAAGGGACGTTATGTTTGTTCCTCTCACGATGCCACGATTCTTAATATCTCTGACTTTATTAGGCAAAAATACCCGGAATATAACGTGCCTTCAACGTAAGATTTATAGATTCCGGATACCGGTTTTTAAGCCTTGTTTTGCTTATGCAATCAAGATCTTTAGCTGACAAACTCTTTGGAACAGGTTTGAAGGTGTGGATGAGACTCTAAAGAGCATTGTGTTCAGTTCGAAGAAACTGGTTGATATGGGATTTAGCTTCAAGTATAGTCTCGAGGAGATGTTGGTCGAATCGATTGAGACATGTCGTCAAAAGGGGTTTCTCCCGGTTTCTTTACCAGATCCATCGAAATCTGAGGACAAAGTTCTGACTAGTGATGACAAGATTGAGCACAAAACCGGAGCTGGTTTAACCGATGGTGTGATGCCCTGTAAGAAGACAGAACCGGTGGTAACCCGAGAGAAAGCCGATGCTTGCATGCCGGCACAGCCGATGTGTGCTTAGAAATTGAACCGGTATCAAATTATATATCTATTGTCGTATCGTCTTAGTATTGGATGTGTTTTGAATTTTTTATTGAAGGGTGGTATGGACTGATTCTGATAGTATCACGAGTGAGTGTAATTGTAACATTATGAACTTTTACATATTTAAGAAGAAGAGTGCGATTTAAATAATGTTGTCTTGAGTCGAATGAGTCGTGTAATGTCGTTTGAATGATATACTAATCTATAATTACAATTTCAACATCTCAATCTCAAACATTTCTTTACAATGAGAGTTATATTTACGGATCTTATCAACTAAAAATAATATAATTTCGTTGAATATGTTTAAATGATGTAATGGCTGAATTTTTCCGCATATACCCGGAATCGAAGAATCAAACTGAACCAAATCGAATTGGAAGGCATTGAACCGAACCGGCATAATCGACATAAATATTTGAATTGATCATAAATTTCTATATCCGAAAAATCGAAACCGAACCGAAATCGAATGGGTACCCAAAATACCTAAAATACAATTATATACCCAAAATATTAGTTATATTTAGATTTTAAATCGAATGGGTACCCAAAATAAACAGAATATATTAGTTATGTTTAGACCGAGATAACCAACATATATAAAATATCCGAAAATCTTTAGTTATATTTGTCAAAATTAAATATTTTTTTGCAAAATATTAACCAAATAACCAAAATATTAGAAATATCTCAATTTGTTTGGATATTTTGGATAAATTTTGGGTATTTCGGGTACCTGAAACCGACTTGAACCCGATCATATCCAAAACGAATTCGATCCAAAAAAGAAAAATATTTGAATGGATCTTATACCCCTAATACCGAAATACTCAAAACTCCAAAGAATCAATCCGAATTCGAACGTGTTCTCGAATGGATACTTGAATGCCCACGACTAGTTTTATATATAAACTAATTAGTTGAGTATATATATATTAGTCCTAGGTATTTCAGAATTCGAGACGGGAATTTACAGATATAGGATGGAAAAATGAGTAATTTGGAAATTGAAAATTTTTTTCTGAAAAAAAATCTGATAAAAGACGAAACGGAAAGTTCGAGTAACAAGACAGTTCAAAATCTTAGCTAAAATCTCTCCCCGAATTCCCCATAATTTGTGTAATGATCAATTTTAAGACGTATATTTGGGGTAAGGTTGAAAAAATTCGAAAAAAAATTAAGAAAATTAAGAAAAATTTGGAAAATTATATATAATTCGTCGGTTTATGTAAATTCCTAAAATCTCAGCCTTAGAAGCCAATAATATAAGCCCAACATAAAATCTAAGCCCATTAATGTGAGAGAAGCCCATTTGTTCAGTTGAATCAGAAAGAGAAAAAGCATCCATGGCTTGAAGGAAAAGAAAAGTTTCTCACTGCTTTCGTTGCTATAAACCCTTTCAACAGCTAAACAAGAGCGAAGTAGAAGAAGAAAAGAGAAACAAAATCAACAACCATAATGTTTAGGAATCAGTACGATACAGATGTGACGACATGGAGCCCAACAGGTCGTCTCTTCCAAGTAGAATACGCCATGGAAGCAGTGAAGCAAGGCTCCGCCGCGATTGGACTCAGATCTCGCTCCCATGTCGTCCTCGCTTGCGTCAACAAAGCCCAATCTGAGCTCTCTTCTCATCAGAAGAAGATCTTCAAAGTCGACGACCAAATAGGCGTCGCAATCGCTGGACTCACCGCCGATGGCCGTGTACTCTCTCGATATATGAGATCGGAGTCAATCAATCACTCCTTCACCTACGAGTCTCCTCTTCCCGTTGGCCGTCTCGTCGTTCATCTCGCCGATAAGGCCCAGGTTAGTCTTTTGGTTGATCTCGGCTTCTTGTATCGTTAATTGAGATTTGGGTGGTATTTGGAATCAATCACACTTGATTTTGTGTCACTCACTGAGCTAAAATTCATTATTAGCTTCTTAACTTTGCGCTTAGGACTTAATATATAGAAATTGTGTTTCGTCTTCTGCAATTGCTGATTAGTTTGTGATGATTTGGAATGAATCACACTTGATTTTGTGTTGCGCACTGAGCTAAAATTCGCTATTAGCTTCTTAACTTTGCGCTTAGGACTTAATATACAGAAATTGTGTGTTCGTCTTCTGCAATTGCTGATTAGTTTGCAATGATTCTTGATGATCTGAGCTGATTAAGACTTTAAGAGCAAATGGCATTTAACTAGAGTTTTCTTGATTTAGCGGATACTGAGTTGCATGATTTATCTTGGTAGAAACTCAAATCATGTTTTGTGAAATTTATTTGCATGTTGTTGTCACAACTGCATAATCTTGTATACAAAAGGCTTTACCTTTACCAAGAGGATGTCTTCTAAAACATTCACTTTTCGCAATAGGGCTCTAGAGGAATGAGTTTTGGTTTCTGTTTCTGAGACTTCAGTACTTGTTTATGCAGTCGTTATTAAAAGAATTGATTGTCCTTTCATTTAGTTAATGGATTTAGGTCTTTGTCTCACCGGTCATTACCCCTGCTATGATTATGTGATACATTTCACTTCTGTTTTGCGACTAAGTTTAGGGTTTCTTACAATAACTGCTGTATTCAGAACTGCATAAATGCTTTTTACTACATCTCACTTTGAAGAGGTGTATCTGTTTAGACCCTTTAAAAGCAAAACTGATTTTGTCTTGTTTCTGATTCTTTGTAGCTTCTTGTTGCAGTTTGTTTATGGAATAATTTCTTAGTAACATGATAATGATAGTAGCACTAGTCATATGATATAATTCACCTGCTTTCCAGTAGAATATTCTGCAATTTGTGGTAGTTTAAAGCTTTGATGCTGAAACTCATATGAGACAGACAAATATGTTGCCTATAAACTATGTGCTACATCTCACTTCTGTTGATTTATGAAACTCAAATTCGTGGTACTTTAAAGCTTTCATGCTGAAACTCAGATGAGACAGACAAATATGTTGCCGAAGATTATGTGCTACATCCCACTGACATATGAAACGCATTTGCTGTTGTATTCCCATTTTAATTGTTGATTTGCTACAAAGCCACTGAGAAGAACTCCCATATATCATCTGCATTTATCAGTTAGTTTACTCTTAATAGCATGAGAGATTTCGTTAGAGAGGTCTAACTTAAGATACATTAATGTCATTTTTTAAAAATCTTTACCAAGGTTTCTTCGAGATACTTGCTGACTTGAAAAAGGGAATATTTGTGTTTTGTCTGCCTTGTCAACAGGTCTGTACCCAACGCTCATGGAAACGGCCCTATGGCGTGGGTTTGCTGGTAGGTGGATTGGATGAGTCAGGAGCTCACCTTTACTACAACTGCCCAAGCGGAAACTACTTCGAGTATCAAGCTTTTGCTATCGGGTCCCGTTCACAAGCCGCAAAGACCTATCTGGAACGTAGGTTCGAGAGCTTTGCGGATTCTTCGAAAGAAGATCTGATCAAAGATGCGATTTTGGCTGTTAGGGAGACACTGCAAGGAGAAACACTGAAGAGCTCTCTCTGCACGGTCTCTGTTCTAGGAGTCGGCGAACCGTTCCACTTCTTGGACCAGGAAACGATACAGAAAGTGATTGACACGTTTGAGAAAGTTGCAGAGGAAGAGGAAGGCGAAGGCGAGGCTGGTGAGGGTGAGGCCGAAGCTGCTGCTGCTGCACCAGCAGAACAAGGTGGTGGTGGTTCAGATGACCAAGACGTGGCTCCAATGGAAATGTAAGGCTTTTGTGTGTAACGCTGGAATTATTTTAATCGATGTTAGTTGGATTTACTTTTGGATAATTTCATATGAATCATTTGCAAAATGGCTGCGGCTTTGGATGGTATGCTCGAAAAACTTCGTGAGTTGAAATCATTTGGTCATATTAACTTAATAGCTGCCGTTAAGACTCTTGTAATTTTGCTCTTTTGGTTTAAATCTGTTCACGACTTCAAATCTCGTTGGTTTGTCCAAGCAGTGTCAGATTTTTCTGATTTAGTCTCACAATGCCCGCAATATATTCAGAGATTGCACGTTAAGAAAGAATTCGAACGCAACAATACCACCTAAAGAACGTTTTATAAATTGATCCCACTTAACCTTTTTAGTAAAAATTAGAACAACGTTGCTAGAGGAACAACCAAGAGTCTGTCAAAAAGGGCAGTCAAAAGTACACTCTTTTCATACCGTTGACCTTGTCACGATGCACTACGGTTCGCCAAGGTCCTTGAAGGAAGTCATGTAAGCACAAAATTCACCTATGATCACATGGACGTCAAAATTGACAAACTTGTTGCGGAAATGGAAGATGATAGAAAATGGAGGCTAAATAGGATTGTGGTTTATCTATAATACACCATGGCTGAGGTTTGTTCCGAGGGTTCTCTACTCACAAAGAAACAAGTCTCACACAAAATCAGGAGTGAAGAATCCACACACATCACGACCTCGCACGAACACAAGAAACAATTGGATTCTACCAAAAGACTTTAATAAACAGACAAACAAAAAACAAAAATGTTTATTACTGATATAGATGATTGGTCTTTTCTACTGTTGGGTAAGCTGAGTTTTTATAGTTTTTTTTTTGGTTGTCAACAGCTTAATAGCTAGAACGGCATATAAGTTGGGACGTACTACTCGAAGCTACATTTATGAAATCACATATGTAAATTCGTTACCACCGGTTTGGATCTTTGTTCGCTATTTCTTTCAAGTGTAGAGAGAACACATGTCACTCCTCTGATTTAACACTAGTTTATCAATTCGGAACAGTCTGTTGCAAAAATTATATATGTTTTGTGATTCGCAATTATGTAGTGCATATCTCATATGAATGCCTCTAATTCTGTGTGTATGGGAAAGAAAACCTCATCATTACCTTGGTTAAAACTATACCACCTAAGCGAGAGAAAACCTCACTCTCTTTCCAAAATCCATCTATATAACACCATAATCCAACATATTATATGGTTGCTGAGGTTGGTCATATGCATGTGATTTCGTGCCCTCATCACTGCATTGTGCCAAGAACCAAATTTGTGTTTCAGTGTCTGCTAACTTAATTACCTCCTGTATATCTCTATCAATATTTAAATATACCTTATCATTCCGAGCTTTCTAGATATACCAAATAATCCAAAGATAGTTTCTCATCTGATTATCCTTCGGAAGGCCTCAAAACAAATAATTAATATTTGAAAAAACAGATTATGTGGAAAACATGGGAATTTGAGATATCACCAAGTTTGCAGTGCCAGTGAACTTTTATAGGCTTATACAAGATCAAATACATTAAAAATATTATTCAAAATTAACAAAAGAAAATAAATTTGTTAAATCAAATTATAATTTTCTTGCCACAAATTTAGCCATTAAACTCTAATAGAAAGTTTCATGTCCGGTTGGAGCGTGCTTGTCAAGTTATGGAGACTTGAAAAATGGATGTATTTGATGGAGGACTAATGACAGGCGTTGTCATTGGATCATGGCGTTTAGTGGTAAAAGGTATGAAGACAGCCAAAATGGAAAATCTTATCAACTTTGTACTTTGAAATCTTCTGGTTGGTTTGGCGTGTCTTGAATCTTTTAGAAATCTCTGTTAGGTCTGGTGACATTGACAAACCAATTTCGGTCAAGCTGACTGGATCAAATGGGTAACTTTCCATAAATGGATCTGAATATGACTATTTGGATGTGATGGAGGCTCAGGTCGGTTCGAGTCTGTTCCGGGACGGGTCATAGGTCGTTGTGGGTCTTTGATGGGCTAAGAGTTCATGCTGGGTTAGGTCTGGAGTTCACGTCGATCTCGTCATTCCGAGATCTCTTAATACCCTCCCGCAAGTCATACGTGGTAACACGTATGAAATTGGACAAATCATCAGGTCATCTTCACGGTGTTTATACCCCACCGTCGGGTCATCTTTGGTCATTGATTCGGTGGAAAATACATCATGATCGTAGTGATATGTATCTCAATCATCTCGTCATCACGTCACCATGTGAACTAAACAAACCTATCACGTCCACGGCAACATCATCATCACCACCGGATCAGTATATATCCGTTGGAGTCATCATCTTTGTGGCTACATCAAATTTGTAGTTGATGAATAACCACATGAAGGCAAGTTCTTGTAAATCTCACGAACCAAACAAAAACCACAATCTAAATTAGAAGAAAAGTGATTCACGTTGGGTTTTTTTTTTTTACTTTTTTTTTTCTTCACTTTTTTTTTTTAAATAGCAAAACAAAAGAAAGAAATAAAATATAGAAAAACCAAAACATAATTTCTCGATAAGAAAATCACGTCCCTTTTTCAAATTTGTTTTTTTTTTAAGAAAATCGAAATTAGACAAAACTTTGAGAAATAAAAAAAATAAGAAATCAATAGATAAAGAAGAAAAATCGATAGAAAGATAGATCCACATCAGTAGGCAGCCAAGAATCGAACAAAACCTTTTATATGTGGCTATTGCTTAGAAAATAACAAAACTTAAACTCATAGGAATTGGATCTTAACTCTGATACCATGATAGAAGTAGGAGGAAACCTTAGAAGTAAATAGTTTATCTCATCTTTATTCATTAGCCAATAGATTTATTTATACAAAATCTTAACTTGTCTAACAAGCTCTTTACATATTTAATAATAGTAAATCTTCACAAATGTTAACTTTTCTAATAACAATAAAGAAATATGTTCACGTCGATCTTGTCATCCCGAGATCTCCTAATAATCCGCGAGTGTTATCTAACGTTATCTCTCGTTTTGATCCTAACCAAGGGTAATGTGGATCGACCAATTGTTCATGGTGATGGATTGGTCGATGAATATGTGGTCGTTGGTGCTAAATCATGACCAGTGGCTCCATGGCTGATTCAAAGTGGTTGTGGTCGATGGTGTTCGACCCAAATGAGTCTTCTCGTGCCATCGGTGACCTCCTAGAACCAAAGGGTATTCTCCTCGACCATAGGTCTTCATTCTGTTGTCCAGCACATGTAGTAATACTTGAATTGTGTCTGAGTTTCCTTCAAGTGAGTAAATATTCCAAAATTTACGAGAAACTCTAATAGATAACTAAACTTTGTTATATAGATTAAAACGAACATTCCAAAATTTGATGTTAATCTCAAATAATAATGATGAAATCATTAGTTGGACGTAATTTAGTCCAAAACAAAACATAAATGGCCAAATGGGCCCCCCGACATGGTGGCAACTACGAAAAACTTTGGATGATGGCAACCATGTAACCATAGCCATTGACTTTTCCTTCTATCTCAATCATTTGCCTATCATCCATCGGTTCTCTAATATACTATTAACTATCAAACCAAACAAAACCGGGGAAAAATGTTTAAAGTTTATAGCTGTGTACTAGTGGATCTTATAAATTAAATTAACAAAAAACAACCATATTTTCAGAAAGCTGTTGAGAACTAAACTACATCCAATTGATTGAAGAATTTGAAATTTTATAGATAAACTTTTTGCAACTTGATTTGGAAGAAACTGAAACAGTGAAAAAAGAAAAGCTAGAAAATGCACAATCTTTTACGAGTTCATGCATCTCGATGTGAGAATACCCTACGTCTGCCGACAAAAAAAAAAGGAAGAGAATACCCTACGACCCGAGTCCTGACAAAGCTATGTAAAATATGGATTGACGAGAGTTATATTGATACCGAAATTCGGTTAATCGTAAATATGTGAAAAGGTGGGTTCGAGAACTTTCTTACGAATTATCGAAATCGACGATTACAAAGGAAATCGTCGAAAGATCAAATCGTAAAATACAATCGGAAGAGAAGAAATTCTCTAATGACAAGTCCTCGAAATGAGGATTCTCGAGTTGCTGATTATCGAAATCGACGATTACAAAGAAAATCGTCGAAAAGACTTAGATCGTAAATACAAAAGGGAAATATCGTAGATACGATAGGAAAAATATCGTAAAAGTCGTGAGACGTACGATTTGCGTAGAAATCGGGAATTTAGGGAGGGTGCTCTCTGGAAGTTTCAGGATCCTCTTCATATGAGCTTAGCGCCGTATTTATAGAAAAATGTTGTTGACGGGAATGGACCTCACGGGTTTCGTTTTCGGGCTTTTGACGGAAATAACGATTTGGGCCGGGTTAAAGTTATGGGCTTCAAGCCCAGTACCAACAGTAAGTCCCCCCAGTCCGTTAAAATGTAGACGTTTATATGAATTTTGACGGATTCTTCGAATTTGTTGGTTCGGCATAAATCAGAGTTTATCTTTATTGACGAATTCCGAGCCATTACGCAGAATCTCGAGATGTCTTAAGTTAAAACGAATGACCATCCTGATATTCTTTTCTATAAACCTCTTCTTCTTCTCCCTTTAATCTTCCACTATCTTTGTTCCTCCATTAGCAAAGTAGTGCCAAAGTAGGTGATATTTTTTTTTTATAAATCACCTCCTCTTTCCCATCATTCTTTCACGTTCTCTTTGGCGTGTCCATTAGCAAAGTAGGTATTTTTTTTATCTTTCATGTTTTCATTTTTATGTTTTTGTTTGTGCATCCATGAAGCTTTCTTGTAAGAGCTTGCGGTGTGGTTTGGCCGGAGGGATTTGCGTTTGACCAGTGTTGCTTCTTCTTCGGATTGGTGGGGAAGGTTACATGTTGGAGCTTGCGGGTTGCGTATCGTCATGTGGAGCTCGCCGGTCGGAGCTTTGTAGCTTGCAGGGTCGGCGTCGGAGCTTGGGTACTCGGCGAAGATCGGTTTGTGAGGCCTTGGTGGCTCGGCGAGTCACGAACTCCGGATTGCGTGGAAGAGGCGTCGCCGGGTGGAGCTCGATCTCGCCGGGTTACGAGGAGGTGTCGCGTAGTGCTCGCGCGAGATTGCCGGGTCGTCGAGTCTTGTCGCCGGGTGCTTGCCGATTTTAATCGCCGGGTTCGCCGAGCTCGAGTCGCCGGGTGGAGATGCTCGGCGTGCGTGGATCGCCGGGTGGAGCTCGGAGCTCGCTGATCGGCGTCGGTTCAGAGCTCGGGTTGGAGCTCACCGTCTTCGCCGATTCGGAGCTCGGGGCTCGCTGTCGCGCTGTCTGTGCGAGCCGGGATGGATGTTTGCCAAGTCGCCAGTGCCGTGGCGAGCCGGGTCAAGTGTTCGCCGGGTCATCGTGCTGGGGGATTTCGCCAAGGAAGACGCCGAGTCACCAGGGAGGCGTCACCGAGTCGCCGAGTCGCTGTGGTCTCGCTAGGCCGGGTCGCCGAGGAAGACGCGGAGTCGGGAGTGATACGACGAGTCGCGTGGAGGTGTCGCCGTGGTCTTGCCGAGGAAGACGCCGAGTCACCGGGAGGCGTCGACGAGTCACCGGGGAGATGTCGCCGAGTCGTTGTGGGCTCGCCAGGCCGGGTCGCCGAGGAAGACGCCAAGTCGACGTGTCAGAGTTACGCCGAGTCGAGTTGGATCTCCCGAGTCATCATGTCGACGCGTCAGATCTTGTGAAAAAAGTATCGTTGCTTGTGCTCCGGGTGCTTGTTGCCGAAACTTTGAGAATTTTTTGGGGCCGATTCCTTCTATTTTATTTGGCTGTGCTTCGTTTTACTTGTTGATTTTCAAATGATTCGTGTTTCCGTTTTTGCAGGTAGCTCCCCAATTTGATCGAGTATCTTGTCGATTGTTTGGACACTTGATGGCGGATGATGATGCATCTTGCCTTGATATAGTTACAGAACAGAGTGTAATGGGGCCGGCTTCTTCTTCGAGTGGGACGGATCAGCCTCTTCTTCGAGTGAGGCTGAGTCGGAGAGTCCGTCGAATGAGTCAGTGTTGGAGTGTCCATCAAACGTGGCGAATTCGGAATGTCTGTCGAACGAGGCGGAGCTAGAATGTCTGTCGAACAATGCGAAGTCGGAATGTCCGTTGAACGAGGTGACACTGATAAAGGGCGCGCGTGAGGTGGAAGACGAGAGGCGTCACGCTCTTGAGGCAGTTGCCTCGAGGTACCAAGAGTGCTTTGAAAAGTTTCGGCGTTTCTACGATGGTAATGAGGCCGTTGAGGAAGCTCTTAGTCTTTATGGTCAGGCGCAAGCGGTTCTTGAAGCTTTTCTGGTTCCGTGAGTGAAGGTGTCCAATTTCCCGAGGGGAAGATTTCCAATATGGAGAAGCAGTTATCTGAAAGAGATAGAGAGGCTCGGGCTATGCATGTCGAGGATTTCGTGGAAAGCGATTTCGTCGTTAATCCTGTCGATGCTTGGGTGGAGCGCTTGACGCGTCCATAGGAGGCGGCTCCCGTCATCAACGAGTATGGGTCGAATGCGACCCAACTTACTTATGCGGTTGTTGCCACTATCCGGGAGAACAATGCTTCGGAGCCTTAGTCGCTTTGGCCTTCTTTCCTTATTTATCGTCTTATGTTCGGTTGGTCCGTATGTGGACTTTTATCTTTCGGGCTTCTCTTTTCGGATATGTACTGAACCTTTTCGCGTTTTTTTTGGATAATTCAACACTTTTCTTTTCCTTCGTGTTTGATATTTTGGATAATTCAACACTTTTCTTTTCCTTCGTAATGTGGGAGGTATTCGGCTTATTTGCTCGTTTCGATTTCTTCGAGCGGACCGGAGTCCGGCTTTATAGATCCTGGGCGCGAGACTTGGCGCGGCTTATCCTGTTCAATTTGTGCGAGATTGGGCTAGGCTTTTAAAACCGACGAGATAAGTTATTTTTAGGCTTATGCATCGAATGGGTGGATTATTTCACCACTGCATTCGTGCGGAACGCGTTCTGAGGTCGAAATCGCAACGTGCGAGGTGCTCGGCTTATTCATTCATTTCGACCTCTTCATGCGGACCGGAGTCCGGTTTTGTCGATCCTGGGCGAGAGACTTGACTCGGCTTATCCCGTTTGATTTTGTGCGAGGTTTGGCTCGGCGTTTTTTTATTCGAAGGTCAAAATCGTAACGTGCGAGGTGCTCGGCTTATTCGTTCGTTTTGACCTCTTCATGCGGACCAGAGTCTGGCTTTGTCGATCCTGGGAGTGAGACTTGGCTCGGCTTATCCTGTTTGATTTTGTGCGAGGCTTGGCTCGGCGTATATATATTTTTTATTCCGAGGTCGAACTCGTAACGTGCGAGGTGCTCGGCTTATTCGTTCATTTTGACCTCTTCATACAGACCGGCTTATCCCGTTCAATTTGTGCGAGACTGGACTTGGTCTTTTTTTATATATATGCATCGAAGGAGTGGATTATTTCACCACTGCATTCGTGCGTAACGTATTCCAAGGTCGAAATCGCAACGTGCGAGGCGCTCGGCTTATTCGTTCGTTTCGACCTCTTCATGCGGACCGGAGTCCGGCTTTGTCGATCCTGGGTGCGAGACTTGGCTCGGCTTATCCCGTTTAATTTGTGCGAGACTTGGCTCGGCTTTTAAACCCGACGAGCTAAGTTTTTTAGGCTTATGCATCGAAGGGGTGGATTATTTCACCACTGCATTCGTGCGGAACGCATTTTGAAATTGATCACCTGGCCATGCTGTCAATGTGTTTGGGCAGCCGGACTGCGTGTTGAATCGGGTGAATTGATAACCCCCTTTTTTTATTAAGTATGGTTGCGCCTTTAAAAAGGCTGCCTACGTACTCCTAAAGTGTGGATCAAGCCGATCGTAGTTAATATTACACGAGACAATTTTTTGTTTTTGGCGGTAGAGGGAGGGTGGAATCCCGTTCATGTCGTTAATCTTCCATGCGAATGTGGAAACGTTTCAGCTTGTCTCTAAGGTCGTCGCTTAATTCTCCTCCGATGCCAAGGCATTTTTCCGGATCTTTTATGTCAATGATGGTTATCACAACTTCTTCGCGCTGTTGATCGTCCGGGGGTGGGAGTTCGCTTGGTCCTTGGGTTGCGATCAGACACGTTTGCCCCGCTTTTCGCAGTTTGTGCTCGGTGATGAAGCAGGTTCTTGCCATTCGTTGGTTTCCTCTAACCGTGAAGATGCCGCTCGAGGTTGGAAATTTTATGCATTGGTGATAGATTGACGGGACTGCATTCATCGCACTTAGCCAGGGGGTGCCGAACGTTGTAGATGGCCGACTTATCGATGACCACGAACTTGAAAACCTTAGTCGTTCATCCGACATAGATCGGGAGTTTTATGGTTCTGATTGTCATTGCGGTATCCCCCGCAAATCCTATGAGTGGCTTCGTGCTTGCCATAAATTCGAAACCTTCGAGCTCCATTTTTTGGAGAGTTTCCTTAAAACTAGGATCCATTGTGCTCCCGGTGTCGATCAAAACGTGGGTGACGTTGCAAGCTCCGATTCGGAGCTCGATGAAGAGAGGGTCGTTGTGAGGCGTATCCACTCCCTCGAGGTCGTCTTCTGTGAAAGATATGTCTTTGCTGATTTTAAGTTCGTCGTTGGCATTGCGCTTCCATAGTTTAGCTGTGATCGTTCTTCGTTCGTAGCTTTTGATTGATTGGACCAAGTCATTACACGTGGGATGTCCTCCCATTATCATGTTGATTCTTTGTCTTGCCGAAGCCGGGGCGTTGCCTTGTCCTTGGTTGTCGGGTTCGCGTTTTGGAGGTGCCATGTCTGCGTTGAGAGGTCCAAAAGGTAGATTTGGTGCTATGACGGCGTGTTGTCACCGGGCTTCTTCCTGTGCGAGTCGGAATCGTCCTCCCTCGTTTCTTGGTTATGGGGCTTCTCGTCTCTCGTTTGGTCGCGCTACTTGTTTGTCGTCCGATTCTTTGAGCTCCCTTTTGTAACGTGCGATCAAGTCATCATGCAGATGGCGGCATTCTTCGTCGGAGTGCCCGTAGCGTTTATGGAAAGTGCAATATGGTCTCGATCCGCTGGGTGTATCGTGCTGGTTAGGCCGTATATACTTGTTTGATTGTCCAAACTGTTGCTGATCGAATTGCGAGTCGTCGACGACAAAGGTGGATTGCCTGCTTCCACTGTCGTTTCTTTGATAGTTGATATCAAAGTGTTGACTCGGTTCATAGTAGTCTTCCTTCGACTTCTCCTTTGGGGTCGACGCTTTTGGCGCGGCATATTTCTTAGCCTTCTTGACTCTCTCTTCCTCCATCTCGATAAAAATCGTTGCCCTGTGGAGTGCGTCCTCCAAAGTATGTTGTTTATTTTTCTTCATTTCCTCGTAAAAACTCGATTCGTACCATAATCCGTTACGTAATGCTGGGATTGCTGCGTCGTCAGAAACTGATACTTTTGAGACAATGTTCTTAAATTTGTTTATGTAAGACAGTAGTGTCTCCTTCTAGCCTTGTCGTAGAGTGTATAGGTCGCCCTCTCATGCCCTTTGTTCTATGTACATATAATAGTGTTTGACGAAAGCTTTTGAGAGGTCATCGTAGCAATCGATCGAGTTTGCTCCGAGCTTGGAGAACCAACTTAGAGTCGAGCCGGTTATATTTTCCACGAAAATTTGGCAATATCCCGCGTTGCTTCTTCGGGACGCTGAATGTCGTTATGAACAGCATAGGATTCGTCGTTCCGTCGTAAGCAGTGATCTTAATTTTTCCCGGATGCCGAGCTGGTGAGTTGGTTATCCTGCTCGTGAATGGGGTGTTTTGCGCTGAGTACTCGATCGATTTCTGGCGCCGAGCTTGTTGCTTGGTGGATTCGGGAAGTCATTAACCTTAGTTGCCTCTTTATGCCCTCCAGTTCGCTATTTTGATTTTGACGATTATGGGCATCGTTTTGCTGATCGGTGTGCTCTTGGCGTTGGTGGTCGTTGTTCGTCGGTCGTCTCTGATCCCTTCGCTCTTGGTTGTCTATCGGAGGAGGTAGTTCGCCCTGGTCATTTAGGTCGGCGATCTGGTCCCCGAACAGAACTCGTTGTAGGTGCGGGGTGTAGGTGGTTTGCCTTGGCATTTGGCTCCTATTGTTAGCATTGTGGAGGTCGTCAATTCGGCTGTGACATACGTGCTGAGCCGTGGCCAATTCGTCCAGTCGTTCGTTAATCCCGCGTGTGTTATCGTTTATCTGGGCGATACACATCTGGAGTAAAGCCAAGATGTCGGATTGTGGCGACGTGTTGTTTGCGGGTGCTTCCATCCTTGTTGATCGGAGAAGGATGTCCTCGTCGTAGTTAGGAAAGTCGGTCATGTCGGTGGCGTGTAAGTTCGATATGCCGAGGCCATCGAGGTCGGCCTCGTTGTCGCGGCTGGAGTCGGTGCTTCTGATGTGCCGTAAGTTGGCATCGCTGATAAGGTTGAGATCGACATTTTCGACCCGGTGGGGGTTGGCCTTGCCGATGTTCCGAAGATTGTCGTTCCCGAGGCAGTGGCGGTTGTCGCGGCCGAAGTCGAAGAGGTTGGTGTTGTGGATGCGGGAGTCGTTCCTTCCGTCATCGATGATTTTTTTTTTTACGTGTAGAATAGTCCCTTTCCCCACAGACGGCGCCAAATGTTGATACCGAAATTCGGTTAATCGTAAATATGTGAAAAGGTGGGTTTGAGAACTTTCTTATACGAATTATCGAAATCGACGATTACAAAGAAAATCGTCGAAAGATCAAATCGTAAAATACAATCGGAAGAGAAGAAATTCTCTAATGACAAGTCCTCGAAATGAGGATTCTCGAGTTGCCGATTATCGAAATCGACGATTACAAAGAAAATCGTCGAAAAGACTTAAATCGTAAATACAAAAGGGAAATATCGTAGATACGATAGGAAAAATATCGTAAGAGTCGTCGGATGGACGATTTGCGTAGAAATCGGGAATTTAGGGAGGGTGCTCTCTGGAAGTTTCAGGATCTTCTTCACATGAGCTTAGCGCCGTATTTATAGAAAAATGTTGTTGACGGAAATAAATCTCACGGGTCTCGTTTTCGGGCTTTTGACGGAAATAACAATTTGGGTCGGGTCAAAGTTATGGGCTTCAAAGTACCAACAAGTTATTGGCCCGTTCCTTTTTGTACATGGATGTTTGTATTCACCATACAAAGGCAGCATCAAGAATAAAATTGTACATGTTTTTTTATTTCCTTACATGATTTCATAATTTTTGCGCCAAAACGAGAATCTGCACTTTCACATCATAACAAAATATTATAAATTTTGAGTTTTTAGTCTTTGACACGATTATAAATCTGCAATTTGACGATAAAATATAATTCTTTGATTTTGAATCTTTGACACCCAATCCAACATTATATTGGCACCAAAACGGATTCTACCATTTTGGCACCAAAGATTAATTTAGTAACGATGTTTTAGTTTTAATGAATTTTCTAATGGTATTTTGATGTTTTGAAAAATTTACATGTAGAAATTTCATCAAAACTAATTTTTTTTTTCTTCCATCTAAACATAACATCTTACACATATATTATTTCGATGAAACAAACAACATATTCATTTACATTATCCAAACGCATAAAAGAATAGCACCAAGTCCGTCTACTCGACCAAAGGAGTGGTGGTTTAGTGATAGTGCAAACATGTTGGTTTCCTTGTGCACCTAGTTCAAACTTCATATGGCCCAGAAAGTTACTCCCTCTGTTTCTTAAAGAAAGTATTTTTAGAATTTTTACACATATTAAGAAAACAAATTAAAATTTGATAATAAATGTATAATTGTCTGTGATTAACAATTTACTATAAATTTAAACCAATAGCAATTCATTAAATTCATTTACTTTTATTGAAATTTAAAATTTATCATTATTAACTCATAAAAAGTGCATAGAAAACTTAAAAATGCTATCTATTTGAAACAATCAAAATTTCTATAAAGTCTTTCTTTAAGAAACAGAGGGAGTATTTTTTAAATCGGAATATCTAAAAGCTGATTCCGGATAATGTATGAGATTATGAGACGAAAACTCGAAACTCTCACGTTTTTTTTTTTAAAAGTCCGTTTACTCTGTCGGTTATATACAAAGTACCAAATATGGATTTAAAAAGAGTAGGACCAATGACGGGAAAAAAAATTTGAGAGCGAATTAAACCGGACCGAAAATAATTTCCTAACTACCATATATATGTTAATCTAACAACTTATTGAAATGCTTGACTTCATGCGAGAATATTTAAATACCTACAATAAAACAAAATAAAGAAAGAAGAAAGTGTTAAGAATGTTATGCAAACATGGCCAGCTCAACGTTTATGTTGTAAGAAGTTGTCTTCTTCTCAAACCATTTTCGAAATATATGATTTATTATTAAGGATGAAACAAAGATCGATCTTTGGTCAGAAAAAAAATTAGTTGTTGTTGAGAAATGAAAGGAAGGGCCTACGTAATGATCTTCTTCTTCTGGGCTCTTCTCACCATTATCACCCCAATGCTTGTTAGTTGGTCTCAGGCTCTTAAAGGTATTACTCTTAACATCAAACTCCATTTATTAGTCAAGAAAATGAGCGTTTTAGTTTCTTGTCATCCAAATAGAAAATATTGAAAATGCATTTTCATAATCAATTTATGTTATATGGAATTTCAGAACATCAAATCAAGGACTCTGGTCCAAGACGAATGATGGGATATTCAGCAGAAATGTACTATACAAGAGAGTTTATTGATCGCTTAGAAGAAAAAGAGTTGATGATGGAGCCGTCGATGGCGCCTACGCCTGAAGATAGCCGTGTTGTACCTTCCACGAATCAAACTTCGAAGCGGATAAAACAACAAGAAGGACTAGCAACTAAACATAAACAACCTATGAGTTTGCGATAATTTTTATTGGAGATCTTTTCTTTTGTTTACTTCCAAGATTATCTAAATTAACTTGTTCATAAGCACTCGGTTGGTTTTTGGATACATGAAAGCTAATGTTGGCGAGTGGCGAGAGCAGTTCTTGTACATATGTTAAATTTGCATCCGTTTGGCAAAAGCCAATGGTAAGAACATCATTCACTGTTATTCATATGGTTTTTGGTAAGAAAGATTGAGAAAACAATTATTTTGTAATTAGTTTGATATTAACAAACCAAGTAAGAGTTTGGTGAAGAAAGAAAGAAACAGTCGGTAGATGAACTCTACCAAACGTCATGGATGTCTTTAAGTTTAACACTATAATGTTGTGTCCGAGTTTTGATTACCCGAACTATTAATCTTCACGAGGACGGTCGTAAACTCGTAATTACGTGGTAGGCCAATTAAGGATTAAAATATTTGCACGCTAATTAAGCCAATCGTTTTTGCGGGTTTTCTCAAGACTAAACATGAATGACACTTAAAAGAGAACTGAAAATTTGAAATTAAACAAAGGAACGTGTAATTTACGAAAAGAAACAAGACTATTAAATAAGTACATGTACATGCAAGTTGGGTGGTTAAGGCAAGTCCTTGACTTGATGAGGTGAACCATGATTATTGGGTGGGTCAAAATGCTGAATTTGGACCATTTTGATCGTCGGGATTGAATTAAGTGGGCTCGTAGTCTTTAGTTGTGACCATGACCCAACAAAGCCTTGTTAATTTTTTGGGCCGGATCAGAATGGGATCAAGATCGTTGGGTGAGATCATGATCGAGAAAGCAAATCCATGATCATTGGGTGTGAAGAAACCTTAGTTGTAAAGTGTTTTTTTATTTGATTCAATACAAAAGCAGTGCTTTATATATAGGTCCGATCCAAAAATTCTATGAATCCTATGCAATATTTCAGTAGAATTGGCAAAAAAAATCCTAATTTTTTTAAATGGATCCTAAATTTGCAAAAACAATTAGAGACCTAATGCAAATGCATCTCTAGCACATGGCTAGAACCGGGCCTGTTTATATACAAGATTATCTAGGTCACATATATTAACATAATCCAATAGGTTCACTATCCCTTTTCTCAAAGTAATATGCAGATTACAAATACCTAGCTTGTCAACAAAAGATTTAAATTCTTTACGTCCTAAGGTCTTCTTGACGTTATCTGCAAGTTTAGCTGTTGTAGAAACTTGTTTGGTGGCAATAGTCCCACATATGATCTCATATCGAATAAAATGACAATAATTCCCAACGTGTTTAGTGCGAGCGTGGTAAACATGATTAGCCGCCAACGTAATATCTGAAAGACTATCGAAATGCAGAATTGTAGGTTCACTACAATCGATGCCAAGAGCAGGAGCAGCTCTTGCAACCAAATAACCTCACTCACTGTATCGACCATAGCTTTGTACTTTTGCTTCGACGAAGGATCTAGATACAACGTCGTGTTTTTGTGTCTTCCAAGATATAGGTGATAACATGCATATTTTACCCATTTTTACTATCATAAGTGAGTGCTTTAATAAGCATTTCACTAAGGTTTTAATACATAAACACTAGATTTCGAGTATTTGGTTGTTCAAGACTCTTTTTAGGTAAACTTAGCAAAACATGCATAATTTGGAGCAAAATGGACATTTCCAGAAATAGTGCTCGAAGGCATAAGTTCAACATCAGATGAAGGCCTTCCCACCACGAGATCAAGCTCATCTTTAGAGAAAAGGTAGACTTATCAGCTGTCTTTCACCTCGAAGTGGTTTAAAAACAATCCCACGGTTGGATCTCAAGTTATGGAGGAAGCAAGAAGGTCCGTCAAGCACCCGAAAGAAGCAGCTGGCCGCGCCACGGCCTGACCAGACGACCAGTGGCCGCGCCACGGCCTGACTAGACGACCAGTGGCCGTGCCACGGCCAGTCGTTCGGCCGGCCAGCCACTTGACAATTCCCGAGCCCATTTAAAGCCCAACTTAAACCCGCATCCGTCTTATGCAAGCCAAGATCTAATTGACGACCAAGGGGACTTGAAGACCTATATATACTCGATGTTTAAGGTTTCTTTTAGGGAGTTAGAAGTTCTCTTTTTATAGTTTCATTGTTTTGGTTCCGACGGCTACAAATCTCTTTCTCTCTCGATCTCCATCCTTGTTCTTCGGGGGAGATCGATTTCTGCTGAAACCTTTGTTACTTTTCATTGATTTATACAAGCATGCATTCATCTATCACGTTTTCTATTCTTTTTTTCATGTCTGAGTAGTTTATTTTCGTTGGGTGTTCTTTAAGGAGATCTATGAAAAATTTCATTAACTGTTTTTAAACCAATTGTTTAGGCTGAAGATTAGGATTTTCCTTTTTATCAAACTTGTTCTTATTGCATGAGTCTAATGTCATGAACTAGATATCTGATCTTAGGATTTTTGAAAGCCACAATCGTGCTGAATTTCAGATCCGAACCTAGTTTGGTGGAGCGCAGCATTTCAGGAATGTTTATGCATACGTGGAAAGTTGACGTGAATGCTTATTGTCCTGATCATTATTGTGTGTTTGCCTAGGATGCATGATACGATAGTATACCTGCGAAGTTTGCATTCATAGATCGATCTTGCTTGTTTGAGTTAGGTCGTTAAAACCAGTGATTCAATTTAGGGAAAATCGCCTAGTCTCGTTTGCCTAACTTTTGTGAGTTTTATTTCTAGTTAGAACCCCATAGATTTCCCAAGAAGATCCCCAACGTGTTTCCCCCTTCTGCTTTACAACTCGAGATTTACGCACTTCAATATTTACTTTTCTGCACTCCTCAACTGATTTCCTTTTTACAAGCACTTAAGTTTATTTTCCTTTTCCCGTTGGTTAAGGATGGATTGACAACCTCTTCTATATAAGATGTGAACCTGCTCTCTTTCTTTTCTGCAAAAACCGTGACACTCACCCCAAAACCCCAGTTTCCTTCTTGACCTCCTCCCTGTGGATCGATACCCTAAGTACTACAACACACGTTGTGCATTTGCAGCTTAGGGTCCTACAAATTCAAAGCTAGACGAGTCCCCAAAGAAATCCTCCAATCTCGGACGACTATTTAGACCCCATCAAGCTTTTGGCGCCGTTGCCGGGGAGGTTGCGTTTCGCTGTCCAAATCAAAAGTCAGGATCACAGCTCAAAGACATCCTTTTCCTTTAATTTCGTTTTTGTTTCTGTTCTTTCAGAGACATCCGAGATGAGGGAAGCCCGCACCCTGATTAACGATCTTGCTGCGACCATCCGCTACAATTCCACCAACTATGATAGGATATTACATCCTATTGGTTCTCCTTCCAAGGAAGAATATGGCGAGCTCGTATTCGCTGTGTATCTACAATCTAGTGATAATATCGACATGTTCGAATCAACGATGATTTCGGCTATCGACGAAAAACATCAGCTCAAGAATGAGTTAGAAGATATCAACGAAGTCATTTGAATATGCAACGTCGTGGATGCCGAAATGGAGTTCATTGAGAAGCTCTACTTTATATATGGTTCCCTCCTAGAAGACGATGAAGTAGATCACGAAGAGCATAACAAGGCTACCACTGAAGAAAACGAGCCTACACCTAAGATGCATGAAGTTTCGGGCGATGAAAAGAAGAGTGCAACAATTCTTGATGCCAAGGTGGAAATCAAAGATAAATGATTCTCGAAAGAGGTCATTAGATTTGTGTTCTCGGATGACCCTACTCATGCTAATGAAGCCGAACACATAAGGATAGAAGCTGGTCGTTCTATATCTATTCCTCAAGAAGACTTCATCTCTGCCCATCCGCCCGAGCACCTTGAAGACAAAAGTCCGACCAACAAGGAGCTTCAACCCCACGACCAAAGGCATCCTCTTACTCCAGCTCCTCACCACGTTGAGTGTGAATTAAATCTGATGGAGAAGAAGACGATGATGGCGATCCAAGAACTGCCCTTGACGGCGCTTTCAAAGATATATGATCCGGGAAAATTTTCGGTTTCATGCTCAATCAAGAGAGTTGAATTTCGTGTCTCTATTTATGACATAGGATCTGATGTCAACCTTATGACTAAGAAAATTGCATAAGTCATAAGAGTTTCGAACTTCCAAGCCTCGAAGACACCCGTTCACCATGAGGATCGTCCCGCACCAAATCTGTTCGGTTTCAAGCCGAACTTTCTGCCTCGAGTTGAAGATGATTTAGTGCCTACTGTCTCTCACACTATGGAGACAAAGAAGAATACAAATCACTTGTTGTTCTTTGGTTCTTCATTCGCTGCACCTGTTCGAGCTTTGATTGACAAGTTGAACCAGCAAGTGTGCCTATCCTTCTATCCAGCAACTCTCACAAGGAGCATTCATTCCACGACCTTAGGCAGTGGAAGTGAACCAATATTAGACCCTGGAGGAAGCACAAAGGATGACCAAAACATCATAGAAGGTGATCGACCCAACACGCTCAAGGAAAGCACCAAACAGAGGAGTTTGAAGCTCAATGAGATCCCATATGATCCATGTTCGACTTTGCCTCATATGAGACGTGATGGGACACACTTAAAGCCAATGTGAAGCTTAGAAGGTCCTCAAGATCCTCTTCAAAGGCCGAACTCATCACCCATCCGAACAGAGAAGAGAAAGGCAAACAACTTAAGAGAAAGAAACTGAACGATGCATTTGTTCTTCGAGACAACGATGATGACTATCCAACGCTGAATAGAAGATATCTCAAGTCAACGAGTGCGGAGTGCCGAGAAGCTAAAGGAGCCACGAACTCTTTAGTTGGAGTTGTTCACATCTGAAAACTCTACCAAAGTCTAGCTAAAAGACTATAAACAAGAGCGGCTCAATGGGAGACAACCCATTTTAGGTATTCTCTTTCTCATCTCTTTAACCATACTATTCTTTAGTTTTGGTTTCTTCATAGTTTACAGCATTCACATAAACCTCAAAAGTCAAAAAAGTTTAGAAAACCAAGAAAAGCACAAAAAATCAGAAAAACCAGAAAAGGCCAAAAACATGTAGAACGAGTTTGAAGAACACTCACCGGGTGACGAGCTGCCCGTCGGCCGGCCAGAAGGAGCCTGGTCGCGCCATGCGGCCAGCCTTCCTCTGCGACTTTCTCCATCCCGAACTTCACCAAACCGGATCTCCTTCAACATGTGTCAAGTCTTTCAAGTTTCCTTCTTGATTCAAGACTTGAACACGTCCTAAAGACCGCAAAGACAACCTCCACAACCGCAGTACATTGCTGTTGCATCAAAGACGGCGAGACAAGACAAGACTCCATCCAAGTCAAGTTAAGTCAATGATCCATCTCTCTACATACTTCTTCCTGTACGTTCAGCGGACCTGTATCCATGAAGACGAAGAAGAATACAATGGTCTCAACCTCAAGAACCGTTGTGCAAGCTCCAGAAGGAAGAAGATGCAACTTCCTTCACCAAACCGCGAAAAGAAAAGTTCCCGAAGACTAACTTCTCTCTTCCGCGACCAAGACCTTTACCGAAGCCAAGTAAGGATTTCATATGGCATTGAATTTCGAGCTAGCAACACCTATCTTCCGGGATCCCGAACACATCACCGGATAGGCCAGCAACGACCCAAACTTCAAGTTTCTGAGGTGATGCAATCTTCAAGATGCAAGGACATTAGATTTTCCATCTCTCATTAAAGGTGTTATCAAAGGTCAAGGAACCAAGACGAGTAGTCAAAAATCAAAGTACTTGTTCTTCTCAACAAAGGCGTGCCCCAATAATCAACATCACCACCACACGCCAACATCACCACCACACGCCCACCACCACCAAACGAAGGAAGGAAGCTCAAACCGCACAACACATTTCCTTTCGAGCTAAGTTTTCGATTTCTTTTGTTCAATTAAATCGATTTTAAGCAGGGACATAAGGAGAATAATTAAGTCCTTAGCTCAATCATACCACACGCCCATCCACACATACCAAACCCATCGCCACTTTCAAGTAAGTCTTCACAAGCTTGTACTTGAATTTACCTATCTTCTTCACCTCAACTCGATTTAAATAAACTGGGGACAGTTTGATTTAAGTGTGGGGGGGGGGGGTTCTTATATTACTAACTATGCTTTGATTTGATGAGTCTTAAGCATACATGCATCATTTATCGAGTCGTTTTATAGAGTCAAAACTTTTTTCTTTTAGTCGGAAACTATGAAATTTGCTATGTACAAGTCGCTTTGAACAAGCAACCTTAATGACCATTCTCACAGATTTAGAAGCAAGGATTATTAAGTTGAACACTGTGAGTGGATCATTCCAACGGAGAAATTTCTAATCTCTAGAGGACTCGAAGGATCGTACGTTGACTCCACACCTAATGAATTAAAACTTCTCGTCAAGAGGCTTGAGGTACTTCGAACTTTACTCCTCTTTTAAACTCTAGCAGGACTAAGTAGATTCAATGCAACCTCTCCTTTATCTTCCCTTATTATAGAAAAAAGAGAAAGAAAAGTCTTGGTTTGAGAACAAACCCGAGTTCCTCAAAGGACAATGACGGTTCGCAGAAATCATGAAAGCTTCGAGGAAGTGATCGTTCTCAAGCTAAGAAGAAAAGAAGAAAGAAAAATAAAAAGGAACTCGATAGAAAAAATAAAATGATACCCTAGAAAAGTAGGGATAAAATCGGCTAAGGGAAGAGAAAATAGGAGAGTTGTGTCTGAAATGTCTTTGTCTAGATGTTTGNAAAAAAATAGAAAGAGAAAGTCGATAGGAAAAAATAAAATGATACCCTAGAAAAGTAGGGAGAAATCGACTAAGGGAAGAGAAAATAGGAGAGTTGTGTCTGAAATGTCTTTGTCTAGATGTTTGGAAGAGAAGAGTATAATGTCTCGTCGACCAATACTCCCTCGATAGAGACCGCACGCCTAAATGAATAAATGAGTCAACAAGAGATAACTCGAATTACTCAAAGGGACCATGAAGCGTATCCGGGAAGGGTGAAAAGCTCAATGTAACTAGACCCAAACGCTTTGAAGCTAGATTCTGAGTTACGTGGCTCAAATAGGTCGATTGCTAGACTTGATGAGTTCCCAAGTATTGGTGAGTTTCAACGTTTTTAAACCTCTTTTCCTTACTTAGATTTCTGTTTTGTATGAGGACAAACAAAGATTTAAGTCTGGGGGAATTGATAACATGCATATTTTACCCGTTTTTACTATCATAAGTGAGTGCTTTAATAAGCATTTCACTAAGGTTTTAATACATAAACACTAGATTTCGAGTATTTGTTTGTTCAAGACTCTTTTCAGGTTTACTTAGCAAAAGACGCATATTTTGGAGCAAAATGGACATTTCCGGAAACAGTGCTCGAAGGCATAAGTTCAACATCAAACGAAGGCCTTCCCACCACGAGATCAAGCTCATATTTGGAGACAAGGTAGCCTTATCAGCTGTCTTTCACCTCGAAGTTATTTGAAAACAATCCCACGGTTGGATCTCAAGTTATGGAGGAAGCAAGAAGGTCCGTCAAGCACCCGGAAGAAGCAGCTGGCCACGCTACGGCCTGACCAGACAACCAGTGGCCGCGCCACGGCCAGTCATTCGGCCGACCAGCCACTTGACAATTTCCGAGCCCATTTGAAGTCCAACTTAAACCTGCAGCCGGCTTATGCAAGCCAAGACCTAATTGACGACCAATGGGACTTGAAGACCTATATATACTCGATGTTTAAGGTTTCTTTTAGGGAGTTAGAAGTTCTCTTTTTATAGTTTCATTGTTTTGGTTCCGACGGCTACAAATATCTTTCTCTCTTGATCTCCATCCTTGTTATTCGGGGGAGATCGATTTCTGCTGAAACCTTTGTTACTTTTCATTGATTTATACAAGCATGCATTCATCTATCACGTTTTCTATTCTTTCTTTCATGTCTTAGTAGTTTATTTTCGTTGGGTGTTCTTTAAGGAGATCTATGAGGAATTTCATTAACTGTTTTTAAACCAATCGTTTAGGCTGAAGATTAGGATTTTCTTTCTTATGAAACTTGTTCTTATTGCATGAGTCTAGCGTCATGAACTAGATATCTGATCTTAGGATTTTTGAAAGCCACAGTCGTGCTGAATTTCAGATCCAAACCTAGTTTGGTGGAGCGCAGCTATTCATGGATGTTTATGCATACCTGGGAAGTTGACGTAACGCTTATTGTCTGATCATTATTGCGTGTTTGCGTAGGACGCAGGATACGATAGTATACATGCGAAGTTTGCATTCATAGATCGATCTGCTTGTTTGAGTTAGGTCGTTAAAACCAGTGATTCAGTTTAGGGAAAATCGCCTAGTCTCATTTGCCTAACTTTTGTGAGAGTGATTTATAGTTAGAACCCCATAGATTTGCCGAGAAGATCCCCAACTGTTTCCCCCATCTGCTTTACAACTCGAGATTTACGCACTTCGATATTTACTTTTTCTGCACTGCTCACCTGATTTCCTTTTTTACAAGCACTTAAGTTTATTTTCCTTTTCCCGTTGATTATAGGATTAATTGGCAACCTCTTCTATATAAGACGTGAACCTGCTCTCTTTCTTTTCTGCAAAAACCGTGACACTCACCCCAAAACCCCAGTTCCCTGCGTCTTTGGTTGCCATGATTCTCTGTTTTGCAGTTGACATCTTCCCTGTGGATTGATACCCTAAGTACTACAATGCACGCTATGCACTTACAGCTTAAGGTCCTACAAATTCAAAGTTAGACGAGTCCCCAAAGAAATCCTCCAATCTCGGACGACTGTTTAGACCCCATCAATAGGAGAATCACCAAGTTGTATGAATCAGCCAGTAAGTGATCAACGTGTAAGAGGACATGCAGCCCAATCATCATCGCACCAAGCAAATAGAGTAAGTTTCGTATTTTCCCGAAGCAGAACCGCGTGTCCTGGACTATTCTTTAGATAACACACAATCCGAAGTGCAGCATCCAATGAGTAACCTTTGGATTATTCATGAATTGTGATAGAACGTGAATAACATAAGAAAGCTCAGGACGAGTCGTACCTAAGTAGATAAGATGAACAATAAAGCGACCATACCGGAATGGCTCTGTTATGGTTTCGCCATCAGCCAAAGCGAGCTTATGATTCTATTCAAGTGGGAACGAGACTGGTTTAAAGCCAAAAAGTCTTTATTAAAATATGATATCAACTGCATATATCCGCTGACATATGTATATACCCGAAGAATTACGAGCAACTTCAATGCTCAAGATGTACCGGAAGAGCCCCAAATCCTTCATGCAAAAACAAGAGCTCAAATAGTCTTTAGAATTCTGAATAACAACCATGGAGTTTCCAGCTATAACAAGGTCATCAACGTATACCAGTACATGCAGATGATTCCGTTATTCTCATAGGTAAACAGTGAGTAGTCATTACCATTTTTCTCAAACCCATAGGCAAGTAAAGACGTAGCGAGCTTAGAGAACCAACAACACAGAGCTTTCTTCAAACCATAGAGAGATTTACGCAAACGACATACCTTAGTTTTGTCGTTTGTTCAAAAGCCGGGAGGAAACTGCATATAGATTTCTTTATTAAGGGCACCATGGAGAAATGTGTTGTGCACATCCATTTGATGAACTTCCCATTCATTGGAAGCAACTTGTTGAAGAAATGATTGAATGGTAACCATTTTAGCGACATGTGCAAAGGTTTCGTTGTAATCCTCACCTTCAATTTGGTTGTTGTCGAGACCCACAAGTCGTTCCTTATGTCTTTCAAGAGTACCATCATAGTTGAATTTTAATCTGAATACCCATTTGTAGCCAAACGCGTTTCTTCCCGGTTTTAAATCTTCAAAAGTCCAAGTCCTTTGATAAGAGACACGATTTCATCCCCTACAACCAATCTCCAGTTTCCGTCTTTGATAGCAGTTTTGTAAGACTTTGGCTCAACACCAGATATAATGAAGAAGATGTACGCTTGATACGTTTCAGAGAACTAAGAACTGGACAGAAAATTATCTAGCGGATATGAAGATGCCGATGGAGAAGGTTCATGCAATAAAGTAGTAACATAGTCAGCCAACTTCGTAGGTTTATGTCGTTTTCGACATCCACGACCAGGAGCTGCGGGCTCAGTCACAACCTCGTCAGAATGTAATTCCTCAAGTGTATTCGTCAAATCAGCAGACAAAACTACTGATAATTCACTAGAAGTAGCAGTGTGTGGGGAATCAAGAGTGTAGCCGGAGACGATTCATCAACAAAGATGACTCTGAAGTAACATCATTCAGAGCTTGTGTAATATCATATGAGCATGTGGAACACCAGTCGGGGCATGTGTAACATCGTTCCAAGTATGTGTAACATCATTGGTCTTTGTTGTAGTTGAACGAGACAGATGAGATAGTTCTTTGAGAGCAGATTTTTTTGCAAGTATAGCAGGAGTATCGATATGATCATCAATGAGAGTTTTCAATGGTGAATAAAATTCAGGTAGAGCAGGTGTAGACGAGGAAGACGACACACCAATAGCAGCAAATGGGAATTATGTTTCACAGAAAATAACGTCGCATGAGACATAGATCTTTCCAGTATCGAGATTGTAATCTCACCAACCTTTCTTTCCAAAAGGATATCCCAGAAACACAGACTTATGTGATCTTGTTTCAAACTTATCACCGCCATGTTTTTGATTGTGGACATACAACCAAAAAATCGTATGTGATTCATTGGTGGTGGTTTCTTGTACAACAATCCGTATGGTGTTTTTCCATTAAGAAGAGCAGTGGGGGTTCTATTGATGAGATAACCAGCTGCAAGAGCACCATAGCTCCAAAATGCAACATGAAGATCAGCTTAGAAATGAAGAGCTCGCACCGCATTGAGTATATGGCGATGTTTACGTTCCACTCTACCATTCTGTTGCGGTGTACCTACGCAAGATGTCTCATGAATAATTCCCTTTTGGCGAAAGAAATTAGCCATACAAATCAATTCTGAACCATTCTTGATAACACTCATATTTTACTCTTAAAACCTATTATTTCAAGATCCTTTACAAGTGTTTTAACCCGGTTTTCAACAGTTTTAAAGATTTCCACGTTTTCTAGTACTAAGAGTCATTTCAGGGAAATTGGACAAAAAGCATGTATTTTGGAGCAAAACGGGAGCTTCTAGGGCAAGTGCTCGGAGCCATAAGTTCAGCATCAGACGAAGACTTTCCCAGCACAAGATCAAGCTCATATTTGGAGACAAGGTAGCTTCCTCAGCTGTCTTTCACCTCAAGGTGGTTTGAGTCCAATCCCACGGTTGGATCTCAAGTTGCGAAGGAAGCAAGAAGGCCCGTCAGACACATCCTCAGAAGAAGGACGACCGCGCCATGGACTTCAGAAGACCAGTGGCCGCGCCACGCCTGGTCGCTCACGCGGCCAGACCATTCCGGCCCATCCCGAGCCCGTTTGCATTTATTCGATATTTCCCTAGGTCAAAACACGAAGCCCACTTTCTGAAGACAGGAAGGCCTATATAAGGAGACTTTAGGGTTTCACAAAGAGGGAGACGGAACACTTAGAGCTTTTCACGAAATACTTTCACACCACCGGAGAGAGAGAGAGAGAGAGATCGACGGCGCCCGGAGTTAAAGACCTTGAGATAGAATTCTTCTGCAGCCGCCCACTCCTTCTTCCTCTTTTCATCTTTTGTTCTTAGTTATTTGCTTTTCAATACTTCAAGAAGATTTCTTCATTCGGATTTCTTTGGAAGGAGTTATCTCACTTTGTTTTTATTCAATACAATTCGCACCTTTCTTAATCCAAAGATGTCTCTCGTTCCCATAAACGAGTAGTAATCTAGTTGGGTTTTAAGGGGGTTTTCAAAGGGGTTTAATCATGGATTGATTTCGCTAGGTTGATAGAGATAAAGTTTCCTTTAGGTATTTTCCTTTATGTCTAGCTCTTATTGCATGTTTGTTTCTTTGATCATTTAGCAACTGATTTCAGGACGACTAGATACACGAATGTGTGGTCTATTGTCTGGATCTAGAGGTTAACGAGCGGATCGCACCGTAGGATGCTTAGGCATATCGACAGACCGCACCGTGAGTGTTTACAAATAGGTGAGCGATATGTATGCGCGTTTGACTTACATCGTGGGATGATAACTCATATCTGCGGAGCAAGGCAAATGTAGGTGGCTAGATCCGTGAGAACGGGGAAGTCATAGTCGACCGTTTCACCTTAAGAACCTAACCCATTAATCATTTAAAACCTAATCTATTGCTTGTTAGATCCGATCCATGAACCCCAGAGAACACCCCTGAACCCAACGCCTTTTATATATTGATTTACAACCGTTTAATTCTTTTCTGCTGATTATCATCATTCTGCAACCGTGACAAACAACCTCCCAAACCCCCTTTTCGGTTTAAAGAAGTTAGAAATCATAGGACTTTCGCAAAACAACAATCTCTGTGGATTCGATCTCTTAATATACTACTGTGATTGCTGTGCACTTGCAGCTATCTTAAGGGTAAAACTTGAAGTAACAAACTCTACCGCATCAAGTTTTTGGCCCCGTTTCCGATGATTGTTTGCTTTTGCGAATTTTAAGTTTCTAATCCCTCTTTTAGACCACGTTGAATTTCAAGCTTTTATGTTCATTGCTCACGATTCTCTTGTGTTTACTTTTCATGTTTCAGGTGCATGACCACTAGGAGGAACGCTTCCAACGTCTTGCCCGGTTACATTGAAATCGACAAGCACGAACAAGAAATCCGAAGGTTAAGAAGACAGATCAGCATGGCCGAAGACGAGGCCGCCCGTGGAGTTCAACGGAACCACGAAATAATTCTTCGCAACACTGGTCGGGCACTTCACGTTCTACAAGACGGAGAGCCACAGCTCGACAACAATGGAAACCCTATCAATCAAATTCCCAAGGCTGACTTGGACGGAGAAGAACTAGATCCTGCCTTGCAGCAAGGAGGACACAATCCGATCATCGGAAATGGCGTGAACCAAGCAAACCCTATCGTCCACCCGATTACATTGAAATCGACAAGCACGAACAAAAAATCCGAAGGTTAAGAAGACAGATCAGCATGGCCGAAGACGAGGCCGCCCGTGGAGTTCAACGGAACCACGAAATAATTCTTCGCAACACTGGTCGAGCACCTCACGTTCTACAAGACGGAGAGCCACAGCTCGACAATAATGGAAACCCTATCAATCAAATTCCCGAGGCTGACTCGGACGGAGAAGAACTAGATCCTGCCTTGCAGCAAGGAGGACACAATCCGATCATCGGAAATGGCGTGAACCAAGCAAACCCTATCGTCCACCCAGAAGACCGAGACGCCAACCGACCTGTTATACCAGCCAACCAACCCAGGCAGGTGAGGAACCGAACCATAGCCGTTCACAATACTCCTGATCAGCATTTCCATAATCGAGCCGCAATTCAAGTTAACGTCCCTCATGAAGACGAGTTGGAGATCAAACCGCAAATCATATCCTTGGTGAAACAAAATCAGTTTCACGGGCTATCAAACGAGCATCCGATTGCTCACATCAAACTTTTTGAAGAGATTTGCAGCACCACAAAGACGAACCGAATCCCTCCCGACTATCTGAAGTGCAAGCTGTTCCCATTTTCTTTGAGCGACAAGGCTCATAGATGGCTAAAGACTTTACCACCAGGATCGATCACCAACTGGGTGGAATGCAAATCCACTTTCCTTAATCACTTCTACACGAAGTCTCGATCCAACCTGCTAAGAAACAAAATCCAAGGCTTTCAACAAGGACCGGTCGAGTCATTTTTACGAACGCGATTGTCCTCACCATGGTTTCTCCGGAGCCAGCTTGTTGAACACGTTCTACCGCGGACTGCAAACTAAGTATCAACTCTCACTCGACACGGCCAGCTATGGAGACTTTACAACAAAGACGGAGCGACAAGGATGCACACTTATTGAAAATCTCGCTGTAAGCAACATCAATAACTGTCCGGATTACGATAGGAATCTGCGAACCGGAGACTCAGATTCTAAACAGATAGCCGAGCTGAAGAACATGATGAGCCAATTACTTAAAGGACAGCAATGCAGCGTCAATGGGTGTGAGGCCGCAGGAGAAAGAGAAGAAATTAGCCCAGGAGATGAGGGAGACGAATCCTACATGCGAGAAGAAGAAGTTAATTTACAGGAGGGCAGAATTCATATCCAAATCGGAACTTCAACAACGGATTCAACAACAACTTCAGGAATAACAACAACCTCTCCTGCCGAAACCCGAACGTGGAGAATCCGCGAAACCAAGTATATCCACCTCAAGGAAGGCCTTTTCAGAACAAGTTGCAAAACATGAACTACGGGAGCAACAGAGGCTACCAGCCAAAACAACCTTACAACTCTCAGCTCGCGCCCTACAACAATCAGCACGGAGCACCACAATCTACATCAAACGCACCGTACCCATCACGAGAGGAAAAACTCGAAGGATTGATGCAACAGCTGCTGCTGTCTCAGCAGAAATCAGTTAAGGATCTAAACATCAAGGTAGATTTCATGTACAACAACCTGAACGGCAAGTTCGAATCCATATCTTCCCATGTGAAGAAATTGGACATGCAAGTCGCACAAACTGCTGAAACCATCAAGAGACAAGCAGGATTACTTCCTTGGAAAGTAGAGGATAACCCGAAAGGATTCTGTACCGTGATCTCCGCGATCACCGAAGTAGCTACGAAGCCAGAACTAGCCGCGAATGATAAATGCAAATTCATCCCACTCTTCCCGACGATACCGAAAGGAACGGCCGATCCACCTTTTGATATCCCGGAACACCGCGCCTTTGGAAGACTAAAGAAGGAAGGAGACCCAAGCGCATTCACCTTCCCATGCTCGATCACAGGCATTACGTTCGAAGATTGTCTATGCGACACAGGAGCTAATGTCAACGTCATGTCCACAACAATCGCTGAAAGGATGGGAATAATGACTTATTTTCCGTCACCTATGCCGCTAGTATTTGGAGATTCGTCCAGAAAGAAAACAAATGGCGTTGTGTACAACGTCCAACTTCTTGTCGGAAGCAAGGTCGTACCTACGGACTTCCATATACTCGATATGGGAGAAGACAAGGACAAACCTTTGATACTTGGAAGGCCCTTCTTGGCCACGGTAGGATCAAGGATCGACCACGCAACCAACTTCGCAAATTTCCTACATATAAGCCAGAAGAGATACTATCCAAAGGAGCTAGACGAATCCCCGGAAGGAAAAAGCCAAGCAAGTAAAAAGGAGAAAAAGGGCATGATATCTAGAGCGGGACAACTCCACTCAAGGCCTTTCTCTAAGATTGAAATATTGATCCCTCCCGAGCTAGGAGAACTAAGTGAGGAAGAGATGGCCAAGACAGCCG
The DNA here is from genome assembly GCA_020283515.1 of Alliaria petiolata. Lineage (NCBI taxonomy): Eukaryota > Viridiplantae > Streptophyta > Magnoliopsida > Brassicales > Brassicaceae > Alliaria > Alliaria petiolata. The sequence continues at coordinate 57,960,737 of JAHZTW010000004.1, read as the reverse complement.
AGAAAACCAAGCAAGTGATCCTAGAGGCTAAAATTCTTAGGAATGGAAACGGAGGCACATTCCTGATACGGAAACAAGGCGGAGCTTCGGGAGAGACAACTCCGGAAGCAACCTCCACAACCGCCTAAACTTCAAACAAAGTCGAGCTAAACGACTTAAACAAAAGCGCTTGGTGGGAGGCAACCCATCCGGTACGTGTTTTTAATTTTCCTTTCTTTCATTTCTAACGACTAGTTTTTGCAAGTTTTCTGTACTTAGGCATCAAATCATATAAAAAAATATAAAAACAAAGAAAAACCCAAAAATATGAGGAGGAGCCTCGGAAGGAGGCTGGCCGCGCGACCACGGGCTCGTGCCGTGGCCGCGCGACGAGCCACGACTGCGCGGAGAAGAGACGTCTGGTTGCGGCCGCGATGGGCCATTGCGCGGCCGCGATGGGCCATTGCGCGGCCAGAAGTCGTCTGAGCGACCGACCCGAAAAACTTACGTTCTCCTCCCGAGCCGAACTTCCCGCGTTTTGGTACAATCCCGAACCGAAAAATCATACCCGTTAATGTAAGTTAACAAGTCTTATTGATTCGTGGCCAACACGCAAGGTATGTTCTCTCGTTTTAAAATTTTGAAAAATAAAGGTTCTTTAGTGATAAAAACACCTATTTAAAGGCAATAAGAAATTTTTAGGATCAAACTCTCTTTTCTTCTTCTCTCTCAAATTTGGAGATTTTAGAGAAATCCTAGGTTTTTCAAATTTGAACCTTTTTCAAAAGAAATTTGGCCTAAGTTCATCTATCTTCAAAGGAGATTCAATTTTTAAAGGTCATTCATTCTCATTCCAAGGTATGGTCTCTAATTTTACAATTTCCTAGAGAACTAAATTTTAAGATCTCTCTTGCTTGACTAGATAATTCTCTAGAATGCTTGAATAATGGTAGAGAACCTTGGATTGATAATTTGGGTAGCCTAGATTTTGATTTTTTTGCACCTAAATTTAGAAAAGTGAAATCTTTGAAAAATTGAAGTTAGAACATGCTCTAGAGAACGAATTTGGAGGTATTATTGGACAATTGGCTTCGTTTGAGTTTAATTTATGCTAAGTATGACTTAAGAACCAAAATTTGATGAAAATAAGTTGGGAAAAATCGATTTGTGGAAACGTTTTGGTTTGGAATTCCAAAAATTCGAAAATAGAGCATGAGTACCAAATTGATCTTGAAATTTAGGCAATAACTCGATTGATCTTAGTGTTGTAAACTCTTGATATATGTCTTGTATATCATTGCACTTGAGAATCCTTATGACACATCAAATTCACATGTTTGGTCGAGTTTTTGTTTTCGTTTTGCAAGGTACAATGAGTTACGACCGAAACTTTGAGGAGCGTTCGAAGCATAGAGAGCAACTAAGCTCTTCGAGGAGTACCTTGCAACAGCAGGAACGCGAGACAGCACTAGGAAACCCGAGTCTAGACACCACTCTAGGAAGATATGTGGAGGAACAACGAAGAAAGTTCCGCGATTTGCGGATAGCACGCACAAGCCGCGACGAATCACCTCCACCCCGAGAGCCAACTAGAGAGCTGAACCTTTCCCCTCCTAAGCGCAAGGTCCGAAACTTTGGAGCACCAATGGACCCACACATTGACTATTTGAAGGAGATGAAGAAGATGGAGATAAGGACAACATTGAAGATCGATTACTCCGCTTTAGACGCCTTGGGCATCACTGAGGATGTCACATGGTACTTGTACGAGCTACGGCTCATGACCTTTATGGAGATTGATCGACCCACCTACAAGGAACTCGCTCAAGAGTTCTTATCTTCAGTCCAGTTAACTTACCGGAAAGGAAGAAAGTCACATCCGAGAAATGGTATTCTCTATTTCACCATTGGCTCTAAGGATTATGAGCTGAGCAGCCCTAGACTTTGCGAGATATTTGGTTTTGACTTGAGGAGCGAGACAAGCATTGAAGAAGAATGGAGTGCTGGCCTTTGGGGACTTAGGGGTCGAGGCATTTACGACAAGGGAAGGCATCTGTCTGCTTTTCTTTCACACGCGGCCGCGCGTTTTGTGCACCGCCTCATAGCACACCGACTTTACTCTCACCGCAACCAGTCATGCATTCTCATTCCAGAGCTCGTCCTACTCCAGTCCGCCTTTAGAGACGAGCCACTTTCAACATGCTTTGGATGCGTCTTAGCAGAGAGACTCGTGCGAGTGAAGCACGATGTCACCGCACCTAGGTGCGGGACTGCCTTCACGACTTACAGAGGCATCATCACAGCGATCATGGAGGCCGCAGGAGTAGACACCAGCATCAAGACGCCTTTAGATGAGGCTTGGTTTGACTTGTCCCAGTTTCAGACGGACAGGAACTTGACAGGCGCATCCATGGATCAAGACAGGTTCGGATACCGATACAGACTAGGGAAGGGAGACAACCGCACAGTCTATCTACCGTCTCCCACAGTCCCGCGCCTTTCAGAGGGTTCCACACAGTGAATCGCGAAGCATGAGGAGTTCCGTACCGAGTTCTCACGTCTACCGCTTACCATTGGAGAGTATGTAGCCGCTAAGGCTAGGAGAGAGGTAATCCGTCAGAGGACCCACCACCACACCTCACCTTCCTCCATGCGCAGTACCTCACAATCCGCTGCACCGTCCAGCTCAGCTGATCCCGCGATCACCGCCCTTCAGGAGCAGCTGGCACGCCAGAACGACATGCTTGAGAAGATGGCGCGACAGCTTCGAGAGAGAGGACACATAGATGGCGACCTTTAGACCCTGAGTTCAAATGCCTAGAAGACTTCACGTCTCGGCCAAAACTCTTTCCGCTTACGAGCCTGGTTACATCTATTCCAACCCTATCTTTTACTTATTTTTCATATTTTCAGTCATTCCCGACCTGTCACCCCTATTTCACACTGGGACAGTGTGATTTAAGTCTTGGGGGGGGGGGGTTCGTACTAATGACTTTGCTTTGCTTTGATCTTATTTGAGTCATTTTAATGATTTTTATTATTTACTATAAGAACTAAGAATGTTGTATCTCGATATATATGATATGGTTTTAGGTATTCTAACGCAAAACCAAGGATGATATTCGACCAGTGTGCTTCTACGCTATTTCTAGTAACAGATCTTCCAAGCTTTAGCACTAGACTAGGCAGTAGCTAGAAAGCCGGCAATGCAAAATCCTGGAGAATGTCGATCTACAGAGATTTCAGGGGAAGGAATATACTAGCTCTATTTTTATTGGACTTTAACCTGACCTATAATTTTCTTGTCAACAGATTTAAGCATTCAACGAAAAAGCTGAACGTTCGGGACATTTTTCTTTCCATTTTTCACAAATCTCTTGTTTGTACAATATGCAGATATGTGCAAAAACGCCGAAGAGGGAGGAACGACCCGATTTTTAGTCACTCGAGACAAAGGATCGGATGGTCAAGGAACGGAAGTGTTAGCTACAAAAAAAAACGACTCATGCCTCGGAAAACTCGAAAGAATGGTAAATTTCTATGATCTTTAAGACTCTTACAAGGCACTTCCCGTTTCACAAAAAGAAAAAAAAATGAGAGAAAAGAGTAACTCGGATAAAGGACCCGAATTCTTTGAAATGATGATGGTATTTATCCGTTAAAAAGAAGAGTTACATAAAAAAAAAAAAAAGAGAGATAAAAGAAACGGGAAGAAAATGTCTAAGAGCCTTAAAGAAATCAAAACATTCATAGGGGCAGAGTTCGGTCAATATGGTGAGAAGCGTTAGACATCGTCCAACTCAAACCAGAGGTAAGAAACCAAGTCTGGGGGTATGGCGACATCAAAGAGGACTCGCGGATGAGGACGTGCGAAGAGTGATTGGAAATTGTGGATCTCAACAGTTCCACCTTCTGTTGTTGTTTTGCATAATATCTCGCACCTTCCGGAGATCTATACGGTAACCCGAAACACTCTAAACCTCACCAAATAAATGCCTTTACACACCTGACCTCGTTGAACCTAGCTTTATATCCCTTGACAAGGATCATGCCAATCTTAATATGAATTAGAGAGCTAGTTGACCGGAACTTGGGATTTAGGTAGTGAAAGCTTCTAAGGGACTAGTATTGAAGGAACTATTGTGAGAATTTTCTAGACTAAGCTTGGAAAGACTTGTTCGATGACTTATGGTTTAGAAGGACGGTCGCTGAGTTTTTGCTAGTTCCCATATTTTCAAACCTCTTTCCGAGCTTTTAGCTGCGTTTTGTTTGAGAACAAACAAAGGTTTAAGTCTAGGGGAGTTGATAACACTCATATTTTACTCCTAAAACTTATTATTTCAAGATCCTTTACAAGTGTTTTAACCCGGTTTTCAATGGTTTTAAAGTGATTTCCATGTTTTTTAGTCCTAAGAGTCATTTCAGGGAAATTGGACAAAAAGCATGTATTTTGGAGCAAAACGGGAGCGTCTAGGACAAGTGCTCGGAGCCATAAGTTCAGCATCAGACGACGACCTTCCCACCACAAGATCAAACTCATATTTTGAGACAAAGTAGCTTCCTCAGCTGTCTTTCACCTCAAGGTGGTTTGAGTCCAATCCCAAGGTTGGATCTCAAGTTACGAAGGCTGCAAGAAGGCCCGTCAGACACATCCTCAGAAGAAGGACGGCTGCGCCATGGACTTCAGAAGACCAGTGGCCGTGCCACGCCTGGTCGCTCGCGCGGCCAGACCATTTCGGCCCATCCCGAGCCCGTTTGTATTTATTCGATATTTCCCTAGGTCAAAACACGAAGCCCACTTTCTGAAGACAGGAAGGCCTATATAAGGAGACTTTAGGGTTTTACAAAGAGGGAGACGGAACACTTAGAGCTTTTCACGAAATACTTTCACACCACCGGAGAGAGAGAGAGAGAGAGATCGACGGCGCCCGGATTTAAAGACCTTGAGATAGAATTCTTCTGCAGCTGCCCACTCCTTCTTCCTCTTTTCATCTTTTGTTCTTAGTTATTTGCTTTTCAATACTTCAAGAAGATTTCTTCATTCGGATTTCCTTGGAAGGATTTATCTCACTTTGTTTTAATTCAATACAATTTGCACCTTTCTTAATCCAAAGATGTCTCTCGTTCCCATGAACGAGTAGTAATCTAGTTGGGTTTTAAGGGGGTTTTCAAAGGGGTTTAATCATGGATTGATTGCGCTAGGTTGATAGAGATAAAGTTTCTTTTAGGTATCTTCGTTTATTCTAGCTCTTATTGCATGTTTGCTTCTCTGATCATTTAGCAACTGATTTCAGGACGACTAGATACACGAACGTGTGGTCTATTGTCTGGATCTAGAGGTTAACGAGAGGATCTGACTGTAAGATGCTTAAACATATCGATGGACCGCACCGTGAGTGTTTACTAATAGGTGAACGATACGTATGCGCGTTTGACTTGGATCGTGGGATGATAACTCATATCCGTGGAGCAAGTCAAACGTAGGTGGCTAGATCTGTGAGAATGGGGGTAGTCATAGTCGACCGTTTCAGCTTAAGAACCTAACCCATTAATCATTTAAAACATAATCTATTGCTTGTTAGATCCGATCCATGAACCCCGGAGAACACCCCTGAACCCAACGCCTTTTATCTATTGATTTACAACCGTTTAATTCTTTTCTGCTGCTTATCATCATTCTGCAACCGTGACAAACAACCTCCCAAACCCCCCTTTCGGTTTAAAGAAGTTAGAAATCATAGGACTTTCGCAAAACAACAATCTCTGTGGATTCGATCCCTTAATATACTATTGTGATTGTTGTGCACTTGCAGTTATCTTAGGGGTAAAACTTGAATTAACAAACCCCACCGCATCAATTATTACTTCGGATAATCTTAACTTACGTTTAAAATTTTCTTTCGACAGGGGCAACAAATTCTTCAAGTGTGTTGGTGCTTCTTGTTTCGATGGCAAGAGATAAATCCAAAGAGCACGAGAATACATATGGCTGTTCAACTCTTTCTGGATTGATCAAGGGATGGATTGATGATTAGTAACAATGGATCGAAGCCGCCACAAAGCTCTATGTGTATAAGCTTTGATGAGACAAGAAACTCTTAGGCTGAATCTCACAAGCTTAAGAGAGACTAGGGTTTTTGCTTTCAAAGAAAGTTATGCTTTATTAATTCTAGGGTAAAAATACACTGCTGTGAGAGGGTACCTTATATACTGGTCCAAACAGCTATGTCCTTCTAGGAGTCTTGAAACAGATTACATTAAAAAGGAAATGCAAATAAAAATAGCCAAATATATGCCTTAGCTATTGAAATGAAATATAAACTATGCTTTTAAACAAAACAACCAAAGAGAAATTTTATTAGTACAAGATAATCATATGGAAATGAAATGATTGGACTTACCTTGCATTTGATGATAAATGCATATGAAGCTCTTGTGCGTGCGTTTTGGTTTCTTTCACTTAAGTAGCATAATGCTAAATAAGGAAACTTCTTTCATCTCTTGTATAATCGGCCATGCTCTTGTTTAACCTATATTTTTCATACCTGGACCGTTGTTGTTGCTTGAATCAGCTTCTGGATGCTCATTGCTTGTTCCCGAAGCTATCATGATGCCGTGTTCTTCAAGCTCTGCTTGTGCTAATGCTGCTTCTCTGGATATGCTTAACTTGTTGAGTTGAGAAGTGATGTCCTCAAGCTCTTTGTTGGTGAATAGCGTTTACACAGCTTGATTAAAGCTCTCAGTTAGATCATTAGTTCCTGATCTTGTTTGTGGAGCTTGCTTCATTGTAGGAACTTCACCAGTAGGATCAATGCTGGTTCTATACTTGTATCATCATACTATCTAGGTTACATACATTAACCTAATCTCTATATAAACGGTAGCCTGATAGGCCCAATATTGGGTTCACTCATGAATTGATTGGATTTGACTAGCTGGTTATCTTAGATAATTTTGATGTTGGTGAGCGGAAACCAAAATCACGAATTTTAGCCTCTCATAGAGAATATTCTGACAAAGCCACTCCCTCATTCTGATTACCGGCCGAATATTGTTCTTTGGAAGCACTGAGAGGTTCTACCTTTGAGAGGTACAGATCCGTCGCTTGCTAAGAAACAGAGAAAGTTATGCAGTACGATAGTAACGAGTGTGACAGAAAAGATAATAAAGGAAAAAACGGCTGTAGGAATGCTTAGGATCTTGGATGCTCGATAGATGTCTAAGTCTATGCCTAATAGGATGTACTTGAAGCAATATCTCTACGGTTATCGTATCAATGAGTTAATGAAGATAGAGAACAACATTAATGAGTTCTTGAGGATAATAACTGATTTGGGGAACATCATGGTTGAAGTCTCTGATGAGGATAATAAATTCTCTTTCTCATGTCATTGCCAAAACAATTTGAAACCTGAAGCATACATTGAGATATGGTAAACAGACTATGACTCTGGACAAAGTTATCAATTCGCTTCACTTAAAACAACTCGAGTTAGGAGCTAATGGGAAATCAAACAAGACTCAGAGGGAAGTGTTGTACTCAAACAACTCTGAGAAGAGTAAAACATATTCAAACGATTCATCTCAGAATAAGCAGAAAGACAAGGCTAATTTATAGTCAAAAGGAAAGGGAGCCACGCCTACTTGCTAGATATGTGGAGAAGAAGGACATTTAACCAGAAATTGTCCAAAGTTGACATCTCAAGGTGGCAGAGACATGACTCATGAGAAGGGAGAATCATTTTCAGTTATTGAAATTGAATACATTGGATCATTGGTGGTGTATGAAGCAAATGTTGCAGAAAGTTGTGATTTCAATGAAATCTGGATTTTAGATATTGGATGCATGTTTCACATGACTCCAAGAAGGGATTGGTTCATTGATCTAAAAGTGTTCTGCAGGGTCAGTAAGGATGGCAAATGAGACTGTGTTAGCTGTGAAGGGTATATGTACTATACGGGTAAAGACTTCAGATGGTGGTAATGTTATGGTGAAGAATGTGAGGTACATTCCAGAGTTCTTAAAAAAATCTTTTGTCTCTAGGGACATTTGAAGAACAGGCCTGCACCTTCACATCAAAGAACGGTATTCTGGAAGTTCAAAAGAATAACAAGACAATTCTGAAAATCAAAAAGGAAGGCAAGCTTTACTTCTTACAAGGTAAGAGCGTCACTGGAGAGGGAAACTCTGTAAATGCAAAGAATGAAACAAGTCTATGGCACAATAGGCTTGGACATGTAAGTCAGAGGGTTCTTGAAAGTTTAGTGAAGAAAGGGTATCTGGATAAAGCAAAGGTTTCGAATCTGGAGTTTTGTGAAAGTTGTATATTTGGAAAGGCAAACAGATCAAATTATTCACCTAGTCAACATTCAAGTGTAAACTATCTTGACTACTTACATGCAGATTTATGGAAGTCTCCAACAGTTCCTGCATCTCTGGGTAACTGTCACTACTTCTTGAGTTTGATTGATGACTGTTCAAGAAATGTTTGGGTTTATTTTCTGAAAACAAAGGACCAAGCGTTTGAGAAGTTTGTAGAATGGAAGTTGTTGGTTGCAAACCATTCTAGGTTTAAAGTGAAGAAGCTGAGAATAGATAATGGTTTGGAATTCTGCAACAGAGAGTTTAATGGGTACTACTGTGAAAATGGTATAGCTAGACATAAGACTATTCCTCACACACCACAACAAAATGGTGTTGTATAGAGAATGAACGGAACAATTATGGAAATAATGAGAAGCATTCTCAGTGAATTTGGCTTGCCAAAAGTGTGTTGGGCAGAAGCTGTGGAAATCCCAGAGGAGGTTTGGTATAAAGCAGTTCCAAGTTTTAATCATCTGAGAAGGTTTGATTGTGTTTGTTACTATCACACGGATGATGGGAAACTTCCGCCAAGAGCCAAGGAGGGTTTCTTCATTGTTATCCTTAAGGGGTTAAAGGCTACAAAGTGTAATCGACTGAAGATAAGCGGTGTGTCATCATCAGGAACGTTACATTCAAAGAAGATAAATGTTACAAATATTTGGTGAAGTACCGAGATGGTACAAAGGAGAGGAACACTGCGTTTCTAGATGTTGAGCTGGGAATATCCGAGAATAAGGATATGGGTTTAGCTTGATTTGGAATATGCAAAATCTGCGTTTTTACATGGCGAGCTTGATGAAGAAATCTACATGTCTCAACATGAAGGATATGTACTAAAAGGGAAAGAAGACTGGGTATGTCTCCTAAAGAAATCTCTGTATGGGCTAAAACAAAGTCCAAGGCGGTGGAACCACAAGTTCAATGAGTTTATGATGAAGATTAGTTTCACTTGAAGCAAGTGTGATAGTTGTGTTTACATAAAGGATTTCTCACGTACTCTTCTGTATCTTCTCTTATATGTGGATGACATGTTTGTGGCTTGCAGAGATATGAACATCATATCAGAGTTGAAGCAGCAGCTTAGCTCAATGTTCGAAATGAAAGATCTAGGTGCAGTAAAGATTTTTTTTGGCATTGATATAGTAAGAGACATGAAAGCCAGTACTTTGCGTTTGTCTCAGAAAAGTTATATGGAGAAGGTGCTAAAGAATTTCAACATGAATCTTGTAAAATATGTTAGCACGCCTTTGGGAATTCATTTTAAGCTCAAGCCTGCTACAGAGGAAGATACAGAACGAGATGCTCAGTTCATGGAGTCTGTTCCGTATTCAAATGCCATAGGAAGCTTGATGTATGGTATGATAGGAAGAAGACCAGATTTGGCATATCCTGTTGGAATAATCATCATTTATATGAGTAATCTTACAAAAGAGAACTGGAATGCAGTCAAATGGGTACTCAGATATGTCAAAAGATCCTCGAAGGTGAATCTGAAGTTCAAGAAACATTTAGAGTTCAAAGTCTACGGTTTCTGTGATGCAGATTTTGCAGTAGACTTAGACAAGAGGAGATCGATATTAGGCTATACATTCTTAGCAGGTGGGAATGTTATAATCTGGAAATCAATGCTGCAGAAGGTTGTGGCCTTATCAACCGCATAGTCAGAATACATTTCGATGTCAGAAGCATCTTAAGAAGCGGTTTGACTCAGAGGCTTAAGTGCAGAGTTTGGTGATATACTCATATATTTCACATATTTTGCTTGCATTTAGAATACATTTTCATATTTATAACACTCATAATAGACTAGTTTGCACCAATTGTCTCATTTTAGGTCCTTAGGCACTTTGCATTAGCATTTGCATGTTTCGTGAATATTTGCATCATATTCAGGTTGTTTTGGACACACTGGAGCTATGGAGGTTGTGTGGATCTGCTAAGGAGCAAAGAGGAGTCTATGGACGCTTAGGAGAGTTCGATGCATGTAGCAAAGTACGCGAGGATCGAGCTAGGCAGGTCGATCTAGACGGGATCGACCACAAGATCGAGTCACGAAGTCGTTCCAAGGAAATAGATCGAGTCCAGAGATCGACCGAGATGATCGAGCGCAAGCACGGACGCAATGGAAGAACGAGCGAAAAGATCGAGGGCACGACTCGATCGCTAAAGGATCGACAAGACGATCGATGGAAGCACTCGATCTACCCAACTAGATCGAGCCGGAGATCGAGCTAAGGAAGACGTTCCATGCGCAAGATCGAGAGAGAGATCGACGAAGCCTGGTCAATCTCGAGCCTTATCCGACAGCTTGCAAGAATTTGGATTTTAGTGAGGGGACCATTACCCTTTTTGTATAAAAGGCCTTAAACCTATTTTTGGCCATCTATCACTTCTTTATCCTTAGTTTTCGTTTTGCCTCTGTTCCTTTAAGGCAAGAACGCCATTTTTATGTTTTGAAGCTTTTTCATTTTGTAAAACCTTAATCTTTAGCTTTTAATCTAAGTACTTCTCTTAATCTTGCTTATCATTAGTTTCATTTCTGTTTAAACCCAAACCGAGCATGTTGAATCTCTCAAAACCTGTGTTTATGAGTGATTCGAACATGAGGAGAGAGTAATCCTCCAAGGTTTTGCGGTTTGGGGTGATTAAGAGGGTTTAAGGGTTTAAAGCTTTGGTCTTTCTTGCTCTTAACCCATTCTCTTCTTGGATTTGGGTTTTTAATGCCTAGAGGATCTTGAGAAAGACCTCTCTGTTTTCAGGAATCTCTTTGTCCTAGAAAGATTTAAGAGATTCCTTAGAACCAAATCCAAGATACTAATCTTTCCCTTCCCACACGCCATGGATGTGAGGGGGATTAGTAAGGCCACTTTTTAGGATCTATGCTTCCTGTTTTTCTCTCTGTTTTTCCACCACGATCCATGGGTTAGGAGGATAGATTGAGAAAAGGCTTTACACCACAAACCGTGGGTAAAGCTAGCTCAAGCTTCCTAAAGCTTAGAGAAAGCACATAATGTGTAGATCTATGTTTTTAAGAACCAAAGTTTAAATCTTGAACCTCTTAGCATGATCCCCAAACCGTGAATCCATCTTTAGCATTTGAAAACATAAAAAGCATCTTCCTTTAGTTTAAAGTTTGAATCTTTTAGCTTAAAAATCATCTAGTTGCTTATTTCTTTTCTTATAATTTTATAAATTCATAGAATTGTTTTCTTGGCCTTGCTAGTATTTTATAAATTCCATATTATCATGTTTCGAACCCTGGTAGAATATAAGAGTCAGTAGAATTTTAGTTCTAGTTTTTAAAATTAGTTTTAAGTTTCTAGCAATTTTTCTGTTTTGTCCGGTTTTAGATTTCTATTTCGTAAAATTAGTAGTTGCGCATTTTAAATCCTTAGAATTAGCTTTCTAGTAGTTTAACCCCTTGGTCGGGATTTTAAAATTATTTTCCAGTCATTTTAATCATTGCAAGTATTTTATTTTCATTTGTTCACCAAATTATTCCGGATTTCACTTAGCTTTGCATATAACTTTTGCATTCTTAGTACTCTTCAAACTCCACCAGGTTGGATTGACCCTTAAGTATTGCAATGACATGAGCATGCTAAGGTTTTGTTTAAACAAAAATAAACTGTTATCAAATGGCGCCGTTGCCATCTTGGGATTAAGCTTGAAGCTCTTAAGATTTGGAGCTTAGTAGAGCCTAAGTCTGTACTTTTTCTTTTGAATACTAATCTATCTACCTTCCTGTTTTTGTTTTCAGGTACATGAATCTGAGATCTAGAGGTGACAATAACCTTTTACAGTCTCTAGATTATATTCATCAACTTGGAAGTGCAAGACTAAGAAGGGAAAGAAATCAAGCAACTGAGTTTGAGGAAGTGAATCGAGCAGATATGGCCGATCAGGATAATGTTCAGCCTCAACATGGACCAGCTGGTGGGGGTAATGGAAACCCCAACCATCCTCCAAGGCTGCCAAGGATCATAGGTGCGGGTGATGCACCAAACACTCACCATAATCGTTTTGGCATCACCCCTCCTCCGGTGCAAAACAACAACTTCGAGATAAAGCCGGGCTTTATCTCCATAGTTTAGAACAGCAAGTTCCACGGTCTTGCATTGGAAGATCCCCTAGAGCATTTGGATAACTTCGAACAAGTGTGTGGGATGATAAAAATCAATGGCATCTCCGAAGACAGCTTCAAGCTTCGGTTGTTCCCTTTCTCACTTGGGGACAAAGCAAGGCATTGGGAAAAGACTCTGCCTCAAGGGACTATAACCTCATGGGCTGATTGCAAGAAAGCATTTCTGTCCAAGTTCTTCTCAAGCACAAGGACAGCACGCCTACGAAGTGAAATCAGTGGCTTTGCTCAACGGCAGAATGAGTCATTTAGTGAAGCTATGGAGAGGTTCAAAGACTACACCATTGCTTGTCCTCACCATGGTTTCACCGAGGAGACACTTCTTAGCACTATCTACAGAGTAGCTTTGCCCAAGATTCGTCTACTTCTTGATACCGCTAGCAAAGGAAACTTCCTTGGCCAAGAAGTAACCGCGGGAATGGAGCTAATAGAGAACTTAGCATTGAGTGATGGCAACTACTCTGAGGACTATGACCGAACATCAAGGGGTAATGAGCTGGAGTCGCACAAGAAAGAGCTGAAATCACTTCATGACAAGATTGACAAAATGATGCTTGCAACTCAAAAGCAAGTCCATTTTGTAGAAGAAGCCGCGGAAGCATTTGGAGAAGGCTGTCAAGCTGACTTTGAGGAGGCTAATTTGGTAGACTACAACAAGCCACAAGGGTATAACCAGAGGTTTCAAGACAACAATAATCTGTCATACCGCAGCACCAATGTTGAGAACCCAAAGGATCAAGTCTACCCACCACAACAAGCAAAACCATTTGTTCCTTTCAACAAGGGTGGGTTTCCTCAAAACAGTGGTTTTCAAGGGCAACATCAAGGCAACTTCCAAGGCCAACAACAGCAAGGAAACAAGGGATATCCACCTGGTTTTGTGCCTCAGGAACAGCAAGTTCAAGCACCACTTCAGGATCCGGTTTTAGCTATGTTTCAACAACTTCTACAAGGACAAGCCTCTATACAAGCAAGCAACAATCAGAAGTTTGTGGACATCAACAACAGGCTTGAATCTTCTCTCACTAAGGTCTCTACACAAATATCCAACTTGAACAACAAGATGCGTCAGTTCGAAAAGGGAAAAGCAAGTTCAAGTAACCAAGGTAGCTTACCCGGCAAGTGTGAGCAAAATCCGAAGGAATATGCTAATGCAATAACTTTGAGGAGTGGGAAACAGCTACCACCAAGGTCTACACTTGAAAACAATGAGGACATTGTAGTTCAAGAGGGGGAGAATGATCAAGAGATCACCTTTGACAATGTCTACATTGCAAGACCAAGGAAAGGGGGTGAAGCGGTTTTAGATAGTAAAGTGGAAGAAGCTAGCAAGGAGAAAGAAGCTTTCATTCCTCCACCATACAAACCCAAGCTTCCTTTTCCAGGATGTTTCAAGAAGCAATTGATTGAGAAGCAGAAAGCCTTGTTTAAGAAACACTTGAGAAATGTTGAGCTGAAATTGCCATTGGTTGATTGTTTAGCAATGATGCCTAAATATGCAAAATTTTTGAAGGATATTCTTGCTAAGAAGGTTAAAGAAGGTGAAGGAGAGGTTATGGTACGTAGCCAAGAATGCAGTGCCATCATCCACAAAGAAATAGCCCCAAAGAAGCTGGGAGATCCGGAATCATTCACTATCTCATGTGCTCTAGGCCCTTTGAAGTTTGAAAACTGCTTGTGTGATCTTGGAGCAAGCATAAATCTTATGCCTCACTCCATAGCCAAGAAACTAGGCTTCACCAAGTTCAAGGAGTGCCGAATCTCACTGATTCTGGCAGACCGAAATATAAGACTCCCAGTAGGCATGCTTGAAGACCTACCCGTGAGGATAAACAATGTTAGTGTACCCACGGATTTTGTAGTTCTAGAGATGGACGAAGAACCCAAGGACCCACTAATCCTTGGGAGACCGTTTTTAGCAATTGCTGGAGCAATCATTGATGTGAAGAATGGCAAGATTTCTCTGCACCTTGGGAAGGACATCAAGCTGAACTTTGACATCAATAAAATCTTGAAAAAACCGACCATTGATGGGCAAGTCTTCTACATAGAAGCTTTAGATGCATTGGCTGATGAGTTGCTGGAAGAGTTGAGACAAGAGGACCATCTACAGCTGGCCTTGACAAAGAAATGTGGAGAGTTTGGATACCTAAGTGATCAGACTAGAGAGTATGCCCGTCTCCTTGACTCGCGCAAGATTGTGGATGAAAATCAAAGTCTAGAGATCGACAGTGAGATCGACCAGATGACTCGATCGGAGAGGACGATCGACAGGACAATCGACTAGAAAGACTCGATCTGCTCGGAGAACGACCAAGGGAATCGATCTCCCACTCGATCCGTTTCCGAACGACCAGCAGGGTCGACAGAGGATACTCAATTTAATCAGGATCGAGTGAGCAATCGACTAGTAGACTCGATCTCTGCGGTATCTGCGGTTGAAGAAGGTAGTTTGAAAGTGCATGACTCGGGATCAAGGAGCACAACTGAGGACAGCAACCTCTACACAAGTCAAGATGGAGACTGGAGCGAGCTACTAGCCCCAAAGGTGGACCTCAAACAGCTTCCAAATAGGCTAAGGTACGCTTTCTTAGGGTCTAATGATACCTACCCGGTCATTGTAAATGAAAATCTAAGTGATGATGAGTTGGACTCACTCCTTAGGGAATTGAGGAAGTATAGAAGGGTCATTGGGTACTCACTAAGTGACATCAAGGGCCTTTCACCAATGCTTTGTACTCACATGATTCACTTGGATAATGAAAACACTTCTTCGATTGAACATCAAAGGCGTTTGAACCCAAATTTGAAAGAGATGGTCAAGAAAGAAATTTTAAAACTTTTGGAAGCTAACGTGATATGCCCTATCAGTGACAGCACATGGGTTTCTCCAGTCCATGTGGTACCAAAGAAAGGGGGTATTACGGTTATAAGAAATGATAAAGATGAGTTGATACCTTCTAGGACCATAACCGGTCATAGGATGTGTATTGACTATAGAAAACTTAACTTGGCCACCAGAAAAAACCACTTCCCTTTACCTTTCATTGACCAAATGTTAGAGAGATTAGCCAATCACCCATACTACTGTTTTCTTGATGGCTATAGTGGTTTCTTTCAAATCCCAATTCACCCTAATGACCAAGAGAAAACCACATTCACATGCCCTTATGGTACCTTCGTATATCGAAGGATGCCATTTGGGTTATGTAATGCACCAGCAATCTTTGAAAGATGCATTATGTCTATTTTCTCTGATCTTATAGAGGAAATGGTTGAAGTTTTCATGGACGATTTTTCCGTATATGGTGCATCGTTTGGTGGTTGTTTGTCTAACCTTTGTAGGGTTCTCAAGAGAAGTGAGGAAACCAATCTTGTCCTCAACTGGGAGAAATGCCACTTTATGGTCAGAGAGGGGATTTTCCTTGGTCATAAGATATCAGAAAAGGGTATTGAAGTTGATAGAGCCAAGATTGAGGTAATGGTTAGCTTGGCACCTCCGGTGAATGTGAAAGGGATTAGAAGTTTCTTGGGGCATGCCGGTTTCTATAGGAGATTCATCAAGGATTTCTCCAAAATAGCACGTCCACTTACGAGGCTATTGTGCAAGGAAACCGAGTTCATCTTTGATGAGGAATGTCTACAAGCATTTAAGACCATCAAGGAAGCCTTAGTCACCGCGCCTATAGTGCAAGCTCCGGATTGGGAATTACCCTTCGAGATTATGTGTGATGCAAGTGACTATGCCGTGGGAGCTGTCCTAGGACAGAGGAAAGACAAGAAATTGCATGTCATCTATTATGCAAGTCGTACCTTGGATGACACGCAAGTGAAATATGCAACCACCGAGAAAGAACTTCTAGCCGTGGTCTTTGCTTTTGAAAAGTTTCGGTCTTACTTGGTGGGTTCTAAGGTCATAGTGTACACTGACCACGCTGTCTTGAGATACATATACTCCAAGAAAGACACCAAGCCTAGGCTACTTAGATGGATCCTTCTCTTACAAGAGTTCGATATGGAGATCAAAGATAAGAAGGGTATAGAGAACGGTGTAGCGGACCATCTATCAAGGATGAGGATTGATGAAAACTTGCCTATGGATGACTCTATCCCCGAGGAACAGTTGATGGTGGTTAACACCATAGTATGTGCTAAGCTAGAGAAGAAGTTTGAAGAAGACTTGAGTCTCGAGGAAGAATTGCCATGGTATGCGGATATTGTAAATTATTTAGCATGTGGAGAAGAGCCTTCTCACCTGGATCATTACCGTAGAAAGAAGTTCATGAGGGATGTTTCTCACTACTTTTGGGATGACCCTTACCTATACAAGAGGTGTGGAGACAGCATTTACCGAAGGTGTGTAACCAAGGAAGAGGCGAGAGACATACTCCTTCATTGCCACGGTATGACATATGGAGGTCACTTTGCTAGTTTCAAAGCGGCTACTAAGGTTCTCCAAGCCGGATTTTGGTGGCTAACACTATTCAGAGACGCACATGAGTTCATCAAGTCATGTGAGGCGTGCCAAAAGTCCGGGAACATCACCAAGAGAAACGAGATGCCACAAGTGCCTACTTTGAAGTGGAGGTGTTTGACGCTTGGGAGATTGACTTTATGGGTCCGTTTCCATCCTCATACGGAAATTAGTATATTCTCGTGGCAGTAGACTATGTGTCTAAATGGGTTGAAGCCATAGCATCACCAACTAATGATTCAAGAGTGGTGATCAAGCTCTTCAAGACAATCATTTTCCCAAGGTTTGGAGTCCCTAAGATTGTGATTAGCGACGGAGGAAGCCACTTCATCAACAAGGTTTTTGAAGGCCTATTGAGAAAGCATGGAGTTAAGCACAAGGTTGCCACGCCATATCACCCTTAAACAAGTGGACAAGTGGAGGTTTCAAATCGGCAAATCAAGACCATCTTGGAAAGGACAGCGGGTGTTACTAGGAAGGATTGGTCAAACAAGCTTGATGATGCTCTTTGGGCATATAGGACAGCCTTCAAAACACCAATAGGAATGACACCTTTCAACCTCCTCTATGGCAAGTCTTGCCATCTCCCTGTAGAGCTAGAGCACAAAGCTCTTTGGGCCGTGAAGCAATTAAACTTTACTCTCAAGACAGCCCAAGAGAAAAGGCTTGTGCAACTTAATGAGCTTGATGAGTTGAGGATGGATACTTATGAAAGCGCCAAGATATACAAGGAGAGGACTAAAGCCTTTCATGACAAGAAGCTAGTGCTCAAGGAGCTGAAAGTGGGAAGTCTGGTTCTGCTCTACAACTCACGTTTGAAGTTGTTCCCCGGGAAGCTCAAGTCCAGGTGGTGCGGTCCATTCGAGATTAAGGAAGTATTACCGTACGGGGCAGTGACTTTGATTGGCACGGGAGGAGAGAGCTTTACCGTGAACGGCAAGGAAAGCACCACACTGCTTCTACAAGATCCCCCACTCGCCTAAACCAAGTAAAGTCGAGATAAACGACGTTAAACAAAAGCGCACTTGGGAGGCATTCCCATGTTTATCATTATACATAATTTTGGTTTAATTCTGTTTCAATTTTATGCTTTACAAGTTTAAGTGTGTAGGTACAGGAAGGATGGAACCAAGGGGCAAGTTCTTGTAATTAATAAAAGAGAATGTAGGCAGAAGATCGAGTGCACGATCGACCACTGCTGAATCGATCTTTACTAGATCGATCAAGCAAATCAGATCAAGTCACTCGATCCTTCACGGATCGAGTATGACGATCGAGTGAATCAGTCGTTTGCGAGAAAATGACCCACCCATGCGTGTAAATTGCATTACAAACGGGGTGTGGATCGACTAGGTTCACTCGATCTGGATGAAACGATCGATATCCAGATCGATCATGTCACTCGATCTTCGCCGAAATGACCTCGCGATCGACTTGGGAGCTCGATATAAAACGGCGAAATCCCGACCACGCGGGATCACGAATCAAGAAAGCCAATCGATCTAAGGCTCGATCTGATTCAGATCGAGCAATTGATCGATCAGACCACGTACTCGCGGGCCAAATAGGCATGAGATCGAGGTCAAGATCGACCAATTTGACTCGATCTCATGCCCAGGTGATATTTCGAATTTCCCTCTCTTTCTCTTTCCCTCCCCTTTTAAATTTGAATTCTGGTCAAAGCTGACACTTTGACCTTGGTAGCTGTGCTTTAACTACGATTTTCAATAACTCTTGCATGCATAGATCCAAAATTTCTCTCTTTATAAAAATCTTGCCCCACACTCTCATTTACTTGCATCAAAACTAAATTTTAAAGAGAGAGAGAGTGTGAGTTTCGATTTTTAAGGGCAAGAAAATTCTAGCTTATTTCTTATTTCAAAGGTATTTTGAATTTTTTGAATTTCCTTTCCAAAGGATTATTTGATTTGAGATTTTGCCTTTAATTTTTAGAAATCGCCTAAGATTTGGGAAGTATTCTGAGATCTTTCAAATTATTGCAAGCTCTCTCATTCTTCTTGCAAGTTCTTTCATTTCAGGTACAATGGCAACAAGGTTTGGATACTCACCACAAGCTGGGCTGATCGTATGGACTGAAGAGGAAAAAAGGACTCGCATGAGACTCAAGAATAGGAGCATCGAGCCTACAAGGTTTGCAAGAAAAACCTTCTTGTAAGAGATCGGGCTACTTGGTCCTTTTGATGAACTGCTCGGCAACATGGAGCTCAGCGTGCTAGCAACCTTGGATTGTCCAACTTACCCGGAAGTGACGTTGCACTTCATATCCACATTAGAATTCTCCTACGACAATTCAAGAGCACCAACACCACCAACCGGACGCATGACATTGCAACTTCGGCTGAGTTCCCGCAGTTTGAGTCGGCAAGCTCGCTGTGGGATTTAATTGGTGAAGGCACTTTCAAGAGCAATGAGTCCAAGATTGAAGAGGTTAGGAATCCCTTGCTACGGTACACGTTGAAACTCCTCACTAACACCATTAGGGGGAAGACATCAGATTCAAACATAGGAGGGAATGAGTTGAGCTTCCTATTCGAAGGCTTGAAGGAGATTTTGTGGGATGAGGGTTGGCTCACGGCTGATGAGGAAGACCCGGTGGATGACAACTTTGGGGAAGAGGTCAACTACAGATGCATCCTAGCTGCTGCCTTGGTCAAATAGAAGAGGATGATTCGTAGGTCGGCGACACGCCCTATCTCAATAGAAGGGTTTCTAACACCCCTCTTTGAGAAAGCGGGAGTTGACCTCACATTCTTCCAAGCATGCACATAGAGAGCCTACATGGACCACGACTACATGCTCGCAAAAGGTTTCTTTGGACCTCCGCCAGCTCCCAACACGTTTGCTTATTACTTCAAGAATAAGCAAACCGAGCACAAGGCGTACATCCTTCCAAGCCCCCACGATATGCTAATCAATTGCCTTGAAGGACTCGAGTTCCTACCACCGGATGATGAGTGCTACATGGCGTTTGGAAGCACAGCAACAATCCCCATCTCCATAGACTCCTCCTCACCAACCTCCTCCTCCACTTCGCAGGATTGAAGTACCTAAACAACAACCCATTGTACATACCACGCATTTGTTTTTATTTGTCAGCTTTTTCTTTGTGTTTGTAGCTCTCTCTTGGACTTGTGTGACACCGAGACGTTGTCATTAAAGTTTGGGGGAGAGCATGCTTTGACATGTTTTATTTGAATCTTATTTTTGTGTTTGCATCCTTGAGTCTCATCTAAATGCATAGAAAAATACAAAAAAATCAGAAAAAATTTCAAAAATTTCAGAAAAAAACAAAATTTCATATAGCTTGCATTTGCATTTTAAAACATTTTAGGATTGAGTCTAGAATTTTTAATCATTTAGAATTGCATTCATATGCATTGGGAGCAATGATGAGCTAATCCAAGTAGGTTGTTAATTTTTGTGATCAATTCAACACCCTAGTTAGTAGTTCTCTAGTGCTTGTGAATAAATTTAAAAGTAAGGAAGAACCATGCTTGGACCACCTCATTTGTCACTAGTTTTTTGGTTGAAATGGGTCTTGAAATTGATAACCAACTCTACTCACTTAAACCGAATTTGGACATTTAATTATCATGCTTGCATTGAAAGTAATTTCATGGATCAAAATACTTGAGCTTTCTTGTCCACTTTACCACCCTTTTGCTAGCTCAAGTAGCACCCCCACCATAACCAATCTCCTTTGAAGCCAACTGTTTGTGTGTGATTGTGAGGCCTTATTTCGATTGAACCTAGCATAAAGTGTTAGATTTGGGACGACAAGTATAGCGTGTAGATTCTAGCCTTGCATTTGGGGCTAGCTTTAGGCTTAGGATTTGGGGGTTTGACCGTGGTACTATATGATGTTTGGTGGAAAAGTGTGAAAAGAAAGAAGGGTCTTGGAGGAGAAATAAGGGGAAGAATGGTTTGAAATGGAGAGTCTTGGGTTTTAAAAATAATAGCTCTAAGTAAATAAAGAAAATATGCTAGGTGGTCTTAAGAAAGCAAAAGAGCCGAAAAGGGCCAAAGAAAGAAAAATATATATAAGGCTGCCTAGAGATCAAAGAAGAGCTAAGTTAATAGAATAGACTACTCCATTCACCGAAATTAATAAGGTTGAAGAAGTTCCCCCTTAGAGGTTTAAAAAGAAGAAGTGAGGTTGAAATTCAAAGGGTTTAGCAAGGCACAAAAAGCCTTGAGGAAAAGGGTAGATTCTAGAGGGTTGAGTGAGCTAAAAAAATGAATGAGAGGGGCATAGGAACATTGTTAGCATTTCGGGTATATGAAAATCTTTGCTTGTATGCATCACTTGTTTCTTACCTTTAACATTATGCATGTGGTTCAATCTTTCTTGAGTGCTACCCCTACTTAAATGCGAAACCGGATGAATTGAGATCATTTTTATTTCAAAAGTCCAGTCCCTTAAGCCAAATGAATTTACTTTCTTTGCAATGTCATGATTCACGGTTTTATACTTAATGAATGTTAAAGAGTTGGTTTGATAGGGAGGCTTGTTTTGATTGAACTCTAGGTACATTTGAATGTTGAGATGGGCATGGCTAACTCTTTTGGAGTAGAATAGGTTCACCTGAATTTTAGAACTAAGAACCAGGCTGTTGAGTTGATCATTATTGTTGGCAACCGTGGATATTGAACTCCCACTTTCAAACCTCTCTCCCTTGCTTGAATTTAGTTTGCTTGAGGGCAAGCAAAAAGCAAGTTTGGGGGAGTTGATATACTCATAAATTTAGCATATTTTGCTTGCATTTAGAATAAATTTTCATATTTATAACACTCATAATAGACTAGTTTGCACCAATTGTCTCATTTTAGGTCCTTAGGCACTTTGCATTAGCATTTGCATGTTTCGTGCATATTTGCATCATATTCAGGTTGTTTTGGACACACTGGAGCTATGGAGGTTGCGTGGATCTGCTAAGGAGCAAAGAGGAGTCTATGGACGCTTAGGAGAGTTCGAGCATGTAGCAAAGTACGCGAGGATCGAGCTAGGCAGGTCGATCTAGACGGGATCGACCACAAGATCGAGTCACGAAGTCGTTCCAAGGAAGTTGATCGAGTCCAGAGATCGACCGTGATGATCGAGCGCAAGCACGGACGCAATGGAAGAACGAGCGAAAAGATCGAGGAACGACTCGATCGCTAAAGGATCGACAAGACGATCGATGGAAGCACTCGATCTACCCAACTAAATCGAGCCGGAGATCGAGCTAAAGAAGACGTTCCATGCGCAAGATCGAGAGAGAGATCGACAAAGCCTGGTCGATCTCAAGCCTTATCCGACAGCTTGCAAGATTTGGACTCTAGTGAGGGGACCATTACCCTTTTTGTATAAAAGGCCTTAGACCTATTTTTGGCCATCTATCACATCCTTATCTTTAGTTTTCGTTTTGCCTCTGTTCCTTTAAGGCAAGAACGCCATTTTTAATGTTTTGAAGCTTTTCATTTTGTAAAACTTTAATCTTTAGTTTTTAATCTAAGTACTTCTCTTAATCTTGCTTATCATTAGTTTCATTTCTGTGTAAACCCAAACCGAACATGTTGAATCTCTCAAAACCTGTGTTTATGAGTGATTCGAACATGAGGAGAGAGTAATCCTCCAAGGTTTTGCGGTTTGGGGTGATTAAGAGGGTTTAAGGGTTTAAAGCTTTGGTCTTTCTTGCTCTTAATCCATTCTCTTCTTGGATTTGGGTTTTTAATGCCTAGAGGATCTTGAGAAAGACCTCTCTGTTTTCAGGAATCTCTTTGTCCTAGAAAGATTTAGGAGATTCCTTAAAACCAAATCCAAGATACTAATCTTTCCCTTCCCACACGCCATGGATGTGAGGGGGATTAGTAAGGCCACTTTTTAGGATCTATGCTTCCTGTTTTTCTCTCTGTTTTTCCACCACGATCCATGGGTTAGGAGGATAGATTGAGAAAAGGCTTTACACCATAAACCATGGGTAAAGCTAGCTCAAGCTTCCTAAAGCTTAGAGAAAGCACATAATATGTAGATCTATGTTTTTAAGAACCAAAGTTTAAATCTTGAACCTCTTAAGCATGATCCCCAAACCGTGAATCCATCTTTAGCATTTGAAAACATAAAAAGCATCTTCCTTTAGTTTAAAATTTCAATCTTTTAGCTTAAAATTCATTTAGTTGCTTATTTTTTTCTTTAGAATTTTATAAATTCATAGAATTGTTTTCTTGGCCTTGCTAGTATTTTATAAATTTCATATTATCATGTTTCGAACCCTGGTAGAATATAAGCGTCAGTAGAATTTTATTTCTAGTTTTTAAAATTAGTTTTAAGTTTCTAGCAATTTTTCTGTTTTGTTTGGTTTTAGATTTCTATTTCGTAAAATTAGTAGTTGCGCATTTTAAATCCTAATAATTAGCTTTCTAGTAGTTTAACCCCTTGGTCGGGATTTTAAAATTGTTTTCCAGTCATTTTAATCATTGCAGTATTTTATTTTCATTTGTTCACCAAATTATTCCGGATTTCACTTAGCTTTGTATATAGCTTTTGAATTCTTAGTACTCTTCATACTCCACCAGGTTGGATTGACCCTTAAGTATTGCAATGACATGAGCATGCTAAGGTTTTGTTTAACACAAAAATAAACTGTTATCATTTGGATATCCGCATAAAGCAAAAAAGATCTTCTAGGACTCTCAAAGTGTGCTGGCTCTTGCAGAGAACAACGTGTTCCACGAGAGGACTAAGCACGTAGCGTTGAAGTACCACTACAACTAGGAAAGGATTGAAGCTGGTATAATCGAGGTAACAAAGGTACACACAAGCAAAAATCCAGCAGATGTGTTTACCAAAGTGTTGCCTTCCGGTAAGTTCAAACAATTGTTGACTTACCGGGAGTCTCTGAAGTTTGAAGAGGAGAAGAAATTGAGGTCGGAGTTCAGCTAAGATCAGGTAACAGTGAGAAGATAACCAAGGAGGAGTTTGTTGAAGATTGGTTCATCTTCATCGTTGGATTCAAACATAAGGTCCCGGTTTAGGGCGTTTGAATTGAACCATGCAATTTGAGTCTGGTTTGGCTTCAGGTTTATTTGCTAGTTATTGAAAGAGTTCAACGTTGTCGTTTTGATCTGTAAATCATATTAAAAGTCAGGATTGAAGAAGAAGCTCATTTCCGTTAAGGAAGGTGGAGATCACGTGTCGAGGGTTGTTACGGTTTGTTACAATCGGAGAGTGATATAAAAGGGGAGCTGATTCTTTCTTCTTGGGTGTGAGATTCAATTGTATTCCGGGTGAGAGATTATATTGAATTGGGGAGAGAAACACGAGAGATTTCCGGTGATAGAAAGTGAGTGTTCTCGGGTTTTCCGGTGAGGGAGACATAGGTATATTCTTTGTACTCTGATCTTAGTGAATTTCGAGGAAGTCTCAGCCAGACGTAGGGTTGCAGTTTTGCACCTGAACTGGATAACAAATTCTCTCTTACATTTACTTTTCTGAAGTTTCCGATTTCTGTTTGTGCGATTGAGTTTTGATCGGTTTCCGCCATTGTTGTTTTTTTCGAGCTTGGGTTGTTTGCAGCAACTGGTTTTACAAGAGTCTTGCAATTTTCTTTAAGTTGCATTATTATCACAAGGTAAAGGCATTTTGATTTTGCAGTTTGTTCATCTCTTTGCATTCCTTTTCTCCAAAATATAAAAAACATCATTAGACTCTTTCTTTTACTTTCTTTTAGTGCTCTCACATTAGTTGTAGCATACCGGTTTAGCGAAGAACCTGATAAGCAATCTTTGTTCGAGTTCAAGTCTCAAGTTTCTGAAAACAAAAAAGTTTTATTTTTCTCATGGAACAACTTAAGTCATTCTCTGCAACTCGACTGAAGTTACATGTGGACACAAGCACAAGAAAGTTTTTGGTCAGTCTACTTGAAAGAACAAAGTTTTCTTAAAAGATGCAACCCACGCACAAAATTCACATCAGAAAAAGATCAAATACAGAAAAGAAAAAAATAATGGACCTAAACATTTCTTTTTTGATAAAATTATTTATGCATAAAAATAATTTGTGTTGTGCGTTCTGCTGATAACGATCTTCAAAATTCTGGTAGTGTTGAGTTGACATAAACTCCGAAAAGAAATTAAAAATGTGAATTCGGTCCGCATAAACTTCTAGTGTCTACCGTACCTCAACACAATTTTTTCTAGTTTGACAAATGTTGTCGACAAAATCCTCGCCGATGAGAAGATGACATGATTGAGCACGCTTTTGATTTTCAATCCCTAGGCGTGAAATGGAAGAGCACCAACTTCTCCGAAGGCCCATTCCGACCAACACGACCACCATGACCCGCCCATGTGCCTGGCTTGGCGGCGGCGGCGCACACACGAGGCTCGGGCCAACCTCTCCCTTACACCATGGGTGTTAACCTTTTGACCATGGCTATGTCTCCTCTATTTATACTAGAGAATTTTCCACAGATTTTTGATGTGGGACAAATGCCACATTTCTTACTTATACTACACTTGGACTTGAGCCCATTTTTTTCACTCATTCCATTTTTTTTTCCAAAGCTCATTGACTTTCACAAAATGGATGCAACAAAAACTTTAAAAGATCACTGAAGCTTAACCTTTTACTGCATCGCTAGAAGAAAGAATTGAACCTCACCGTTATTTACCAGAGAGAACCACCGGGGAGCCAGTGCTGGGGCCTGAAGATATATGGGCCGCAAGCCAAAAATTATTTTGGACCTATGAATTAATAAACAAAAAGAGAAAATAAAAGGACAAAATTTATAGAGGTGAAAAATATTTGAACCCACCACCCCTTCTCCTCAAATCAGGGTGTGCAACCAACTCACCTAAAGGAAATTTATCAAATTAGAGCCAAAAATTTACTTATAGAATAAGGGGCAGCAAGCACATATTTTGCTTACTTGGGCTCAGGGCCGGCATTTCCGGGAGCATCAGCTGATTGAGAAATCAGAATCATATCATGTTCTCAAATCTGCCAAATAGAACCCAACTCAACAATTCTTCAAACTAAAGAGATTTTTTCGCTCCACAAGGATTAGCGAAGAAATCAAATCTCAGTTGAGAAAAACCAATCATGATCTGATGGGAAAGAGAGAGATTCAAAACTAGACCACCAGAGTTTAAGAGATTTCCAAGCAAAATGTGATCAAACAAAAACTTAGAATAAAGACCAAAAGTAGAAATTAATATGAAACCAGGAAGATCCGGATGAAACCGGAAGATAAAATCCAATCAAAGTCGGAAGAAAGATAAGAGATCACCCTCTGAAAAATATGAGCGAGAAAAGAGACAAAAAGTCGATCTCATACAAAGATGAAAAATAACATATATTGAAATTGATTTTGGAAAAAAATATTATTTACTTGCTAAGTATATGTATATATTTGTAATTTTGTACAATATTCCGTTATAGTTTCATTTTATGACTTTTCAATCTGGAGATTTTATTTTTCCAACAGATTAAGTTTTACTTTTGCTATTCCGTAAATACGCAGTGCTACCGATTGAAGCTTTTGTAAATAGATCTGCAAACCTATAGTGAGCAGAAATGTGTTTCACAACCAAAAACCCAAGAGCAACCTTTTCTCTACATAGTGATGGTCCAAATGACCACATCTATGTGCTTGGTCATAGTAGAGGAAGAGGATCTGGATGTGAAACTGAGATTAACCAAATGAGCTTAGCAGCTGTTTTTGAAGTCGATACTCAGCTTTTATCGAGCTTCCTGAAACTGTAAGATGCTTCTTTGCCTAGAAATGATGTCTGTTGCCTAGAAATGTACAGAATCTTTCTAGTTCTAGTTCAAATGAAAGCTTTATTAATTTATACATATACAGTCCAGTCCATACATTCCACTTAAGACTATCAACAAAATGAAAATGAAAAAAAAGGAAATAAAAATTAGCAAAAAAAGAAAAATTCAACACCATTGGAATTTGATAGTAGTCATCATCAATTTTTCTCCTTGTGATTGTTCATCCAAACCATAAATTTCCTCCGATTCACTCCAATCTCAATGCAAAATTCCTCAACTTCCTCTCTACTCTCAGGGCTCACTCTCCACCGCAGCTTCTCCGCGTAATTCCTCATTTTCTCCGTCTGCTCCGCCGTGAACTTCGTCTTAAACCTCTTCACCCTCCCCGCTTCCTCCTCCGCTAAATCGCCGCCAGCCAATCGATCTATTACCCGCTTCTTCCCTTCGCCCTTTCTATCGCCGTAAGGGGAGCAGAAGATCTGACGAAATCGATGCGACGAAATCTTGAGCACTTCAAGGACGCCGTCGGCAAGGGGTTCTTCCCGGTGGAAGCTACGGTGGCAGCCGCATGCAGCGCAATTCATAGAATCATCTTCTGCGGTGGAGCTGACGAACTCGCCGCAGCCGTCGTAGGCGGTTGCTCCGATACCGGAGGCCTGATTCTTCCTGCATTCTCCGTAGCGTGTCTTGCGAGTGACTTGGAAGCTAGACTCGGGGATCTGTGACGGCGCGTGTCGAGGACGCGCGGGTTTTGTTTGGCGCGTGGGAGGGTAATGGATGTGGTCCCCAGTTTCACGGCAAACGGCTGCGGCTTTATCGCGACGTCTGCGTTTTTCTTGTTTCTTCCATTTTGTTTCATCCATTGGCGATGAAGAGGAAGAGGAGAGGAAGATGATAGATGATAGAGAGTGTTTGGTGATTTTAAGGGAAGAGTATAATACGGAGTAATTCATAATTTTCTCTTTTTAACAAAATGTATGCCAAATAACTGAAAAATTACAATCGGAGGCCTATTTTCAGAGCAAACTTTTTTTTAGAGGAATTATTTGAAAAATAGAATGTTTATGTTTTTAAATTTGAAAATGTTTTTTAAACTACCTCTTTTCAGAAGATGATGTGTTAATAGTTTTGGTCTGCTTTAATTTTTGTTTCATCTAGTATTTAATATTACTAGGATTCGAGCGTAGAGAACAAAATTGTATATAAAATTTTAAATATAAACTATTAAAAAGATTCTGCGTAAAAATGTTTAAATTGAAAAGTGAAGATACATTGACGTGAATATCTTCTTTTTTTTTTTATCAAAGAGGTGGTGGCCTAGTGGTAGTGCAAGGGGGTTGGTTTTCTTGTGCCCCGGGTTCAAACCCACTTTGGGACGGAGATATATTCTTTAAATCGGAATATAGAAAGGATTAACTCCGGGTAGTGGGGGAGATTACGGACCTAAGGCTCAGAACTTCCACAGTTAATTAAAAAAAAAAAAATACTACCGTTGCAAGTAAAAAAAAAATGACAAAAACTTTCAAAATATATTCTATTTAATCTCTCATGGCGGTGGTTCAAGTCTCTCGGGTCAAATTCTACATAGCAAAAAGTATTGATAAAGTCTTAATGGATTTTTCTCTTGATGAAGACGAAGTCTCTTTCGACTTGCCAGATCTTCTTCAGTATAATTCCAGCGAGAATAATGTCAACAACATCCTCTTATTCAACCCAGATTGTCAGAAAATGGAGATTTTCATTCTTGAAATTGCAAAGAAGAGGAAATTATTTGATAGGGTCAGAGGTGTGGCTCTCTCAAAAGATATATTCCAATTTTTCTGTAAATCCGAAGAAGAGATGGAAGATATCCTCACTGAAGCGGTGTTCTACTTTAATGAGTGGTCATAATCATCGATCGATGGTTAGAAAACTCACCGGCGGATTACCTCAGGTACCTCCCGGTGTGGGTACAAATGAATAACATTCTGGTGAACAACTACATGGAACAAACATTCATGGCTTTTGGAGAATTCGCGGGTCAAGTTACAGAAGTGGCTTTCGATCCAACGCAACCCCCAAAAACAATCGTTTATAAGGGTCAGAATTAAGCTAGACGTCACAAAACCGATGAGAAAAACCAAAGCAATCAATCTTCCCTCGAAAGAGACGATCTTGATAATTATTTCTACGAGAAGATCTTGAGGAGATGCATAGCGTGTCAAATACCCACGAAAAAGACAAGTGTCAGCGTTTAATAAAAAAAAAAAACCAAGACAGGGCTGCAGATAGGAGACATCAAGTCCTAAATGAAGGGAAGTCTTAACGAAAGTTGGTTCTGCCGGGACCTTAACGAAATCAGGAAAACCGAGGAAGCGTCCTTTTAAGAACAGACACACGAAGTCTGAGATGTTACTTCTAAAGCAAGCAGAGGATCCACCTGAAGTTGAAGTAAGGAATTCAGCCAAAAGGAAAGCTGTTGTTGTCATTGATGTCCAACCAAATGATACTAGGCGTATCAAAGCAGGGGTGGTCCCAACAAAGGGACCGTCCCATCATCAATGAGTTTTATCAGCTAGAATTGTCAAGGCCTGAGACGGTCTCATGACTTGACAATTCCCAGACTCATGGAAATGTGTAAAATCCATTTTCCTGAAGTCTTGTTCTTTATGGAGATGATGCACTGTAGAAATATGTTGGTAGATCTTCAAGTTTGGCTCGGTTACGAGCGGGTTCACACGGTTAAACCGATTGGTAAAGCGGGTGGTTTGGCTGTTTTTTGGAAGAGCTCAGTCTGTGTGAATATTAAGTATCCTAGTAAGAATGTTGTGGATTTCTTCGTACAGTTCGGTAATAGTAGTACCTTTGTCTCCTGTATTTATGGGGATCCGATTGCAAAGATGCGCCCAAAGCTCTGGGAAAGAATCTCCAGAATTGGTTTGAGTAGAAAATAGAGTTGGTTCATTTTGGGTGATTTCAAAGACTTGTGTCATAATGGGGAAAAAACGGGTGGCCCTCGTAGATTAGACTATACTTTTGCAGCTTTCAATGATATGCTCTCGTGCTGTGATATGAAAGAACTCCCAAGTAAAAGTAACCCTTTCTCATGGGCCGGGAAAAGGTATGACATGTGGGTTCATTGCAAACTGGACCGTTGCTTCGGTAACAAGGCTTGGTTTCAGTGTTTTTCAGCTGCGAATCAGAATTTCTTGGAAAAAAGGGGATCTGATCATAGGCCTGTACTGTTACACCTGATAGTCTCTAAAGAACTTTACAAAGGTAACTTCAAGTTCGATAAGAGACTATTTAACAAGTCTCTGGTCAGAAAAGCCATTATCAAATCTTGGAACCGTCCGCAATTTGTGGGGGGAGTATCTGAGTTGCTTCTCGAATTAGAAACTGCAGAAAAGAGTTAAGCACATGGAAAAGGGACAACAACTTGAATTCCATAGAAAAAAATCATTCATATCGAAGTTGCTCTTGAGAAGGAACAATCGGCCTATGTCCCTCTGCACTTCAAAGTTATAGCTCTAAAAAAAACTCTTATTGAAGCTTATAAAGAAGAAGAATCTTTCTGGAGTTAAAGGTGTAGAGAAAAATGGTTAAAAGAAGGTGACAAGAATATGAAATCCTATCATGCGGCTGTTAAGATTAACCAAGGGAAAAAGGGCCTTCAGTTGCTGTTGGACATTAATGGTAACCCCCATCGTGCAGAGGCCTTAAAAGGGGAGATAGCTTTAGCCTATTTCTCCTCGCTCTTCAAATCGTCTCATACAGGGAATTTTGCTCCTTTATTCAAAGGCTTCTCTCCTCGTGTTACCCCTGCCTTGAATGCCTATATAATGTTAGAAGTTTCCTCAGACGAGATCTCCCAAACGATTTTTGCTATTAATCCCTTAAGTGCTCCGGGAGCTGAAGGGATGACATGATTCTTCTTCCAGAGATATTGGGATGTCATTGGTGCTCAAGTCATAAGGGAGGTAAAAGATTTCTTTGTTACATGGGAATTTCCAGTGGATTGGAACTACACTCTCCTCTGTTTATTACCGAAGATCCCAAATGCTGAAAAGAGGAGTGATCTAAGGTCAATTAGTCTTTTCACAGTCTTCTACAAAATCATTTCCAACATCTTGGGGAAGCGCCTACAACCTTTCTTGGTCGACTTAGTCTATCTAACCCAATCAGCCTTTGTTCCCGAAAGACTGATCATCGATAGTATCCTCATAGTGCATGAACTTATCTATGGCCTCCGGACCCATCCTCAGAGTTCATGGCCCTCAAATCGGATATGTCCAAGGCCTATGACAGGGTAGAATGGTCTTACCTCAGAGCTCTTCTTCAAGCTTTAGGTTTTGACAGTATTTGGATCTCTTGGGTTATGTTTTGCATCTCCACCGTCACGTATGCAGCTCTAATTAATGACCAGCCTCACGGCTTGATTACTCCAGAGAGGGGTCAGCGCCAAGGGGACCCTTTTTCACCTGCTCTTTTTGTCCTCTGCACATAAGGCTTATCCCACCTGTTGTGTAAAGCTGAAAGTGAAGGTCATCTCGAAGGAATCCGTTTCCCTCCTTCTGATCCAGCAGTTCATCACCTTTTGTTTGCTGATGATAGCTTATTTATGTGCAAGGCTAATCACGCCCATAGTTTTGTGTGAAGCATATCCTTAAAACCTATGGTGACGCAACGGGGCAAGTCATTAACCTTGACAAATCGTCTTTAACATTCGGGTCAAAAGTTAAGGTTGCGGTTAAGGAATCTATCCATGACATGATTGGTATCTCCAATGTGGGAGATGCGGGTACTTATCTCGTCCTCCCCGAATGCTTCAGTGGCTCAAAGGACCTACTCAGCTTTATTCAAGACCGTCTAAAAGCCAGAACTTCTGGTTGGTTTGCTCGTACTCTATCACAAGGTGGTAAAGAGATCTTGCGATGCCTGTGAATGCTATGTCTTGTTTCAAACTTCCCAAATCCACCATTGCAAACCTAAACATCGCCATGACGGGTTTCTGATGGAATGCCTTTGATTACAAAAGAAAAGTCCACTGGCTAAGCTGGGAAAAGCTTTGTCTCCCAAAGTCTCAAGGCGTAATGAGTATTAAAGATGTTGAGGAATTCAATCAAGCTCCGCTCACAAAACAGGCCTGGAGAATTCTGCAAGAGCCATATTGCCTTTTATCGCGTCTTATGAAAAGCAGATATTTTGAAGGAAAAGATTTCCTCTCGGCTTGTTTAGGGCAAATACCTTCTTATGCTTGGCGCATTATTCTTTTTGGAAGGGAGCTACTGTCCAAGGGTCTAACTAAGAGAATAGGTGATGAAAAATCAATCAAAGTCTGGGTTGATATGTATAGAAAAATAGGAACAACTTCTTATTTGAGGGAAATGTATATCTCCCACCGAAAACAATTGCTGAGATAAGGGAGGAAACAACCTTTTGGTTTCACTCTCAAGTGGTTGAGACTTGTGCGATTGAGGCAGTGGGATCATCTCCGGTTTGTTCCCAGAAAAGGTGGAAGCCTCCATGTGAAAAATGGGTCGTGTAATATTAGGACATCTTGGTCTAGGAATACCCGTACATCGGCTGGAGCGTGGGTCCTTAGAGACAACGCTGGAAGTGTTTTATTGCACAGTCATATCCAATTTGCTGATGTGTGCAGTAAGGAAGATGCGATGCTCAAGTGTTTGGTTTGGGCAATTGACAGTATGTGTTACCACAAAGTAGAAATGGTGGTTTTTGCAGGAGAAGCGGCGTGTTTGATGAACGCTATCCTTAGGCCTAAAGCTTGGCCGTCCTACAAATGGATGATCTCCCGTGTCAATTTTTTGTTAAGGAGATTTAAACTGTGGCGATTTGAAGTTGAGGTCCGAGCTACCAGCAAAAGAGCTTTTCTCATTGCTGATAGTGTGACAAGGTTTTGCTTATCCCAATCTTATGTTGCGATTGGTTTCCCTTAATGGTTGGCTACATTGTTCAACATTGAGAAAATTCTATCCTCTGTCTGTGTTTAGCTTCGGTCCTTGCTAGTTAGTTCTATCAATAGCTTACCTTTTTTGGTTGCTGGGTTCGAATCTTGTATTCTTCTTTTTTGGTTCCCTTCAGCTTGTACTTGTATTTGTAATAGTTCTGCTGACCTTTGGGTCTATTATATATCTCAGAAAAAGGCGTCCACATTTATCAAATCTCGTGACATGATAAAATGAGAGTTAATTCAGAGAAGCTGATTCGGTCGGAAAGAACAAAGACCTTTTTTTGTTAAGTATAAGAATCTCAAACCTAAACCAAGACGTCTTGTGAAAATTTGGGGTTTCTAACAAGATAAATAAACATGATCCTAAACTATGTCGGATTTATACTTTTTCAATAGTTTTAAAATGATTCGTAATTCTATAGTATTTTGAAATAATTGAGATATAATAAAATAAAAGTTGTTTACAAAAATTCTGATTTGAGAGCATTTTGAAACTAAAATCTATAAATGAGAATTTTTTTATGAAATGATATAAATAAAGTTGAAAAGACATAATTATTAGAAGATGCAAATTTTATTAAATAATTGGTTATAAACGGAAATGTAACTAACAAATAGTAAAAAGACACAAGCCCTAAAAACAGTTTTAAACTTCTAACCCTATTCCAAATTTGGTGGCAAATTGTATTTTAGAATAAATTTTCTCCAATCCTATCTTATTTTCACTTGCAAAATGGTATAATGTCATCTCATTTTATATTCTATTTTGCAATTAAACTTTTTTATTTATTAAATAGTTTTTCAAAATTTAGATAATTTTACTTTTAAAGTTATAAATAATAATTTTGGTAATAATTTTTTAATGATGATTATAAATATTTATAGAAGTTTTGAAAGAAATTAAATAAATGGACCAATTTGTAAATTTTGAAGAAAATGTGTATAATTAGCAATTAATAATAAAATAGAAAAAAAGAATATACAAATTTTTTTTTTGAAATAGAAAATGAAATAATAAATTGAAGAGAAATTCAATTGCATTTTGGAATGAAAAATACAATTTTACATTGGAGATTTTGTAAGAGATGCTACTATGAAAAGATACAATAGCAACACATATTTATTGAGTTTGCTATTATTAGTTTGTTATTATTAAGAGAATGGAGTTAGAATCGTTACAAACGTGCCAACTAAAACCAAACTAGACAACACGAAACTTAAGTCCCAAGTCAACAAAGATCTAATCATGCTTTCAACCCCTCTCATCATCAAAGAGATCATGAAGCCACAAAGGATGATTTGTCGCAACATAGGAATAGGATTGGTAACAATTATGAAACGTTATACTTTGTGCAATAAGATGAGTCCTTCTATTAGAAGAAGACACATTTAATACCATTTTTAATTACAAAAAAAAAAAAAAATTCAAAGAAACTAAAAGTTTTGAAACTTAAAACCTGAAATATGGCCAAGCTTGAGGATGATTCACTGCTCCCACCAACTCTGAAACTTCTGATGCAAATATCACTCTTTTGATTTGGTGATTGATTATACTTCCTATACCCCATATAATACTTCTAAATTTGACTTCATTCAAGCTATCAATCAGTCCAAAGGCTATCTGGCTGCACCACCTAGTGTCTTCCCCTTTCCCCAAAACACTCCGATGTTACACTTTAACCAAGGATCATGCGGAAAAAAAATTAAACGCTAATATTTGTAAAAAATTGGATGTGGATGTGGATGTGGTATGATCCCCTTGTTCTAGGAACCGCTGAAACTAAGTGAAAGAAATTACACAATGCACCCACGCTAAGAAAGCACATGGCTGTTGTTTAAGAGTAATTTTACTGGGTTTACCTGCAAATATATGGCTGAAGCTACAGAGGAATCTATCCTCAGGAAGGGGAGGGATGACTTGTATCTTTATGGATACCCTTTGATCAACATCGTATATAGACTCTATCCCACCTGGAATATATTTTGTGTGTCCAGATCAACTGTAGCAAACTTCAACTGGAAAAAACAGGAGCGATATTTACTTACATATGTTTCTACAGATCCCCTGCAGAAGATAATCCCAATACTACATATGAACATCAACTGTGATTTGATGTACTGACCTGAAGAAGACTAAGGGACCCTGCACAAAATGTTCTTGCAGCCATGAGCTTCTTGTATACATTCTCATGCACTGTGCGTAGGTTAATTGAGGGTTAGGCGAATATACAAATTTAAGCTTTTTAATATATATTAAAAAAAACAAAAAATAATTTAAACAACAATATATCAGATGAGAACTATTATAAAGTGTAGGATGTTAAATCAACAAATTTGAGCACTAAATGCTATGAAAGATATGAAAGCTGTGAGTACAAGTGGTCGAACTCAGATTCACAAACTTAAGTATTCTCCTTTTTGCCACTTTGATACACCATGTATTTGAAAATTGGTGGTCTTAGATTGTTTTCGTACATGAGGCAAATGCCTTTTTGAAAGTACATTAAGCACGGCTCTGATTCTCAGGAAGAGTTTCTCATGTTTCATAATGCTTAGCAATGCTCATTAAGGTATCCCTGAAACCACATCTAGATTAAGGTTCATTATAAATTTACTAGTAAAATGCCTCGACACAGTTACTGAAAAGTATTGCAAAGAGGGCAAAAATCACAGGGGCCCAAGCAAGTGTAAATTAAAATTGGCAAGACAGTTGAACCCAAATAATTGTGGTAGCAATAGTTCTCCATAAACTATGAAAGTAATTCAACTGCATCCCACTCGATATTTTGGATACCAGCAACTAGCCCCTCATCCTCCTTGGTAAGCATATGCTGGAGAGCATGGCCAAATTCATGGAACACAGTCTCTACCTGTAAATCAGAGTGAGAACGACAATCATGAGTCCTTTGCCATGCGCATAAAATTCATGTCAAGCTCCTACATAAATTTCAAAAGCACCAAAAGTTTCAAGTATGAAAAGCAAAACATGAGGCAAAAAGAGAAGTGGTCTATCTACTGCTACTCCCAATGATTGTTAGATTTCATCATAGAATGGCCCCTCAAGCCATCAATATGAAAATTTCAGTGAATGAATACCATTCTACAATAGTGATAGGGTCGGAATATGCAATAAAAAATGTGGATGCTTCTTAGGGACTCTCGACTTTTAAATTTGTAGGGACCCTAATTCTGCAAGTGCACAAGTGTGTTTGTAATACTTAGGAGTCGATCCACGGTGATTGTCTACTGCAAAACAAAAGAGATGTTAGAGTGACCAAAGACGTAAAGAGGAGGTTTGTTTTGGTTGTCATGGTTTGGGGTTGCAAGTATTGAAAGAAAGAAAAGCAAAGCAAACAACTGATATATGGTCTCGCCTAATACCAATTGAATGCAGGAAAAGGAAATTAAACTTAAAGAAATTCTAAAGGCAAAAAGAAAAACAATTGAAAGCAAGCAAAACGAATGAAAGTGCATAATTTGAAGCAAAGTGCGATTAAACAGTGAGAGAAGGCGTTGGGATTCTTTCGGGAATTTTTAAGGGTTCTAACTAGAAATCAACTAAATAAATGCAAGCAAACGAGACTATGCGAGATTTCCACAAACTTGAATCACTGGTTTTATAATCTACCTACTTTCGTAGAATAGATCGTCTATGTTTTAAGAACTTCGTAGGTATTCTTTAATTAATATCCTATAACGCAATCAAACACGCAATAACAGTTGAAGTTCCGTATAACATTCACGATGTTCGGTAAATATGATTTCGTATCTTACGATGCAAACGCTTGGCTAATCTAGACCCGGTGAATAAATTCAACACGTTAGTGGTTCTAAAAAATTATAAGATCAATTTCTAGTTCATGACGCTAGATCCACGCAATAAAAACAAACTTAGACAAAAGAAACCCCTAGAATACGGCTATGCAATTAGATGAATAAGAACAGTTAATGAAATTCCTCTAAGAACCCATTGAAAGACTCCCAACGAAAATAGACAACTCGCACATGATTAAGGGGAGGAAAAATTCTATGAAATAATGCATGCTTCGATTAATCAATGAAAATAAAGACGGTTCAAGAGATCCAACCGTGGGATTGACCTCAAACCACTTCGGCGTGAAAGGTAGTAGATAACCCTATCTTGTCTCCAAAACTCAGCTTGATCTCATGGTGGGAAGGTGTCCGCTTGATGCTGAACTTCTGTCATCTTGCACTTGTTCTAAAAATATCCGTTTTTCTCTATTTTGCATCATTTTTGCTAAGTTTACCTGAAAAAAGTCATGACCCTACAAATACTTGATATATGCTATAAATGCATGAAACACCGAGTGAAATACTTGTTAAAACGTTCACTTATGATAGGTAATATGCGTGAAATATGAGTGTTATCAACTCCCCTAAACTTAAACCTTTGTTTGTCCTCAAACAAAACAAAAATATTAGTAAGGAAAAGAGGTTTGAAAACGTGGAAGCTCACCTATACTTGGGAATTCATCAAGTCTACCAATTGACCAGTTGAACCGCATAACTCACAACTAAAATGCAGAAGCGTTTTGGTCTACTTACCTTGATCTTTTCGTCTGTCTCAAATACAGTTCATGGTCCCTTAGAGTATTTCGAACTCTCTCTTGTTGACTCTTTTATTAATTTAGGCGTTCGGTCTCTACCGAGAGAGTATTGGTCAAAGAAACCATAAACTCTTCTCTTCCAAACACCTGAACAAAGACAGTTTCAGTACAACTCCCCTATTTTCTCTTCCCTTTTCTTTTCTTTCATTCTTTTTTTTTTCCGATTTCTTTTTTTTTTTGTTTTTCTTCTTAGTTCAAGATCGCTCATTTTTATGTTCCTTGTGAGGATACATTTTCGTGATGCTGATCGCCATCCTCGTTCTTTGCGGAACTCAGTCTGCCGTTCTTAAACTGACTTTTTATTTTCTTCTTTTTTATATATATATAAGGTAAGATCAAAGAGAGATTTCGCCTAGCGTATCTTGACAGAGTCTAAAAGAGGAGTTAAGTTCAATATACCTCAAACCCCAAGAAGAGAAATTCTTGATTCATTAGGTGCGAAGTCAACGCAAATCATTCGAGTAGACAAGAGATTATAACTTTCTTTAGTAGATCAACCCACTTGTTGTGTTCAACTTAGTAAGCTCTGCTTCTAATCGCTGTGAGAATGCTCAGTAGGCTTCATGTTCAAAGTGACTTGTACCTAGCAAAGTTCATAGTTTCTGACTAAAACGAAAAAATTGACTCGCTAAAAACGACTCATGCATATGATAAAGACTCATGAAATAAAAACATAGTTAGTAATAAATAAAATCCCCCCAGACTTAAATCACACTGTCCTCAGTAAAAGCATGTGAAGACTTACTTGAAAGTGGCGTGTTGTTTGGTGTGGGAGGGTGGGTGTGTGATGATGTTTGAGCAGGGAAATTGATCATTCTCCTTATGTCCTTGGTGAGAAACGAATTCTTTGAACAAAAGAATCGAAAACTTAGCTCGATAGAAGATGTGTTGTTGCGGTTGTGCTTCCAATGCTTCGGGTTGGTGGTGATGGGCGTGTGATGGTAGTGGTTGGTGAGTGATGATGGTAATTATGGTTTGTCTTTGTTGTGCTTGACAAGTACTTTGGTTGTTGAGTACTTTGAGTCCTTGACCTTTGAGAAAACACCTTGAGGGAAAGATGCAAAATCTTCTAAACTTGTGGTTCTCAAGATTGCATCATCGTAGAAACTACGAGTTTGGGTCGATGCTGGCATATGTGGTGTTTTTTTGGGATCCCGGTAGACAGGAGTTGCGAGATAGAACTTCAATGCCATATGAAATATTTACTTGCTTCGGTTTAAAGGTCATAAGCGTGGACGAGAGAAGCTTATATTTAGGAGCTTGTCTCTTCAAGTTTTGGTGAAAGAAGTTGCATCTTCTTCCTTCTTGGAGCTTGTACAATGGTTCTAGAGTACTGAGAATGTTGTATTCTTCTTCGTCTTTATGCATACAGGTCCGTTGAGGGTCTTGACGAAGTTGTAGAAGATTGAATATCATTGATATCACATGCCTTTCGATAGGAGTTCATGTCATACATCACCATCTTTGATGGAATAGAGAGTGTGTCGCATTTGTGTAAGTTATGTTGCAGACTTGAGTACAAGTACAAGCTTTGGGGGTGTTGGGAATGACCAAAACTTGACGGGAGGTTGGAGGAGGTTCGGGCTAGTGAAAATCAGGCTAGCCGCACGACGAGAGGTCGCGACCGCTGCCGTTGGTCGTCTGGCCTGGGTGCTTGGCCACCGCGCCATGGTGGTGCGTGGTCGCGGCCAAGAGGTGGCTCGCGGCACCATCGTGGTTTGTGGCGTGGCCAAGCTCCTTCTAGCCGCACCACGTTTAGCCGCCCCACAGGCGGTTCTTGTCCGGTGGATGTCCTCGAATATCCTTCTTCATTTTTTTTTAGTATTTTTGATGTTTTTCTGATTTTCTTGGGTGTGTTTTGGATTTATGTGAAAGCTGTAAACTAAGTAAAAACTAAAACCAAAGATTAAAATGTTAGAAAACTAAAGAAAAATAAAGAAAACAAAGTACCTAAAAATGGGTTGCCTCCCATTGAGCGCTTTTGTTTAAAGTTTTTTAGCTAACCTTTGGTTTTTTTAGAGCTTAGATGGTGGGTGAATCGACCTTACAGAAGGCCTCTTCGCCTTATTGCTATCTTCTTCTGTCGAAGGCTCTTCAAACTTCTCTATTATAGCTGTCTTCGCCTTATTGCTATCTTCGCCTTATTGCTATCTTCTTCTGTCGAAGGCTCTTCAAACTTTCTCAAAAGATGCTTCTCCGCTGAATAAGGGATCGCGTGATAGAATTTGTTCGCGTCTATGTTGGCGAAGGAGACAAGCCTATTGGGACAATCCATGATGGCTCATGCTATAGCTAGAAAGGGCAATCCCAAGATGAGTGGTGCAGCCTCATCATTTGGATTTTTTACAATGTAGAAGTCAACCGGGACTACAATCGCCAATGGTGACTGGCATATCGAGAGTTAGTCCTCTCGCGGTTGTGAAAGATTTATCAGCAAATCTGATCTTCACTCTTGTTGCATAGGCGTGCTTGATATTTAGCCTACAAGCTAATGTCTTTGGTAATATGATGATGGTTGAACCGGAATTGCACAACATTCTTGATCTCGATTCCTTTGATGGTGCAAGTGATGAGGAATTGTCCTTGATCATGAATTTTGTCTAAACTTTGAGCTTCCTTCCCCACTCGAACACGCTCGTAGAGATCAAGTATCTCTTGCATAGTCTCATCACTTTCACAAAAGTAATGACCAATCAAGTGATCCCTCCAACCTTTAGTAAAAGTAATTTCGGAAGGAAGGTTTCGAACTATCTTGTTGAATTCTTCTAGGTCCGCTTGACTGATCATGGTAGAAAACTTCCCAAGCTTCTTGAATCGGTGAATATACACCGCTCTTGCTGTTGTTGTTATGTGCCTAGCTTGACTGAAGTAGCATTTGATTCGATCTTTACTCTCCTCGCTGTCTTTGAAGTACTCTTTCAAACCATAGCTTTCCCATGCTTCAACGAATCCTACATACATAGGGATCTTCCTGAATTTCTTGTGGAATTCTATCAATCTCCCCCTTTTGTTATGCTTCTCAAGAAGAGTTTCTTCTTGCATCACATTGTTGCTTGATGGGCAAACAAAAGAGTCCTCTTCGAAAGGTTCCAGAGATTACTCGCGTCAGCTATTAGATGAGAAAGTTAGGCTTAGCTTGGCGTTTGTGAAAGAAAAGTAACTTGGGGAGTACCTTGTTGTAGGACAAGTGCCATCTTTCTATTCAAAGGGAATGATAATATTGTAAGGTGCAAAGAGATTTTGCCTAAGTCTTCCAACGGGTGGGCGGTTTGGTGTGAATGGTGTAGCGTCTAAGGTGGCTTATTGACTTGAAAAACTAGTAGCTTCTTCATTCTATTCTTCAAAAGAACTCATATACTACTTCTCTTTGTCACCAATAATGGTGCAAAGTATTTTGTTGAGCTCCTTTTGCTTATTAGACAGCTTCATAGGCGTACCATCATTTCTCTTCAATGCCTTAGTAATATTTTTGACCGCCTTGTTTTTGTCATTGGTTTGAATCTTGATAATGCGTTGGCGTTCTACCATCTCTCCAATGTGTCTTTCTATGTGATCTTTGACTTCAGCAACAGTCTCCATGGTTTCCAAAGTTTTGCACCATAGCCTCAAATTTTGCGTTTGGTTTGAGCAAGATTGCAGCTATGGCATCCCAACTCTTCATTGATCTTTGATAGCTTGTTGAGGTTGCCAAAGTGTGATTTTTCGGCACCTTGAATTGGTTTAGAATATCTTGCATCTTGTTAGAAAACTAAGCTTGAATTGAATCCATCCGAAAATGAAAGAATTTCTCGGACTTCTTCTCATAGTCCATGATGACATTCACCATCTCGGTGAGGTTCTCCAATTGTTGGTGCATGGGAGAACGCGTGATTCAGGGATCACATTGAGTAGGATGAGCCGTTTGATGAAGAAAACTTTCGTCTCCATGAGGTATTGGTGGAGCAAATCTATTTTTAAGTCGAGGCATGAGGCGCTCGTGTAGTTGATATACTCATATTTTTCATATATATTTATCATGCATTTAGAATAAGTTTTCATCCATATTTCATTCATAACTAAGTATAAACATATTTTTTGATCATTTATAGGATTTAGAACATTTGCATTTTCTTTTGTGTATATGCATCATTTCAGCTTATTCTATGGATTTGCCGACAATGTGGAAGCTGGAACTCAACAAGAAGTGAAAAGGAAACTTATCAGAAGCTGGGAACATAAGAGGATGAGCTAGGACCAAGTCGAGAAGAGTAAGAAGCAAACTGATGTCGTCTGACTTGCTGTACCGAGATGTTGCAACCGATTCAAGTCCATGCCACCTAAAGCGACTTAAAGATCAGACCCTAAAAAAACTTTCTATTCTGATTCAGCCTCCGATATCTTCATAAAACTCATATAAAATTGAGTTACCTTTCGTTCAGAGGTTTTTCAAGCCATTATGGTCAGTGGTTCAGAAGATACTGCTATTTAAGTGACAACATGTCCGTCTGGAAGTTTGGCGACCAATTTCGTTAACTGGAAGATCAGCTTGTATGAAGGATTTTAATTGCAATTTAGCATCGACATTCTTCATGAAAGGCTTAGGAAATTGTGTTAGATTTCATTTATTGGTGATTTCAAGTCGAACGGTGCAGTAGTTCAAAAGATACGACTATTTTAGCATAGATCGATCGATCCACATCCAGAACGATCGATCCGGTGCTTGAACAAATTTACCGTCAATGTCAAGATCGACCAACTACTATGAGATCGATCGATCCCAACATAAAATACTCAGAATGGTCGATTTAGACACAGATCGATCGATCCTTTTACCCAGACCAAAATGTACCATTTGCAAGTTGCTCCAAAAGAGTGTTTATACTTTAGTAAAAGTGGGATTAGATAATTCTAACTTGTCCCTTGCCCCTTGACCCCTCTTTTAAGGCCAAGAGCCATGTTCAAAACTCTATATAAGGAGTGTGTGTGTGTGCTTGTAATGATCATTCAGTTTTTAATCAAGTCTTCTTATTCTAA
Organism: Alliaria petiolata; assembly: GCA_020283515.1. Lineage (NCBI taxonomy): Eukaryota > Viridiplantae > Streptophyta > Magnoliopsida > Brassicales > Brassicaceae > Alliaria > Alliaria petiolata. Next base: position 57,918,400 of record JAHZTW010000004.1, on the reverse strand, counting down.
ATAAATCAAGAAAAGCTCTTATTCTCTCTTTTAAAGTCTTTCTAGTGTTCTTAGGCTTAAGTAATTTCGCCCCATCTTCATATTTCTTAGTTTTAAATGTTTAACATCTTCTACCTTATGGATAGTAAGAGCTTAATCATGTCTAGTGAGTAGATTTATTAGAGTTCAAGGTTGAGGGGATCAAAGGGGTTTTAAGGGGATGTTCTTGGTGTTTTAAGTTTTAATTCTTATTCTTTTTTGGTTTGGAGGTCTTATTGCTTAATGACCTTGATGAAGGCATTATGATCATAGGGATTTCCTTGTCACAAAAGGATTGAGTTGAGATCTCTTAAGCCCAAACCAAGAGATTTGTATACCTTTCACATGAAAGTGGATGCAAAGGGTACTTATCAAGTCTTATTAGGATCTTTACTTAATGTTCATCAATCAATATTTCACTAATGATGATTAGCTTTGAAAGGATGATTGATGAAAGGGTTTCTACCACGAAAGTGGATTGATCTAGTTTTGTTTCCTAAACTTAAGAATAGCTCATTTATATATGTGTTTGAAATGTATAATTATTCACCAAGAACAAACTCTTAATCCCAAAAATACGAACCTCAACCTTGGATTCGTTTTTTTAATTTTGAATTATATAAAATCACTTCAATCATTTACTTAACTTGATGTGTTTAAAAGTTCCTTAAAAAGATTCATTACCTATGTTCTCAAAATGTTTAGATATCACTTGTTTTCTTTAATATCATAAACTTTTTCCTTCACTCTCATATTTAACTTAGATTTATTAATTTCTTGTATTCCTAGTGTCTTTTAAACCTGAAATGGATTGATAATTGAAAGTACTACAATCGATAGTAATACTTGGGTATTGCAAAGCAGCACAAAAATAGCTTGCTTCAGTGGTAGCATCATCGGAGGTGGTTTCTGAGAGAAGTGTTGCGGTTAAAGCGGTGGGCATGAATCGCTAGGTAGGCGTGAGTTTGGAGGGATGTAAGGATCAGTCCTTGTGTTCTTCATAGCACGCAGGTTCCTAAAACTCATAGAAAGAAAACTAGAAGTTAGAGGAAAAAGATGTCTTTGAGTCGTGATTCTAACCTTTTGATTTGGACAGCGAAATCCAATCCCCGGAGGAAACGGCACCAAAAACTTGATAAGGTCAGAATAGGCAATCCAAGATGTGGATGCTTCTTAGGGATTCTCGAGTTTTAAATTTGCAGAGACCATAATTCTGCAAGTGCACATATGCGTTTGTAGTAATTAGGGGTCGATCCATGATGCTCTGTAAGTATGCTTTGGTATCTTATGATGCAAAAGCTTGGCTAAGCTAGATCCGGGGAATAAATTCAACACGTTAGCGGTTCCAAACAATCCATAAGACCAGTTTGTAGTTTATAATGCTAGATCCATGCATTAAGAACAAACTTAGATAAAATAAATACATAGAATATGTCTATGCGATTAGATGAATAAGAACAGTTAATGAAACCCCCTTAAGAATCCATTGAAAGACTCCCAACGAAAATAGAGTACTCGTACATTATTAAGAGAAGCAAAAACACTATGAAAGAATGCACGCCTCGATTAATCAATGAAAATAAAGAGGTTTCAAGAGATGAATCTATCTCCCTTAGAAAAAAGAACAAAAACATAACAACCTAACATACTATACTCAGCATATACTTCATTGTTGATAGTGTTAACTCTTCCCACACTTCCTTCATGTTGTTAATTAGGTCGAATCAAAAACGTAAACATGGAGATAAAACAAATTAAGGCAAATACCCGTTTAGGTTTTTTTTTAATGTGTGAATGATTAATTACAAACCCTTATATCTTGTATTTATAAGCCCCAAAACCCGAAATTGCTAAACCCCAATAAGAAACCATACCTAAAACCCAATAAGAAACCATACCTAAAATTTTATATTTATAAGCCCCAAAACATAATTTCTAATCTCACTTAGTAAAGGAAAGGAAAATCTTTTCCTAAGCCTTCGGCCGATTATATTCCTCTCTTGCTTAAGTGGAAACAACAATAGTCTCCTTAGATATCACCTTCAGACTCTTGATCATTTCTTGGGGGCTTCTGCTTTTTCCTCTGGCTTGAAAGACATGGAGCAGATCCAAGCAATGTTTGAACTTATCCAACAAGACTTCCCCAGATGCAGACAACTCTCTGATCTTATAAAATATTATTTGAATGTGTTTCGTCCTTGCTTGATACACGTGATTCGTTTAGGAGAAAATCTCCAGAAACAACTGTTTTGGTAATTTTTCCTCATTTGGTATTGCTCCTTCGAAAATATTCTTCAGATGATGCCTCTCCGTTCTGATCCAAGTAGTTATAATAGATATTGAGGTTGAGTAGTTAAGCGTATGCGTGGAAATAAAAAATCAAATCATGTTAATAGAATAACATCAATCAAATAACATGAGATTAAACAAATTAAAATCACGTCATCAATGAAACACACAACAATCATGTCAGTTTTTGCATACAAATTCTAATATATGAACCGAAGATTGCAGTATAAATCACATGCTCATTTATACACCACTAGTTTTCTACCTAGAGACACTAAAACAACATCAATTCTGGTTCAACCACATTAATACAATCAAATTAAATTAATAGCACAACATCAATTCTTGTTCAACTACTTAGCTTCAATCAAATTATATTAAAAGCATCAATTTTGGTTCAACCACGTAATTTTAATAAAATTAAATTAATAACACAACATCAATTATAGTTCAACCATACAGTTTCAATCAAATTAAAATTAATAAAAAAATATCAATCAAACTAACAAACTCAATCATACACCACTAACTTCCTATCTAGAAACCATAAAACGGCATTAATTGTAGTTCAACCATGTAACTGCAAAAACCAATATTTTTACGTTATAAAAGAGTGAATATCTCGTAGTTTGATACCTTGTTTCCAATGTTGTTGCAGAGCCAGTCAGTTCCCTCGTATAATACTTCTTCGGAGGTGACACATGTGTCCAAAATGTATATGTTCTTACAATGAGGTTATATAAACATCATATTCTACCCTTCGTCATTTGGCTCTAGTATAGATCACAAAACAAAGTTTAAAGGACTTGAAATGTGAAATCATCGATGGCACAACACATTTTACCAAAAATACATCGGTGCAGTTTATTTGTAATCAAAAGCAGTGAACGAGTATCAAAAGAGAGATTTAATAAATAATCAAAAGTGAACAAAGCGGATCTCGACGGTGAGAGAGCCAATTAAAATGGTGAAAATGCATTTTCCTCGCCTGATCAGGTTTTGGAACACATATCCACCCCACTTAAAATGTGTGTAGCGGTTTCCGTTGTGGTTTCGGCCTTCGATGATTTTTCATACCATTTCATACTTATCTTTTTAATGTCTTCAAACCTTATGGATATTAATATATTCAAAATAGTTGTTTTGTTCATATTTCCTCTTTTGTTATATTTTGATTCACTACAAAAGGTTGGAGTTATTGTGACGGAAAGTTGAGACGAAAAGAATCTATCACAAATCTGTAACGTTTTAGATACGATATTGTGACCAATTTTTTCTGTCACAAATATGTAGCAATTTTGTCATAATATTGTGACGGAATAAATTGTAGCCGAAATTCGTTGCAATTTGAAACAAAAAGTGACGAAAATGACAATCGTAACAACTATGATAGTATTGTGACCAATTTTCTTCACTGGTTAGTTACGAAATTATGACGCGGCTTTGAATGTCAATCTATGACGATAAACTTGACTACTTAACTTAACAGTAACTATTTGGTACTAATTAATGATTTATTGTTCGTTGTAAGAGCATCTCCAAGAGATACTCTATAACATCAAATATGAGGTTTGTTGCACTACAAGAGAAACCTCAAAACTTCAAAATTTACTCAGATTTCAGGTTTCACCTTTTTTATTTGCATTTCATTCCCTATAATTATATACTATATAATTATTTATATTTTAGGTTTGTTGTGTATCACTTTAGTCCATACAATTTCAGTATTTCATATATATATATTTTGCATTTCATTCCCTATAATTATATACATAAATTTAGAAGAAATATTACACATCATTATAAATATTTTTTTACTACAAAACAACAATATTACATAAAAAAAATTTAATAGAAAATAAAGTAATACAAGAAAATAAATTACATAAACACATAAATATTACACAAATTGAAATACTACAATAATACCAATATTCATGTAACTTTGATCCCGAACTTCCAAGGTCATCAAAAAATTATCCATAAAAATTTGGTGTATTTGAAGGTGGTTGTTGTTGTTCTTGTTCTTGAAATTTTTTTTTTGTATGATTCTTACTTGTTCAGATCGAATAAACTCACGGATACTACTATCCAAGATAGTGTCTAAATTTGTTAACAATGTTTTATTTTCCTTTTGCATTTATTTTAGAGATAATTGTTTCCTTCATTTTGCATACGTAATTGAGAAATCTCATAACTCTTGGCTCTAGTTGTTGCATTTTTTTTTTTTTTAAATCAAGGAGTTGATCATTTGATGAAACCAAATTGTCAGCAGAAGAATTATTACCTTGAGCAATCTTCCTCTTGAGTTTTGCTTTTTTCGTTGTGACGATGTGATGAGTTTGATCCACCATCATCACTACTTAAATTGATTCAAATTGAAGACATTCTCGGAGATTGTGATGTTGGAGAGCTCGAGACATCGCTTCCAGTATTAGGAGTATAAAAAATACCGATGTTGGCATTATCTGTAAACTTTGGGATATCCTTCATCAAAACCCACACATGGTCAAACTTAAACTTTTTTTTTAGTTTTTGATTTTGTACTAATAGTTTTTTTCCTTTTTCCAACTGCATAGTTTTGGAACATAAAACTTTGCTAACTTTTTGTGACAACAAAAAAAGGCTTTGTGAACTATATAAAGCAAAATCATATATAAATGGTGTAAACAAACAAGTGTACTTACAATGTCAAATTCTGACGCACCACTTGGATGCATCTTCTCCACTTGGGCTATGCAACTCTTCAAATTCCTAATAGTATATGTAATAGTATTCATCCTACCCTGTAAGGATCTAATGCTTCTAATTTCCCAACCCTCATTTTTTTTGGTGTAACTTTTAATTATTTTTCCCATAATTTCCCCAAATATTACGATCTATGGATGTGACATGCTTTTTTGGTATGTCAGTCAGCAACAACGATATTAATGTTCTGAAGTCATCAAATTTATTTTCAAAGCTCGCTCAAGATACCGCTCCTCCAGCTAATTACATTATTCAAGGAAAAGAGTATAACATGGGTTATTATTTAGCCAAAGTCCAAAAAAAAAATTGTTTGCAGCACCACAAGAAGCATGTTAAAAAGATGTTGAGCGTGCATTTGGAGTTCTACAATCCAAATTTGCTATAATACCAAGATCATCACATTATTGGAAGAAAGAGATATTGCATGATATAATGACATCATGCATTATAATGCGTAACATGATTATTGAGGATGAACGTATATCAACGCCGCATCGATTAGAGATGTAAGATCAGTGCCAGAGGCAACAGTTGAAATGGCAATACATTGAAATGTCCGATTTCAACAATTTTTAACTCGTAATCTACATATAAAAAATAAAGAAACTCATTTATCACTTCGAAATACATTGATTGATCATATATGGGAGCACTACAGAAATAGTTTTATTGAGTAATTTGAGATTTTATTTGTAATTATAATTTAGTTTGTGTTTGTTACTATTATTTGATATGTATTTTTATATTATAATGTAATATTTTATTGATTAATATTGCTTGTAATCTGTTTATATGTATGTTTTAGTTATTTATAAAAAATTATGATGTTAATTAATTATTATCAATATTGAGGACTATAATGCAAAACATAAATATTCTGAGCATTTTGATTTTCTGCTTCATACACTAAACAAATCGTGCATATTGAAATTAATTATAATTCATACACTAGTTCTGATTTTTTAATTGTGACCGTTTTCTGATTGGCGTTGACCTGCACTGGTCGATAAAAGAAGTATATCGTATGAGGGTTGAAGAACGGATTGAGACCTCTTTTGTTTTTGAGTTTTTTGAATGGCAAGCCTATCGCCTTTGCCGATCTTCTCAATTTTCCGCTCCAGACGGTTAGTGGTGCGAACCATGTCAAGAAGGTTGAAAGACCTTGCTGGGAATTGATGTGCTGGTAAAGCCATTGTATGTCGAATGTGATGCCGATGGTGTGAACCGAGCAGATGTACCAGAGGAAACAGAGTACTTCTTCTGGCATATTGTGATTTTCGATCCTGTAGAGATGTGCAAACGGGTAGTCTGGGTGGATTCCCATTGGCGCTAAGTGGTGACAGTTGATTCCGTTCTTGGATAGGATGATGGATTGATACATGAAAATTCATAAGTTGAGATGTTCATGTAGAGTCTTTTTGTCGATGAGCTGATGTGCATCTTCGGGCATGTTGTTTTTGAAGTCGTAGTAGCTCATTTCTGAAGAGGAGCTTGCCATCATGTTGATTTCCTTTGGCGTGCTTCTACTGAGCATGTCAGCGAGTGTATTCTTCGTGCCCTTTAAATAGAAGGACTCAAAATCGTACTTTGAGAACCATTCACTCCATCGTAGTAACTGCTGATGTGGGACCATTTTTTGCTTGAATTGTAACATCTTCGGAAAAGAAGACATATCCATTTCGATGCGAAATTTGTGTCCTATCAGATGGAACTCGAACTTCTCGATGGCTTTCTTGACCGCTAAGATTTCTTTGAACGTGGAATGATAATGCATCTCTGAATCTTTAAAACCTCCACTTTTATATTCACAGATTTGACGTTTGCTTTCTATCTCTTCAAATAATATGGCTCCCCAATATTTGTCGCTTGCGTCTGTCTGAAGGATACGTATCCCTGAAGTGGGAATCTTTAAAGGTGGTAGCTTCTGTACTTCTAGCTTTAGGCTTTTGACTGCGTCGGTTTGTCTTTTTGTCCATTGGGGTGGATTCTTCGTCAGCATTTTTTGGAGTGGTCTTGTCAGCTGCGAAAGTTGCGGTATAAAGTCGCCTATGTAATTGATTACTCCAAGGAATTGTTGGACTTGTCGCTTTGTGAGATTTTCATCCGGAAATTCAACAAGTGTTGTGGCAAGATGGGCTTGTGGTGCAAATTGGCCATCTTTTATTTGCATCCCAAGAAAGTCGATGTTGGGCTGGGCTATGATCATCTTTCGGGCCGAGAGCATTATTCCGTATTCTTTAACAATTTTCTGAAGTTGCCTGAGGGATTGGATATGCTCTTCTTCATTGGATGAAAATAGGAGGATGTCATCTATGTATATCAAAGCCGTGTGGAGAAGTGGCTTGAATATTCGTAACATGGCCTGTTGAAATAGCGACGGTGCTGTCTTGAGACCGAACGGCAGAACCTTCCATTGTAGATGGCGATTTGGGAGACAAAATGCTGTTTTATACCTTTCTTCTGGGCGTACGCCTATTTGCCAAAATCCCGATTTTAAGTCGAATTTTGAGAATATCGTTGCACCTTGGAGGTGTTGGAGAAGCGCCCTTTTGTTTGGTAGAGGAAATTTGACGTCTTGTAGGTATTGATTGAGCGGTTTGTAGTCAATGACTAGTCTGAGTTTTCCTCTCGCTTGTTCTGCTCGATTGTTTACATAAAATGCCTTGCATGCCCATGGCGAGTTTGTTGACTCTACAATTCCATGACCGACAAGCCGGTCACATTCCTCGTTGGCTTGTTGTAATAGAGTGGGCGGCATTCCGGCATGACTTGCCTTTGTTGGAATAGTGTGAACGTTATCCTTGAAGGGTAAAGATAAGAAAAACTCCAAGTTGAGCCATAATGGATTGTTGCATTTCTTTAGAAAATCCGTGTGTGAGTCCGCACATGAGAATATCGTTATTTCTTCTTTGATCTTGTCGAATACTGGGGACAAAGCTCCTTCGATTGCGAATAGACACGGTATCATCGTGAAGGCTTTGAAGAGAGTTTTCCATTTTACTCCTCTTGTTTCGATTGAGATATCGAAATTTTTCTTCAGAGTATGATAAGTGTCCCATCGCAGAATTAAGTCTTTTCCCGGTGCAGACGAACCAAGGATTTCTGTTGTTACTTGGCATCCTGGGAAGATTTCTATCGTAATCGGTTTGGAATTGAGCTTAACCGTCAACGAGCTAGAATTCGCCACTCGAAACTCTTGCTGATGTGGGAGCCACATAGAGGGCAGAAGAATCTTGAGATTTAGGATCGTTGTGTAAGCTCCTGTGTCGATAAATGCGATAGCATGAACTGGATCTTCCTTTTGCGAGGGATCGAAGATTGTCACTGGTAGATGTGGAGTTTGTATCTCATCTTGTCGTGGCATCTGGGTGATTTTGAAACAGCAGTCATCATCTCCTTCGTGGTATGATGACTCAGATGAATCGTCGGAATCCGAGTAACCACATATGGCATCTTTGTCGTCGCTATCGTATGATAGTACCGACTCTAGATCATGATTGTCGAGGTCAATGTCTGGTGCGATCTTGGCTATCGAGTTGATGAGATATTGCCTTTTCTTCTTTGACTGGTTTGGGCAGTTCTTTGCGAAATGTCCTTCTTTCCGGCACAGAAAACATCTTGATGTTTTTCGGAAGCTCTGCTTTTTTCGGAAAAATCGCTTGTGTTTGAATCTGTTGTTGAAGCGTTTCTGAAATGGTCTTCTGAAATTCTCGGGCTTGCCTCGTGATTTGCAGGAGCAAGAGCCTTTGGTTTTCGAGCACTTGATAGATAAATCTGGTCTGGCACATATTTTGGATAGCTTCTTTGATTTATCCATGAACTCCGTCCAAAACTCCTTTTGCTTGCAGAGTTTGTCAAGCGTTCTGAAGACATATTGTTGGATCTGTCCAATGGAGATGTCTTCGATTGTTTGGCCTTGGTCCCTCATATACAGCTTAGTTTGATGTCCGAGATATTCGTCAATGGAGGAAAGATATACGTGTTTTAGGCTGGGATTGTTGAGACCATTGAGAGCATAGTATCTCCGAGTTTGTCGTTCGAAATGTTTTGCCAGATCTCGCTTTTTTAGAGAGCAACATTTTGCTGAGAAGAATTCTTCTTGTAGTTGTTCTATCAGAAGATTTGGGGTGCCGATGAATTCTCGGTGGATTTCGCCTAGGAGCAACGGTATTGTTGTTTGATAGACCTGTTGTTGTCTATAATCACCGAGCGAAGTCCACCATTCCTTGAGTGTTCCTGATAGCCGTGCTCTAAATTGCTGTATTACAAGCTCTATCGGAGATGTGATTGCCTCTGAATCCATCCCCGCGTGGAACTCATCAAGACGATCATTCCATTTTTCGAAACGAATGTCATCGAACGTGAACGTCATGATTTTTGCCGCAAACTGTTTTGTTGGTGTCTCCTGGTGTTTTGCTGTGTATCTAATCTCCTCATCACTAGAGTAAACTTCATTTATGTTTGGTTCTTCCTTTGGAATTGTGGAAGGTTCCCCTATAACGAACTGCTTTGGTAAAGACTCTTCGTCGGAGTTTGATCCATAGCTACTTGCGCTTGAGCTCGAGAAATGGTTTATCATCTTTATCGGCTGCGAGTGTTGAATTGCTGGGATTGCTGGTGTCGATTCATTGTTGTTGCCCAAAGTATCTAGTAAACTGGTCATTGAAAACTCAATAATCCCAATATCAGGACCCTTTTACCTTAAATCTACAACGGATTCGTGACTGGAGGAAGAGTCGAGAGACTGCTTCTTAGTAGGATTAGCAGGGAAATCTGACTCCTTTTGTCACCTCGGCTTTGACAGTGTTGGCTTTACTTTGGAGTAGCTGATCGTAGTTGTACAGTAACGGGACGTGAAGGCTTCATCGGATGATAAAAATCCAGGGAGAGAATTTTTGGGTCTTTGACTTTGATAACCGGCGAGAAATCCTGGCGAGTAGGATTCTTGATACATAGGGATGCTGGATGACATATTTACGAAAAAATGGAAGTACGGATCTGTCTTGTTGTAATTTTTTATCATGCTTTCAAGGCTTTTCTGCAGATCTTTTAGCTGGTATTTGAGACTAGTCGTCTCGGCTTCTTTACTTCGGAATTGGGAAGTGTTGACCATCATGTGTTGCGCCATGTTCATCATTTCTTGATGAAGATTTTGGAGTCGCCCATGAATTTCTGTTATAGATCTCTGAAGGGAGTTTAGCCTTTTGCTATAGCCATCAGCAATTTGATCGACCTTGTGGTTGAGAGTCGTCAATAATCGATTTTGAGCAAGTGCGTTCTACGTTTGCCAATTGAGCACCTTTTCCCCTTGACTTAGCTGATTTGCTCCAGAAGAGTTTATCGCTCTTGTAAGAATTTTCGGACTGTGGGCGATGCTGTCTTTTGTGAAATCTTCTGGAGGAGGAAAATCATCTGGCTGCATCATCATGAATTGTTGAAGCTCCTCTTTTCTTTCCGAGTATTGGACTATGAAGTCGTATTTGTCATCACCAAGCGGTCCGACAGTAGGATCTCCTTCGAGGTACCTTTAGTAAAGAGGGTCCTTCTTTTTTCTCCGTCTTCATCGAGTATCGTCGTCTGATTCGTACTCTGCGTCTAGACAAGCAGTGCATGAACAAACATCAAGATATTGATGTCCGTTCTCGTCTCTGAATGGATATAGGACTGATCCATCTTGGCCAAAAGAGATTGGCTGGAGCGTCATTGAACTTGTTTGTCGCCCAAAAATATCGTTTTTGTCGATTTGTATAGTAAGCTGAGTGAACAGTTGTCGTCGTGATGAGGACATCGACCCATCCGAGAGCACCGAGCGTGTACCGAGGGTCAACTCCACGCCAATGACACGGTCCAAGACCAGGAGGCTTAGGGAAGGGTTCAATGCAGCTGTGGAGGCCCTCCTGAACAGCATGGAGCTCGGAGCCGCGTTCACAACCCCGCCGCCACGCACCAACCTC
>JAHZTW010000004.1:57848105-57892239 GCA_020283515.1 Alliaria petiolata | reverse complement strand
CCTCAACAACTCATGATGATGCAGCCAGATGATTTTCCTTCTCCAGAAGATTTCACAAAAGACAGCATCGCCCACAGTCCGAAAATTCTTACAAGAGCGATAAACTCTTCTGGACCAGATCAGCTAAGTCAAGGGGAAAAGGTCCTCAATTGGCAAACGGAGAACGCACTTGCTCAAAATCGATTATTGACGACTCTCAACCACAAGGTCGATCAAATTGTTGATGGCTATAGCAAAAGGCTAAACTCCCTTCAGGGATCTATAACAGAAATTCATGGGCGACTCCAAAATCTTCATCAAGAAATGATGAACATGGCGCAACACATGATGGTCAACACTTCCCAATTCCGAAGTAAAGAAGCCGAGACGACTAGTCTCAAATACCAGCTAAAAGATCTGCAGAAAAGCCTTGAAAGCATGATAAAAAACCACAACAAGACAGATCCGTACTTCCATCCTTTCGGAAATATGTCATCCAGCACCCCTATGTATCAAAAATCCTACTCGCCAGGATTTCTCGCCGGTTATCAAGGTCAAAGACCCAAAAATCATCTCCCTGGATTTTTATCATCCGATGAAGCCTTCACGTCCCGTTACGGTACAACTACGACCTGCTACTCCAAAGTAAAGCCAACATGGGCAAAGCCGAGGCGACAAAAGGAGTCAGATTTCCCTGCTAATCCTACTAAGAAGCAGAGTCTCGACTCTTCCTCCAGACACGAATTCGTTGAAGATTTAAGGCAAAAGGGTCCCGATATTGGGATTATTGAGTTTTCAATGACCAGTTTACTAGATACTTTGGTCAACAACAATGAATCGACACCAGCAATTCAACACTCGCAGCCGATAAAGATGATAAACCATTTCTCGAGCTCAAGCGCAAGTAGCTATGAATCAAACTCCGACGAAGAGTATTTACCAAAGCAGTTCGTTATAGGGGAACCTTCCACAATTCCAAAGAAAGAACCAAACATAAATGAAGTTTACTCTAGTGATGAGGAGATGAGATACACAGCAAAACAGTTTGCGGCAAAAATCATGATGTTCACGTTCGATGACATTCCTTTCGAAAAATGGAATGATCGTCTTGACGAGTTCCACGCGTGGATGAATTCAGAGGCAATCACATCTCCGATAGAGCTTGTAATACAGCAATTTACAGCATGGCTATCCGGAGCACTCAAGGAATGGTGGACTTCGCTCGGTGATTATAGACAACAACAGGTCTATCAAACAACAATACCGTTGCTCCTAGGCGAAATCCACCGAGAATTCATTGGCACCCCAAATCATCTGAAAGAACAACTACAAGAAGAATTCTTCTCAGCAAAATGTTACAAGAACAACTAAAAGAAGCTATCCAAAATATGTGCCAGACCAGATTTATCTATCAAGTGCTCGAAAACCAAAGGCTCTTGCTCCTGCAAATCACGAGGCAAGCCCGGGAATTTCAGAAGACCATTTCAGAAATGCTTCGACAACAGATTCAAACACAAGCGATTTTTCCGAAAAAAGCAAAGCTTCCGAAAAACATCAAGATGTTTTCTGTGCCGGAAAGAAGGACATTTCGCAAAGAACTGCCCAAACCAGTCAAAGAAGAAAAGGCAATATCCCATCAACTCGATAGCCAAGATCGCACCAAACATTGACCTCGACAATCATGATCTAGAGTCGGTACTATCATACGATAGCGACGACAAAGATGCCATATGTGGTTACTCGGATTCCGACGATTCATCTGAGTCATCATACCATGAAGGAGATGATGACTGCTGTTTCAAAATCACCCAGATGCCACGACAAGATGAGATACAAACTCCACATCAGCAGTTACTACGATGGAGTGAATGGTTCTCAAAGTACGATTTTGAGTCCTTCTATTTAAAGGGCACGAAGAATACACTCGCTGACATGCTCAGTAGAAGCACGCCAAAGGAAATCAACATGATGGCAAGCTCCTCTTCAGAAAAGAGCTACTACGACTTCAAAAACAATATGCCTGAAGATGCACATCAGCTCATCGACAAAAAGACTCTACATGAACATCTCAACGTAAGAATTTTCATGTATCAATCCATCATCCTGTCCAAGAACGGAATCAACTGTCACCACTTAGCGCCAATGGGAATCCACCCAGGCTACCCGTTTGCACATCTTTACAGGATCGAAAATCATAATATGCCAGAAGAAGTACTCTGTTTCCTCTGGTACATCTGCTCGGTTCACACCATCGACATCACATTCGACATACAATGGCTTTACCAGCACATCAATTCCCAGCAAGGTCAAAAAGACTGTCTTTCAACCTTCTTGACATGGTTCGCACCACTAACCGTCTGGAGCGGAAAATTGAGAAGATCGGCAAAGGCGATAGGCTTGCCATTCAAAAAACTCAAAAACAAAGGAGGTCTCAATCCGTTCTTCAACCCTCATACGATATACTTCTTTTATCGACCAGTGCAGGTCAACGCCAAATCCGGCAAAGTTCACGCCCTACCTACTCTCATCCACTACAACGACTACCACAAAGGAATACGTCCAGACTTTAACATCAACGACAATAAGGTGTACGAAGACTTCCAGACTTATGCATTCCGTCTCAACAATGCCAGATAGACTCTCATACGAGAGAGGAACATATTCCGAATATTAATATTTTCACTTGTGAGAGATGGAGTCTTCTTATGGAGAAGGATTGACAGTGAATTGTCTTACCCAAAATGAAAAAATGAAATCTATATATTTCAAAATTTTGTACTTTTTTGTTATTGGTAATTCGTTTTAACATTATAATATAACTTGTAAATGCTATGTTTTTGTGTTTACATGTTTCCAAATATTATAGATTTGACATTAGGTTTTTGTACTCGTGGTTTTTTGTAGATCTTTGGAACATAAATACAAAGTCATATATTTAGACTTGGATCACTTTAAAGTGCTCTTTTAATATTTCTAGAGGCTTCATCTGTTTCCTCACAAGCTAATGAAGAAGATTGAGCATTAACTCGTCCAATAGAAAACCTTGAAAGTAAATTGCAAAAGAATCATGGTCAGAATACATTCTTCAAGAAACGACTCAAAGTTATGGAGGGCTTTTGCTTTGCCACAAGTTCCCATGCTTGGATAATTTGGGTTTTTATGCTATTTAATTGGTTTTTAGTTTATTCTCTCTACTTAATTAAGTTTTGCTTTATTTTCCAAATTTTTATGTATGTTTACATGCTATGACAATAATTTCATTTTGAATTATGTTTTTTCGAAGTTTATGTTCAGATTATTAATTTACATTATCATATTATCTTTATAGTTATATGTATTGCTGTGACAATAATTTAGTCAATGATTGTGAAGAATCGTGAAAAATATGATATAAAAATCAGTAACAAATTAAAATGGATTTGTGACCAAAATTTAGTAACAAATCGTAACAAATTTGAGATGAGAAATCAGTAGCTAATAAAAACAGACTTGTGGCGAAGTTTTAGTGATAAAGCATGACAATGTTTAGACTACTAAAATAGTCACAAATTAAGTAGTGACAATTTGGAACTATAGTTCTGTCATAATGAATGATGAAATTGAGATCTTCCGGCAGTCGCATAATAAGACGTTTTTAAGACATTATTATTAGTTGGTGATTGCGACGAATTTGTTACTTTGATGTATCGTCACAGCTTGTGACAAAATGGTTACTAGTTAAAGTCGTTGCAACGCTATGATATTTTTATAACAAAATAAAATTTGTGACGATCGTATTGCAACCGTTTACAAATCGACACATGTACATCATAATATATTTATTGTTATGAAATTTTTTTTAGTGTGAAAAAAAATTTGTTACAATATAAACATTTTTTTGTAGTGATTTAAAAATATTATTGAGAGAATGCCTCTCCGTTCTTATACAAATAATTGTAGGAGATACTGAGGCTAAATAGCTGCGTGGACATAGAAAAACATATCTATACTATAAAAAATGGCTAATTCTCTTTCACAGAGTGCCACATCAGTAGAGGCGAGAGCGACACATGGCATCAATTACAAAAAACGAAGTGTTTCACTTTGGTTTGCGCCGGTTTTCAAACCAAATCAATTTAGCGTACTGGTTTTCTTAACTTTGTTTGGCCTTAATTGGTTTGGTTTGCGCCAGTTTTCAAACCAAATCAATTCAATGGCGTGGCAAAGACCATGGAAATCAAGGGTTTGCAACCGAAGGCATGGAACCATCAAACTCAAGACTAAGATATAAAAGGAATAGTGCTGCAATTTTCAACTACCACAGAGAATTCAATTAAAAAACAAGCTCATCACAAAAGATGACAAGATTAAGACGAAGTACAGGAGAACTCTGACAAAAGATTAAAAAAAAAACAATGGAAACAGGTTCATGTTTAAACAATATTTGAGAAATTTCGAGAAGAATCAAACTTTGTTCTTCGTGCATTGCATGAGATATTTAAAATGGATCTTGCACTTAGTGATTTGCAGCTCATCCTTGACCGTTTAAGTAAATCCATTCCCATCGATCCTCGCCATCACCAGTACTTAAGACCAATTTCTCAAGCGCAGGACAAATAAAAAGAAGCTTTACAAACGTATAGGCTTGAAGATGACATAACAAAGGTGAATAAATAAAGAATGTGTAGCGACCCGACCCAGTTATCCTAACCCGTGGCCGAACCACAGTAAATTTTCGCCTTTCTAACCGATAACCTAGATGAAGTTTAATACATTCCTTCCATCTAACAACTTAACAAAGTCCATCCCATAGTCTTACTCATTCACGGCTTAACTAGCTACGCATTAGAATAACAATGTCAAGCGTCAGCTAAACCATACCTTAGCCAGTCTGCATGATCCATGAATGTCCCATACCGTCCAGACCTCATTCCCGATTTCAAACACGCTCCTGCTGACCCAGCCACTGTGCTGGCCAACCCACGAACACATCCGCCCCCCGTACTTAGTCACTCAACCAACCATCCCCACATGACCAAGTACAGAAGAGAGACGGCTCGGATCCCCGATCCCTTGCACGTCCAGACACGATCCACTCGATCGCCAGACACGATCCACACTGATCGCCAGATACGATCAACCCGATCACCAGACACTCTAGTCGCAATCAATCCTGATCGCCAGTCAGCCCAGTTCATGATCTCCCAGACCATATCCACGTTTCTCTCGACCACTGTCATAATCCTCTCAGCTATCTCGCGGATATAGTCGAACCGCTCGACTATGTCTCTCGGCTTATCTCCTACTCGTCGGATAACACTCGATCCGGTCAGAATTCATCGGTCATGATCGGATATTCCCACGGTAATCTTCTACTTCAGGACGTTCAGTCCACGTAAACTTCATGATGGTTGACGACCTCTCGGATATAGTCACACGCCCCTCGGATGAAGTCGACTCGCTCTCAACTAGCCCTCGAACATAATCAGATCGCCTCGGCTATATCACAGCCATGATCGGACTCTCACGGACAACTCTCAAACACTGTCACACGCCCCTCGGACGCAGTCGACTAGTCCTCGAACACAATCGGATCACCTCGGCTATCGCTCAGCCATGTTCGGATTCTCTCAGACGATTCGAAGCACTCTCGGATATCTCATGATCCGCTCGGAAACTATCGACTAATTCGAGCTTCACTCGGTAAATCACCAATCCAGAACGAATGGTCGGATCAGATTTGCGCATCTCTTGATGATAGTTGAGACGCTCGGACAATCCCTCAAACGCAGTCGAATCCTCTCGGCTATGGTCAGGATTCCTTCGGCTACGGTCGATCTTCCTCGGACAGAACTTCTCCTCTCGGCTAAAATCGCCTCCATCGTCTTTCTCTCGGATATTTCCTCGGATGCAGTCGAATCCCCTGGGCTATAGTCAGGATTTCTTCGACTACGGCCAAACCCTCCTCGGCTAAATCCATCGCGGATCGATTATAGTCACATCGCCGTCGAACATCGTCGACTAGAATCGCATTACTCTCGACTAAACTCTCTCTTTCACGATCCTTTGTTGAGATAATGCGGCAGCCTCTATAAAACCCCTAAAAATCCACTTATATACCCGAAACCCTAATGATAAACCGTCCAGTCTAGTCTTAGCCGACATGGTTTACCTTTCTTTCGGATAGAGTCGGTCCAGATTAAGTTCTCTCGGCTTAAACCGGACGGATCCCACTTTCTCCCGACTAAAACAGAAACCGCTCGACTAAACTCGCGAACCGCTCAACTAACTTGTGAGAAATCCTCTTTCCTCACGGAAAACTCTAATTTGGCCGACCAAACTCACGACCCACGGGCCCAGCCCTTTTCCGCTCAACACTTAGTCGTTTTCTTGGCAGTTCCACAGTTTCACTCGGTCGTAGCCACGGTACAGTCCATAACCTCACAGACACAATCACGGTACATACATTTTCACACGGACATTCGAATCTCACTCGACTCAGAACACATTTACATCGGTCATCCCATGACCCACTCGACAATAATAAGAATTCCCGGTCGTGGATGCTACAACTCTCCCCCACTCAGTATGGATTCGTCCTCGAATCCAGTCCTTCTTCAGGAAGTTTCTCAAACCATTTCGAAAACATTGTACTCATCCTTGACTCTACTTCCCAAGTAGTTTGCTCATCGCCATCACAGTCCCATACGACTTTGATCATCATGACCACTTTCCGGCCAACCACACAGATCGGTCTACCTCCCACGGTTAGATCCTCTTGCAAATCCGGTGGTGGTTCAGATATCACATTCTCACGTTCGGTCATGTGCTTTCTCAGCTGCGACACGTGAAACACATTGTGGTAAGCACTCATTTCTGGCGGTAAGTCCAAATTATACGCCACTGCCCCAATCCTTTCCATAATCCGGTATGGCCCCATGTATCTCACACTCAGCTTAGCATCAAACGTTGCTCAACTTTCCCCTTTATAAGTCATAGCTTTCAGATAAACCAGATCACCCACACTGAACTCTAAGTCCTTACGGCGCTTATCGGCCTAACTCTTTTGCCGGTCTTGAGCCTCTTTCAGCTTAACCTTCAGAAAACGAATCTTTTCTGTAGTCTCCTCGACTATCGCAGGTCCTAACTCACTCCGCTCCCTCACTTGGGTCCAACATAATGGTGCTCTATGCAACACAGTCAAAGGCAGATAACTCTCCCAGTTACCCCCTAATCGAGCACACATGCTCTTATATATAATCCAGAGTTCTTTTCGTCCTCTCAGACTGCCCATTAGAACTTTGTGGTGCCTCACGACCAGTTCCAACGTTTACACGGCCAATGCCCTTATCCAGATTGTAACAAAACACTCTATCCACCTAGTGTTGTTACCATATCCGAGTCCCCATCCTCGGACTCTATCCCCTCTTAATTTAGATGTACTAACTCTTTTTCCCAATCGCAGCCTTCTCAAGACTCGAATCCAGATACTTGACCTTAGACCATCTCGGCCTTGGTCCGGATTTCCACTGACAATCAGAATTCATGTACGCCACATCTGGCTGTACACTAGTCTACAGAACAGCCTACACAGCTTCATCACGCAGAGCTCTTATCCGACCACTTCCAAATCGAACAAACTCTTATCAGACAGACTTCTCTTTTAATACTAGTTAACTCAAGACTTATTCCTTTTGTCTTTCCATTATGCTAAACCCTTCCATTCTCTGGACATTCTCTTTGTGTGCGTACATATTTTAGAAAACTTCTCTAGTTTCTAAGTATTTTCACGCGCCCCACCGCAACTTCCTTTTAATCAGAATGCTTAGCATAATCCGTTAGCTTTGGACTTTCTCCAAACGCTCAGTCGTCTATGATGATAGGTCATGCTTACGGTCAGTCCATCTTGACCCATTGACTTGCCTTAGCGAACTCCCGAGTTCCTAAGCGTTTGTCTCATCCTTGCCTCAACTACCGTTGACCACCATTATAAGTTAACCAAGATACATTGGTCCTTAATAACACAACTAACGAATCACTCTTGATTCTTTACTCGAGTTTCCAAAACTCTCTTAAGTTTCTCTTTAACTATTTCTAGTTCCGAACACACACTAAATCATTCACAACAATCCCATTGCTTGAAGTTTAATATTTGTTTTTGTCATTCTCTGACACCTTAATCAGATCTCATCCTCCTCTTATGCCAGTCGGATCCTTGATAACAAATCAGCTTAATTTGAGGCTCCCGAACCTAACAGATCCTTGTATCTTTCACATTTATTAATTCAAGCAGGTCCTTTAACAAAAAAAAAAATATCCAAATGAAGTCTTTATGTTCCATTCACGAAGTAATTCCAACAACACCGAAATCCAGTTTAACGACGCTTCCTTAACAGGTATGTTTTTTTAATTTCTCCTCATTCATAACACTTTTTTGTTTTCAAATTATATTTAAATCTTCAAAAATAAAAAACCCTGCATAGTATCACTTGTGTTATGATAATGATGATGATTCACCATTATAGCATCTTCACCGACTTATTACGTGTCTGTTTAAAGAGAGATTGGTTTCTCTATATAAACCAACCCTTGTAAAGAGAATTGAATAGAATACATACATGCAACGTAAAGAATTAATAGAAAGAGTTTCTCTCCTTTCTCAATTATCTCATCTTCCTCTTATTGTTATAATAATAATATATTATCTAGTACAATTAGTTCACAACACGTTATCAGCACGAACGTCTCTTGATCAGTCTGTATACTAGATCTGTATGTATACCAATAAGGTAAGATTTATCAATTTCTTTTAAATTTTATTATTTACGGGAAGATAGGCTCTACTTTCTCCGTTTATTTGTTATGCCGGGATGATAGACTCTGCCTTCTCCGAGCCGATCGTTATGATAGGCGCTGCCTTCACAATCAAAATGATCACATGGTAGACTATATCTCCTCAAATCATATTTACGGATTGGAAGGATAACACCTCCTCCTTATTTAATGTATGTCTATGCATTTAATTTATTCATGGAGTGGGAGGCGAAAACTTCCATCCTTGTTTATTTATTATGGAGTGGTAGTTTTAAAAACTCATCCGCAAGCAATTGAATGGTAGGTTCTGCCTTCTCATATTGATTTTAATTATTGTCTTTTATTATGCTGTTATTATATCCATATTTTTATAAATAAATTTTCATTAAAATAAATGGGTTAAGTTTTCTTATTCAGTAATAATGTCAAATCTGTCAAAACTCGAGATCGCCGCCCTTGACTTGTGTTGGAAGAATTATATGTCTTGGGCGGTAGGTGCAAAATTGCATTAGGGAAATGGTCTCTTGAGCACTATCGATAAGTCGATAGAGACATCGGATGAGACTAAGGCAAAAACCATGATCTTTTTACGCCATCATATCCATGATGGTTTGAAAGACGAATACATCACGAAAAAAGATCCGGCAGATCTTTGGCTATCGCTTAAGAGTCGGTTTGATCACCAGAGGTATGTGATCTTACCGAAAGCGAGGCACGAGTGGTTGAATCTCCGGTTCCAGAATTACAAAAGTTTGAGTGAATATAATTCCGCCTTGTTCGGAATCACCTCCAGGATGACGTTGTGTGGAAAATATATCAGTGAATATGATATGTTAGAGAAAACTCTCTCCACTTTTCATCCTGGAAATGTAATCCTGCAGCAGCAATACCGAGCAAGAGAATTCACCCTGTACTCGGAGTTGATGCAAATCCTCCTTGTAGATGAAAAGAATAATCAACTCGTGATGTTAAACCATCAGACTCGTCCAACTAGATCTATGCCATTCCCTGAAGCGAATGTTGCGTCATCCAGTCAAACGGATAGGAAGCCACGACGTGAACGCAGACGCGGTAGAGGCCGCGGTCGCGGTCGAGGTCGAGAGCGTGGACGAGGAAGGGAAAGTGATGATGGTCGAGGTGTTAAAAGACAAGGTGAAAACCCTTGCTTCAGATGGGCATGAAAGGACATTGGGTACGCACCTGTCGTATGCCAAAACATTTAGCCGATCTGTACGCAGAATCACAAAAGACCAAAGAAAAGGATGCAGAGACCAACTTCATCTTGGATGAAGCTGGAACTTCCTTTGATGGCTTAAGTGATGACACTCATCTTGATGTTGCTGATTTCCTTGTTGATCCTGAAGCATCAACGGAGTCAAAGAAACTTAAATATGTAATCGTGTCTCCTTGAAAGACACCAAGAATAACGAACACTAAATCCGACTTTTATTATGTATAATATAAATTCGTTTTGGTAAAAGGTTTTTGATGTAATATATTAACCTTTTGATGTAATATATTAACCCCTTTATAAGTTGATTTTTTTGGTTAATTATTGCATCTCTTAGAAGTATTGTGGCCAAGAAGATGTCACAATTTAAGATTCAGGATGGAGATACATGTCTAGCAGACAGTGCTACGACACATACAATCCTTAGGGATAAAAAAGTATTTCTCATGTCTCAAAATGAAAGTCTCCGCCGGAAGCGTGAGTACTATAACCGGAATTGCAAAGATTATACTAGACTCCGGAAGAGCGAGTTTTTCAATGCCAACGGGTACAGAGTTTGTAGTGCAAGATGCATTATACTCCCCCGAGTCTAAACGGAACTTATTAAGTTTCCGAGATATCCGGAAAAATGGATATCATATTAAGACTATTGATAAGAATGGCGTTGAATATCTTTGCATTACAACGGAGAGGAAACATCAGTTGGAAGAATTACCAATGATGTCCTCCGGATTATATTGCACAAAGATAACAATGGCTGAATCACATGTTGCGGTAAACCAGAAGTTTACCAGCACTTTTAAAGTGTGGCATGAAAGGTTGGGCCACCCTGGTTTAGTCATGATGAGAAGGATTATGCAAAATTCGAGTGGCCACCCATTGAAAACCCAAAAGATTTTTCAATCGGGAGAGTTTTCATGTAAGGCATGTTCTCAAGAAAAACTCATAAGTAGGCCCTCGCCAGCCAAAGTTGGGAATGAATCCCTTGTATTTCTAGAGAGAATACATGGTGATATATGTGGGCCGATTCACCCACTGTGCGGGCCATTTAGATATTTCATGGTATTGATTGACGCATCTAGCAGATGGTCACATGCGTGTCTTTTGACCACAAGAAATATGGCTTTCGCAAGATTCATTGCCCAAATAATCAGGTTGAGAGCGCATTTCCTTGATTGTGCCATAAAGAAAGTCAGGCTTGATAAAGCTGGTGAATTCACTTCAGCAGCCTTTAATGACTACTCTATGTCTTTGGGAATCAATGTTGAGCATCCGGTTCCGCACGTACATACACAAAATGGCATGGCTGAGTCTTTGATTAAGCGGTTACAGTTGATTGCAAGACCGTTAATCTTGAGAACAAAACTTCCAATCACTGTATGGGGACATGCTATATTGCATGCTGGGGCATTGGTCCAGGTAAGACCAAGTGCATATAATGAATATATTCCCGTACAATTAGCGTTTGGCCATAAGCCAGATGTATCCCATCTTCGTGTGTTTGGATGTGCGGTCTATGTCCCTATAGCGCCACCACAAAGAACAAAAATGGGACCACAAAGAAGATTGGGAATTTATGTCGGGTGTTCGTCACCAAGTATAATTAGGTATCTTGAACTGGCGAATGGTGATATGTTCACGGCACGTTTTGCCGATTGACACTTTAATAAAAGTGAATTCCCTGTGTTAGGGGGAGGATTGAGAGAATCACCAAATGACATCACATGGTGTACACACTCTTTGGCTTATCTTGATCCTCCTACTAATCAACGCGAGGTGGAAGTTCAGAAAACTATACATATCCAAAGTTTGACAAACCAGTTACCTGATGCATTCACAGATACGAGTAGAGTGACGAAGTCCCACATCCCCGCAGCTAACACTCCATCAAGGTTAAATGTTCCTGAACAACAGATTGATGTATGTAGAGCAAATAAACTGAGGGTTCAGCTGAAGCGTGGGAGGCCTATGGGATCAAAAGATAAAAATCCCTGACAAAGAAAGAAATTGGGAGCAAAGGTTCCGGAAGAACCAAATAAAGCCAAATGTCCGAAAGACATTTGTGTCAAATGTCCAGAAGACATTTGTGAAAAGGTTCCTGAAGAACCAAGTAAACGTAACGTATTCAGACCGATAGCTGTTACACCTGAAGATGTAATGTCGGTCGGATACAAATGGGTCTTTGTAAGAAAGAGAAATGAAAAAATGAGGTCACAAGGTATAAAGTTCGCCTTGTGGCGCAAGGTTTTTCTCAAAGACCGGGAATTGATTATGAAGAAACATATTCCCCGTCATGGATGCAATCATATTCAGGTACTTAATAAGCCTAACAGCCTCTAAGAATTTAGAGATGTACCTGATGGATGTTGTGACTGCATACCTATATGGTTCACTTGATAGTGACATATACAAGAAAATCCCTGAAGGATTTAAGATCCCAGAAGGATCAAAGATGCCTAAAGCATCTAAAGAGCTATGTTCGGTCAAACTACAGCGATCACTTTACGGATTGAAGCAATCCGGACGCATGTGGTATAATCGCTTAAGTGAGTACTTGTTGAGTAAATATTGCGTCAACAATGCGATATGTCCATGTGTGTTTATAAAGAAATTTGCATCAGGATTTGTGATCATTGTTGTGTATGTTGATGACCTGAACATGATTGGAGCTCAAAAGGAGATTGATGATGCAAGAACTCACATGAAAGATGAGTTCAAGATGAAAGATCTTGGAAAGACAAAGTTTTGTCTTGGGCTCCAGATAGAGCATTTCCAAGATGGAATATTTGTGCATGAATCAAATTACACCAGAAGGGTGTTGAAACACTTTAGTATGGATAAAGCGACTCCTTTGAGTACTCCAATGATTAATAGACCACTCGATGTTGACAAGGATCCATTTCGTCCTTGTGAAGGTAACGAAGAAATATTAGGTTCTGAAGTGCCTTATATGAGCGCTATAGGTGGACTTTTATATCTTGCAAATTGTACTATACCAGATATAGCTTTTGCTACTAACTTACTTGTAAGGTATAGTTCATCACCGACGCGCAGGCATTGGAATGGAATAAAGCATATATTCCGTTATCTTCAAGGTTCGATTGATTTTGGATTACATTATTCTAGAAACTCCGAGTTTGGTCTAGTTGGTTTTGCAGATGCAGGATATCTATCTGATCCGCATAAAGCTCGATCGCAAACTGGATATGTTTTCACATTTGATGGAACTGCGATCTCTTGGCGATCCCAGAAGCAAACTTTGGTCGCCACTTCTTCAAATTATGCGGAGATTATTGCGCTTCATGAAGCATGCAGAGAATGTGTATGGCTGAGATCCATAGCTCATCATATACAAGAAGCAAGCGGAATAATCACGAATAAAAAACCAACAAAGGTGTTTGAAGACAATGTTGCTTGTGTCGCTCAAATTAAAGAAGGTTATATCAAGAGCGATAGAACGAAGCATATCACTCCAAGATTTTTTTCTTATACTCAAGAGCTCGAGAAAAATAAAAAAGTGGATATTCAGTATGTACGCTCAAGCGACAACACAACTGACCTCTTCACAAAAGTGCTTCCTACTACAACATTCAAAAAGCATGTTCATAGTATTGGAATGCGACATCTACGAGATTTGTGAAGAGAAGATGAGATCCATCATTTCCAAGGAAGTTTGCTGTTACTGTATTCTTTTTCCCTTTGACATGGTTTTTATCCCACTGGATTTTTCTATGCAAATGTTTTTAACGAGGCAGCATGCAACTTGACAATGATGGATATTAAAGGAAGAGCGTCACTGCACTCTTTTTTTTTCTTATCATGATTTTTATTCCAAAGGAATTTTTTCATGATAAAGTTTTTAACGAGGCAGTATGTAATAATGAATAGTGTTATGATAATGATGATGATTCACCATCAATTGTCGTATAGCATCTTCACCGACTTATTACGTGTCGGTTTAATGAGAGATTGGTTTCTCTATATAAACCAACCCTTGTAAAGAGAATTGAATAGAATACATACATGCAACGTAAAGAATTAATAGAAAGAGTTTCTCTCCTTTCTCAATTATCTCATCTTCCTCATTGTTATAATAATAATATATTATCTAGTACAATTAGTTCACAACAACTTGTATATATTCATATAACTTTTTTATACTAAAAACTTCTTAAATGGTTATGAAGCAAAAAAAGCAAGAGATAGAAGGAGGCAAATAATATCAGAAAAAAATGTATCTCACAAACTTCTCCTGCAGTGCTCCTCAATAATGGTAAGAACAAAATAGTACTGGTTAGATCATTTTCTTATGTGTACTCACCGTGTAGTTACTTAACTTTTTTACATATTTTTCAATAGCTGAGAGGCCTGTCCGGAAACGACGAACAACAAACCCCCTTCCGGATGACAAAACTGGAAGTGCGTCATGTGCTTATTCATTTTAACTTTTACTTCTTCCATTTGTCATTTCCAAAACTCATACAAATTTCCATACAAGTGGAGAGTCAGAACGGAAACGACAACGGGTCAATCCTCCTACAAACAACAACAACAAAGGTTTAACCTACTTATTCAGTCACACTTAATAAGTTTAATTTTTTATTAAGATTGTATGAAATATTAAATATTGTTGTGATAATCGGTGAAAAAGTAAATTTAAACAAAACACATCAAAACAAAATTTCCAAAAAACCTAATTTTTTTTTAACCTAATATTTTTTAATTCATTTGTATTCTAATTTTTTGTAATTTCATTTTATTAATATTCTCAAATATATGTTTTAATATAAAAATTTGGCATCAATTTTACATAGGTTTTTAAAAACATAATATATTTTAAAATAAAAAAAACTCTTAAACATCATATAAAAAAAACTGAGAGAGCATAATTTGTTTCAACATCATCTCTGTTTTTTTTCCGACAAACTATATTCTATTTTGTAAGGATATTACTGAGATTAAACAAGAGAAATATCATACTTATTAACGATTTAAAAGAGTACTATTAAAAAAACAAAAGGGTCTAAATATATCTAAACTAAAACAAAAACAACCTTCATTGTTCTAAGGTATTCTGAAGACAAAGGTTCTTCTAGATTCTTGAATCTCCAGCCATGCTATTTTAATAGCAAGGTATAGCTCTTCTCCATATATATCATTGAGGTCTACAATGTATAGACTCTCCACCTAAATTAAGTCATGCGGTCCCTGATCCTACCCCGTCAGGGAAAGCTGGCAATTTGGATCTCCGAGGTTCTTTCTCCATTCATAGTACACTGTTCTAGCCTCAGATTCTGCAATAACCTTCTTCGCTTTTACATCCCTATGGTCACTTGGATCGTTGAGACACTTTTTAAGGCAAGCCTTTCAACGATCCTTGTATCTAGGTGTCCAGAGATTTTTAACATGTCAACAGTTGGATCAATATATGAACTATTTTGTTCTGGCAAAACCTGAAAGCAAAAGGAAAATTGAAACATGATGTAACCGTAAGTTTTAGGGAGCCAGTCAATATTATATCAGTTGGTAGTTGGTAGTATATATCTCATAGTTTTCATATATTTTGTTTCATGGATTGGTTATTCCTAAAAAAATGGACTTGCTCTCGAAGTGTAATAAGTAATTCTTCCATGCGTAAAAGATCGAGATGATGTTGTCATTGCCAGTCCAACGTTTTATATCCTATGTAAATTTAGAAAACATGTGTTTTCGTACGTTTTCGTATATATCAAAAAAATACAATTAGTAATAATATAAGAAAAAATCACATTAAAAATTTATAAAACATTATAACTTCATAAACGTATGTAAGAAAAGGAAAAAAATTAATGAAACAATATTTTATTATTGAAATATAGCTTTGATTACCTTTTTGTCTGTAAAACTGTTATTAAACTTTTATATTCAAGTTTTTCAACTTTGTTTATTTTCTTGAAAATAAGATTTGACGTGTCAGAAAACCCTTGTTGCAAAATATATATATATATATATATATATATATATATTTGACGTGTCGCTTCTACTGGCAAAGTCTCGATAAGTTATCTCCGGAATTGGGATTGCCATAGTTCCAATGTGGTATCACTTGTCTCGGATCTCAACAGTGAATTCCTTCGTAAATCGCCTTTGTTAGCCCTTGATTTTGGTAAAGTTTTGTCTCCCCGTTAGGTTTGTACTTGCTATCTTTTTTTTTTCTTTTTATATGTTGCTTTATGTTTTTTCTAATGCTGATGATCATATGGTTTCTTGATAGACCATGTTGGCAAAGATTCTAATGGACAATGGGAAGAGTGATCTTTACTTCAGGATTGAAGGTCTCCAAAACGACTTGGATAAATTAGTTTTTTTCGATAAGGTTTACTTGTTTTTTCTTGTTTGTTTGAATTGCTTAATTTTGTCTCAGTGTTTTGATGACAGATAGAAAAATGAATTCATACTTATCTTATCAGATTATGAGTCGATAACGACAAGATGAAGATTTAGCCGCACATAGAAAGACTAAAATGGGGGTATAAAAGGATTCATCAAAATTGCGGAAGATATTGCGAAAGAGTTATTCAAAAGTAACATAAAATCCCTTTTGAATTACCTTTTGAATCGCAATCTTAATTCACAACTTGGTCTCTTAATTAGTGTTTTTTCATTGCTTGTGGTCGTGTTTTTCATTATTTGTGCACTGTGTATTATCATATCTTAATGATTATTCTCTGATTATTTGTAGAAAATCTATGTTGGTAGGGCCTCATCTTCTAATCTTTGGAGGCATGGGTACTTATCAACGCATCAGATGCCTCTGCCTCATCAGCAAGAGATGATGCAACCACTAAAAGAGTTATCATGGGCATCTCTCCAGCCTTCCATGCGATAACAAAGAGTATATTTAACGACATCTCTCTGACCTATTCCGTGATTACCCGGAGGTACAGACCAAAACGGTAAAGGTTGATCGCAACATCTTGTACATGGATCTCATCGTGGTAGATGGACACATCCCGTTTAGTTTTGATGGAAAGAAACAAAGTGCTGATGGAAAGAAGCTAAGCGTCCATGTCACTATGTGGCTAAGTCTTACCCTCTTGAGCGTCCTCGCGTCTACGCGAATTGCCCCCGGCATATGTAAGTCGACAAATATTCAGTAAGTGTCCAGTCTTGTGGTGTTGTCCATTTTTCTTATCTCCAGGAGTGGGTTGGATCCAGATCCAGCCTTGGAAGTTGTGTTGTATACACAGTTTTTGTTTTATTTTGTTAGTAAATGACAACAATTTTGCATGCTGGCTCGATAAGTTATGATGGGATGAATGAATACCAAGTGTCTGACGCTGGACAGTCCCTTGATCAAGGGTGTCTGATGTTCAAGAAAGCTAAGGAGCATAATATGGTCTTCTACTACAGCATCGTCATCTGTCAATGAACATGTATGAGATGTTCTTGTTTACACATTTGGCAATACATGCTTGATAAGATATCGTCTTAGAGAGTACTTTGTGACCGGCAGTGGATTATGACAATGGAGTTTATCTAGGATCCAATCTGTAAGAGATAACCTTCAAGACATTTCTTCACAGTTCCGTGGTGAGCTAAAGCTAGATTCTCATGCCCTAAATCAGAAACATGAGGTACACATATATCACCTGGCCATATTTCTCGGCTTGTAGACAGGGGCGGAGGCAGGAAGTATTTTCATGGAAGGCAATACTCAAATTATTTAATGAATCAAGGATACATTTACAAAAAATTAATTGGGGCAGCATTAAAATTTGGGGCAGATGTCCCCTGTTGTTTAATGTGACTGCGCCAGTGCTTGTAGAGCATTGTTGGCTGTGGGGAAAATTTTGCTATATATATTTTCAATTTGATATCTCTTCCTAGGATGCTAATGGTCAGGTTTCACCTTGTGAAGAAAATCGCACTGGATCCATTGTGCATGAAACGTAATACTGTCATATCTCACGATCCTTAAAAAGGATCAATTGCAAACTATTTTACATAGTTGATAGATATCATATTTTTCTTCAAGATCACGTTAAGGACCGCTCAAAAAACTACTGACCTGCCCTGCCTCCGAACTGGTGGAACGGACTGATGTATGAGACTAATTCTTGTTTTATTTCTGATTTTTCTTTGTGGTGTTTGTCCTTGGTTTCTAAAGAAAACCCATATGATCTGATCCTATTTCTACCCCTTATGTGGTTGTTCTGAAACAAAAAACTAAATGAAACAACTTGGGGGATTGAAAGAAAAGAGGTCACTGTGAAAGCAAACAAGTTAAGCAACTAAGTTAGTTTAGTATTTCTTGTCTTCGGTGCGTATTCTTATAATTAATTATCGACTTCTATTTTTTAAATCCCTAAATTTTCTGAAATTACCGTTAAGATGAATCATGTCATCTATAACTTACATTCATCCCACGATTTCAAATCATTTCATCTCCTATTACCACCAATCACGTTTTATTTATTTATTTTGGTGAATTTACGTTTATATACCACAATAGATTAAAATTGAAAACTTTAACACAAAACCCCTCATAAAAAAATCATAATTTTATTCTCTAATTTATGAAATAGATTACACAGATCATCAAGAAAAAAGTAGAAAATAAAAGTTCTGAAAGAAACAAGATAAAATCAATAGTCAAAATATAGATATAAAAACATATTATTTAAAACTCAAATTAAAATAAAATCTACGCATCGTGCGGATTCTCTCCTAGTTATGTTAATAGAACAACATCAATCAAACAACATGAGTTTAAACAAATT
Source organism: Alliaria petiolata (assembly GCA_020283515.1). Taxonomy (NCBI): domain Eukaryota; kingdom Viridiplantae; phylum Streptophyta; class Magnoliopsida; order Brassicales; family Brassicaceae; genus Alliaria; species Alliaria petiolata. The sequence continues at coordinate 57,873,474 of JAHZTW010000004.1, read as the reverse complement.
AATAGCACATCATCAATCAAACAAATAACGATCCTATCATTTTGCATACAAATTCTAATAGCTTAACCGGATATGAGATTGCAGTATAAACCACATGCTCAATTATACACCACTAACTTCCTATCAAAACATCCTAAAACAACATCAATTCTGGTTCATCCATGTAACTTTAATCCAAATAATTTAAAAATACAACATCAATTCATCTTTAATCAAATAACCTCAATCATGTTAAATTAATGGAAAAAGATCAATTTTGGTTCAATCACATAACTTCAATCAAATTAAATGAATAACACAACATCATTTATGTTTAAACTACATAAATTCAATAAAATTAAATTAATAACACGACATCAATCAAACAACATGAGTTTAAATAAATAATTGCACGACATCAATCAAACAAACAAAAATCAATCATACAACACTAACTTTCTATCTAGAAACCTTAAAATGGCATTAATTCTGATTCAACCACGTAACTTCAAAATATTTTTACGTTTTAAAAGAGTGAATAGCTCGTAGGTTATACCTTGTTTGCAATGTTGTTAGAGAGCCAATCAGCTATCTCGTATAATCCTTTTTTGGAGGTGGTACATGTGCCCAAAATATATATGTTATTACAATGAGGTTAGATAAACATAATATCCCAACCTTCGTCATTTGGCTCTATTACATATCACAAAACAAAATTTAAAAGTTTTAAAATTTGAAATAATCGATGGCACAACAGCTTTTACTAAAAATACATAGGGCTATTTGTTTTTAATTAAAAACAATGAACGATTCTCAATAGAGATAGCTAATTAACAATTAAAAGTGAACATAGCGGATCTCGATGGTGAGAGAGCCCATTGAAACTGTGAAAATGCATTACATGACCAAATCAGGTTTATAACACATATCCACCCCACTTAAAATGTATTTAGCGGTTTATTTTGTGATTTTGGCATTCTGTGATATCTTTGACCATTTCATACTTCTCTTTTACTGTATACATATCTTTCAGGAGAAGATCGACAGAAACAGCTGGTTTGATCATTTTTCCTAATTTTCAATATGCTCTTTCGAAAAGATTTTTCAAATGATTCATCTTCGTTCTAATCTAAGTAATTGTAGAAGATACTGAGGCTGAGTGGTTAAGAGTCTGCATGGAAAGAGAAAAACAAATCATGTTTATAGCACACCATCAATCATAAAGCATTTACTTCATATCAAGAGATCCTAAAACGACATCAATTCTGGTTAAATCATGTTACTTCAAAAACCAATATTTTTACATTTTGAAAGAATGAATAACTCGTACTTGATATTTTGTTGGCAATGTTGTTGAAAAGCTAGTCAACTCCCTCGTAGAGTCCTTATTTAGAGGTGACACATGTGTTCAAAATATATATGTTATTTTAATGAAACTATATAAACATAGTATCCTACCCTTTTTTTAGTTGGCTACAGTACAGAACACAAAAAATAATTAAAAGGTCTGAAATGTGAAATAATCGATGGCACAACACTTTTTACCAAAAATAAATCTGAGAAATAGATTTTAATCAAAAGCAATAAATGAGTCTCAACAGATATATCCAATAAACAATCGAAAATGAACAGAGCGAATCTTGATGGTGAAAGAGTCGACTGAAACGGTAAAATGCATTTATCTGACTTAAACTGTGCATAGCAGTTTTCGTTGTGGTCTCAGCTTTGAGTGATTTCTCATACGACTTCATATATCTATTTTATTGTATTTAAACCTTTTAGAAGAAAATCTTCATAAACATCTTTTTTAATCATTTTCCTCATTTGATATATGCTCATTCGAAAAGGATTCCTATTCGTTCTAATCCAAATAATTGTACCAGATATTGAGAATGCATAGCTAAGTGACTGTGTGTAAATAGAAAATGAAATCATGTTAATAGGACAACATCTATCAAACAACATGACATTAAACAAATTAATAGCATATCTTCAATCAAACACACAACGATCATGTTAGTCTTTGCAAACAAATTCTAATAGTTGAACCGAATATGAGATTGTAGTAAAAACTAAATGCTCAATTATACAACACCATATTCCTATATATAGACCCTAAAATAGTATCAATTCGAGTTCAACAACGTAATTTTGATCCAATTAAATTAATAGCACATCATCAATTCTTGTTAAATCACATAACTCCAATCAAATTAAATTAATAGCCCAAGATAAATTCTATTTCAACCACGTAACTTCAATATAATTTAATTTGTAACAAATCTGTTTAAACCATGGTAACTTCAATCAAATTAAATTAATATCAAAATATCAATCAAACAACATGAGATTAAACAATGAATAATACAACATTAATTAAATAAACATGCTCAATTATACACCATTAACTTCCTATCTATAGACCCTAAAAAAGTATGAATTCTGGTTCAAAAATGTAACTTAAAAACTAATATTTTTACGTTTTAAAAGAGTGAATGGCTCGTAATTAATACTTTGTTTACAATGTTGTTGGACAACAAGTTTTTAAACAGATAACAACCCCACTTAAACTGTGCATAGCTGCTTCCGTTATGATTCCGGCTTCGATAATTTCTCATACTATTTAGAAAAAAAATTCAGAAATAGCTGGTACAATTATTGTTTTTCATATTTTCTATATGCTCCTTCCAAAATATTACTCAAATGATGTCTCTCCGTTATTATCCAAGTAATTGAAAGATATATTGAGGCTGAGTAGTTAAGTGTCTACATGGAAATAAAAAATCAAATCATGTTAGGAGCACAACATCAATCAAATATCATGAGATTTAACAAATCAATAGCATGTCATCAATCAAACACACAACAATCATGTCAGTCTTTGCACACATATTATAATAGCTAAACCAGATATGAGATTGTAGTACAAACCACAATCTCAATACATCTTAAATTTCTATTAGAACATCATATTTTTTTATTCAACCAAGTAACTTTAATCAAATTAAATTAATAGCACAACATCGATTCGTGTTCAACCACATTACTTCAATCAAATTAAATTTATGCCATAAGAAAATTTTTGGTTGAAACATAACTTCAATCAAATCTATTAATAATAGCAAACTGAATAAATGTCATTTGTACTTGCGCATTTTCACTATAAAAAAAATTATAACTGTTATTAGAGTTTGTGTCTTTTCATTTTTCATTAGATATCTTTTTGTTTATAAGTTATAACCGCTTATTTTATGAAACATGGCATCTTTTAAAATTTACTAGAGGATATTACGCACCACGCGCGGATTGTATTTAATTTTTTTTTTGAGAAAACATTTTGAGTTATAACTTTTAAAAATTAAATAGATATGTAAATTTAAGTGACTGGTATATAATTTTTGGTAATATAAATGTCAATATCTCATCTTATAAAAAGTATTACTCAATTTTTTTTGTAGATTTTGTATTGTTTGAGAATTAAAGTCTCATTGTTGATATAAAAACATGTATTAATTTATAGAAGAGTGCATAGAGTATTTGTTTATCATTGTTGGTAACGCTCTGTCTTTGGAAGAAGATTTTAGTAAAATTAGCAAGAAATCTTTTAAGAAACAAGTCGAAGCATCTAAAAGAGCAAAACATTATATATGTGTTGTGATCATAAGAGATATTGATTTTTTTTTTGAACCTTGATATTGATAATATTTGAAAAGTCATATAAAATGGTAGGGACTCGTTATATTATCCAGATCAAAATCTGACATATATTAGTTCAGACTTCTAGTGCAAATTGACGTTTACACGACAAACTGGCTAGATCCAGAGAAAATACAATTCAATTCAATCCATAAAGTTTTAAATATCATATAATTCTTGTTCTTCTCACGGAGATGACACAAGACTACTTTTTGGAACTAAGAATCGTTCTCACTCGCAGGCCAATGCTCTGTCATACACCAACCAGTGGTGTCTCCTTTTGTCTTTCCCTTGACTCTCTTGGTGTATGCGAGTTCTGTTTTGTATTCGACCAACCTTCGTGTTACGGACGAGGATCTCCTTCTTTATGCTATTACTCGTCCAAGTCTTGCCGTTACTGCCTCCTCTTCTGGGAACTGTGCGGTTGGGTCTGTTCCTAGATTGACGTGTCCAAACAACAAAGTAGATCCAATTCTTCTCTTTGAACCGATCATTATTGACGTGCGGAAGAAGCCACGGCTCTTCTTCGTAAAGTTTGATGTCGATAATGAAACCATTTTTGCCTGTATAGACTCTGTTGCGCAGATGATACCCCATCAACCTCTCTTTCGTCGGAGAGAACTTGAGGTCGCTTGGATAAACCATAGTTAATCGTTCTGAATCAATTAGAAGATGCTTAGACATTAAACCCTAGAAACACGGTTTTAATCAAAGGAACAAAATTAAAATATACTCCAGAACAAAAATCTAGATATCTCGTAAGAAACGGAATCACTGAAAGAGGTTACGTACCTTAGTAGCTAAATTTTTCAGTGAAGAGTAATCGAAACCCTAAGATAGCCACAAAAAAATGTACGTAGAAAGAGTATCTCGCAAGAAACAAAGGATTGAGATCTAAAACACTGTTTTCCAGTAATGAACCGATTAGTGAAATAGTCCACCCAGAAACAAAGGAGTGACAGCAAAATCTCGTTTTATTTTTATTTTGCAGTAATGAACCAACTAGTGAAATCTACACTAAATCTCGTTTTATCTTATTAAATACTAGGGAAAGGCTCGCGCATTGAGCGAGTTTGTGTGATATTTTGACTGTTTTAATTTTACAATCTATTTTATTATATTTGTTAGTAAATGTTTGTAGGTAAATATTAGTTTTAAAGTTATGAATACCATGCTTTTTAAAAACAAATTTTATTAAAAAATTAGCAGAATAATAATATCTATAGAGAGTGAGGTTTGACCCTATAAGGGCGGTGAAGCAGTCACCATTTCGAGAAAGCACATGGGCATAATCAGAAAGAAGGTCTCAGAGAGTAGAATTCATATTGCAACAGTGGTGGTGGTTTGAATTTTGATGGATTAGAAAAGGAAGCAGTGATCCATTAATTTAGAAAGCATATAAAATATTTCTAATTTGAAATACATTTGTGGTAAATTTTGTGAATTGATGGGTTGTAAAAAGGATGTGTGATTCTATTTTATGCAAATCTACATAGAATAGTGTATTTGTTTATTATCAATACTATTCATCATGTTAAAAAAATTATGTCCATTTTTTAACGCAAATCATGTGATATAGATAAAAAAAAATCTATATTTTTCAGTTTGATTTTAACTTTTAATAAATTGTTTATGAATAAATGTAAGACTAATAAGATTGAAATGAGGAAAATATGTATCGCAAAATAAGAAAGACAAAGAGTGAAAGAGGAGAATACACATAACAAAGGATAAAGTTGTATATATTGTAGATTATACACACAATATCACATCTGTTTTTTTTCTTATAGTTATGTAGTTAATTATAGTTTTTTGGGTTATTCATCCATATAACCATATCATTAAATTCAGAACAACAAAATAAAGAAATAAAAGAATTAACTACATATAAATTTTTTATGTGTATTTTTTTTTTTTAAATGTAGGTGACACATGTCAATATCTGGAATGCCACGTTCCAACATTTTAAAGCTTACTCTACAAAAAACCTTACTCTATTAGAATAGATTAGAAAGTCAAAGTTTTACATAATTATATGTATTAGCGCAAACTCAATTATGATATGAAGTGAGTTTGAACTTTACCTTTCCAAGCAATGTGACTATTATGCAACCATCAGTTGATGTCATATTTAGCATAATATAAAGAGAAACATGAGCACTTGTTCTTTGATGCGTTTCAACTTCTAAGTTCAAAACATACATATATCAAACTTATATATTTAATCATTTTAATTTAAAGCATTAAATTTTTTGAATATGATGTTACCAAATGCTAATGTTTTTTTTATCTCCAGCTACACAAGCATTACAGTCATAACTTTTTTTTCATTTTTTTTCTAACTTATATACATTTAAAATCATCTCCCACTGCTTCTTTCCATATACACAAATCATGTTTTATAACGTACCCATTAAAAAAATAAAATAATGTAGCACTAAAGATTAATTTATCTGATCCCAATTCATGCTTAACTGTAAGAGACCGTCTCGTGTGTCCTTCAAGAGAAATTCATGTTAAAATGAGACTGGAAAACAATATTATTCACTGGAGGCTCTCTCATTAAACGATCTTGAGTGACGAGATGAGAGAAGGAGACTGATTGAAGAAGATAAATAGATGAATATGATAAGTTACAAATCTACCTTAAAAGAATAGAAACTATCTTTGTTTCCAGGAAATATTATCTTACTTTTATACCACTTAAAAGCCACAATCCCACTCCCCTGCACAGTGACTTAACATTTCATTAATGGGTCAAGACTGTAGGTAAATGAATGCACAAACTGGTAGGATGAATTCTAACCACTGACGCCCACGATTCTAAATTCTATGAATTACCCAAAAATATGGTGTCTATCACCACCATACACTCAAATCTGGCTTTTTTATTTTCTGTACGTCAGAGCTGGTACCCTGGCTTATGAATAAAAACCAACAATGAAAAATACAACAATTAATATAAGTAAGGAAAACGTGAAGAAGTTAGACATGTTATAAGAGGATAAAATATTTCTTGTATTGTTTTAAATATAGCTCATTAAGCCATATGGAGATGAGTTGAACTTTGTGAGTGTTTTAGTGAAAATATGATCTGAAAACCTAAATGACCATCCAAATAGGAAGATAGTATTTAAAATGTGACCGGTTTCTCTTCTTTATTCCATCAACATACATATCTTCCCTGTCAGTTTGTACTCTATGATTGTAGTGAAGTAATGAGATAAATTTTGTAAAATGTTTACTTTTATATATATTAGTGCATTGGAATATTTTGATCTCTTTCTTACGCTGACTCCATTAGAGGATTTATCATTATGGTTAAAGAATAACCTAAAGCACTGAGAAGAGCATGCCTTAATAAGCTGCATCCCTATAACTTTCTTTTTAGCCACAATACAGAAAATGCGGGATAAAAAGACGAAAAACTTGCCTTTGAGGTCACTCTCTTTTGCAACATGAAGATATAAACTGTCGCCATAGGTACTATACGAAAAGAACAGCTGCTGCTCATTACGCCATATCAGTTCGTTCATAATTTTTTCTGATTAAAACTTTCAGATTCGCTTCATGTAAAGTTCAAACCTTCTCCAACCAGCTGTGAAGGCGAGTCTGTGTTTTCCATAAAATATTGCTGACCTCTATCAAAGAACAAAAAAAGTGTTTATTACAGGTTTTACACTTTTTCAAAAGTGTTCAATCTGAATAGCACAAAATCCATATGAAAAACACTGTAAGCATATTTATCAATTGACACAACCCTATTAGAGTTGTAACCTTATGAGTTTCAAAGTAAATAACAAACCAATAATAAACTAAACACTGTATAGGCAATGGAGTCAAAGTTGGTCATCAAGTTACGTATTCCATCTTGATTGAAGAAATCGACTGTATTAGTTAAAGCATAGTGTATCTACCTTAAGAATTATGCTTTATATTAGCCCTGACATGACTTAGCACAAAGACCTCCATTGCTTATGATCATCGACCATCATTTCTAAAGATAAGATTCATTGTAAATGAATATTTAAATGGACATATTACTAAATGAATATTAAAATAGCAACCTGGTCTTTTATGGTTTTGAAATATGATGATGGTGACTCTTTGCATGCGTCATTAAGAATATATGGCCTGCCAGAGATAAAAAAGCATGATGACCAACGGACAGGGGAACCTTCCTTATACAGACCTCGTCTCATATTCATCTGTTTTAGAGTATTTGCGAGGAAAAGAGCTGAAATCGACATGATAGTGAGTGAGACCCAATGAAATTTGTGAAGTAGCTACTTGTTTGAGAAAGTAAAACTCGTAAATTTCCTGAAAAACAAAACTTATATTAAATAGTATTAGAAATTAAATCTGGCACATAAGTAATTGCAAATCAAAACTCATTATGTATTATAAGGATATATTGGAAGTATAACCTTTACCGTTCGTTTATATATATCAACAAACCAAAGAGAGACCACCAGAAGATGTATTAAAAATTGATAGGAGAATCAGTTGAACGTGCCGCTTCAGAACCTGAATCATAATGTAATTTTTTTTTGTGAAGAGTTATAGAAAAAGGAATACTCAAGAGCATATAGCTTTTGAATATTTTAGGTAGAGAAAAATAAGAAACGATATGAAAAGTTGATGAACAGTTAAATGTTAAAACAAACTCTCTGATTATTTACCTGTTTAACTCGTCGTCTAACTCATTTGTCGTTTCCTAGCGGCTAAAATCTTAGATCAAGTTTCCAATTCGTAATTTTCAAGATTTTGTTGCTTGATCGAGAAAAATCTGAATAAGAGATTAGCAAATTAGGGGAGTGGGTTAGTTGGGAAATTGTAATAGAGATGATTACTCATAACCCGATTTGAAGAATGGAATGGGGAGACTGAGGAGGACGAGCGTAACTTAAAAGATTTTGAACAAAAAAAATGGGGAAAAGTAACTTGAAAGAATGTAAAGAGTCAAAGAGAAGGAAATGTCAAAGAAGAGGAGGCTTTGACCTAATTTGAAGCGAGCTTGTGATTGTACATGTGGCTTTGTTTGAAAACAATCTTTGAATTGGTGTAACTGAACTGATGTGGCATCATTATTTATAATCTTAGAAACGATTCGATTTGGTTTGATTAGAAGTTAACGTTTTAAGATTGAGTTTGCTGATGATGTGACAACCTTAGAAAGCTTTTTAAAAAGCTAGGGTGGATGGCTTCTGGAGCCCCAAATTAGTTCTTTCATTTAGTATAGATAGATGTCTTCTAAACTCTAAAAAGAAATACAAAAATTATGAGAATCTTATTATTTCTCTTTTCATTAATTTTTTTTATTTATAACTCTTATTAGAGTTTGTATCTTTTCATTATTCATTAGATACATTTTCGTTTAGAGAAATTTTGAGAAATACCACTCTCCCGATGTCACTTTTCAAAAGTACCATCAAATTAATTGTTCTCAAAAATACCATCACACAATGACCATATTAACTTTACTGATATTTTGAAGTTTTTGTTGGGATTTCGATCTCCGTCGAACTCACAATCTCCGTCGAAGCTCCGAGATGCACCTAGGATTTTGTTGGTAGAGCTTCTCTACCGGTTACCATATCTGGGAAGTCCATACTACCACAGAGACAGCTGCTTCCGTCGTCTCGATCGATTGCATCGATCCAGATTCTCCCGTCGAGATCTCTGTTTTTTGCCAGACGCGGGCGATGTTGAGATCTCGTGTTTACACTGACGTTAACGTGATTCGACCCAAAGAATATTGGGATTACGAGTCCGCAATAGGAGACTAGACCGGAAATGACGTGATTCGACACAAAGAATATTGGGATTACGAATCCGCAATAACCTCTTTCTAATGAATAACTCCCTCCCTCCCTCCCCCCTCGCTTCAGAACCTCCAAATCACGTGACAAGCTAGCGATTTTCAGGTAGCGTAATCTTTATTCTTGTAGATTATTAATTCACTGCAAAATTTACAAACCTTTAAAATTATGAAAAGAAACACTGCAAGAATCCAGTAAATGCGATCTATAGTCGTGTCTTTTTTGTTACATGCCTTTTGGGTTATAACCACTTACATTTATTAGAAGCTGCATTTTACGATTGTGTCTTTCTGTTACGCGCATTTTCGTTTATAACCAATTTTTATTAAAAGTTGCATCTTTTAAGATTATGACTATTATCGTGTATATTTTTTCATTCATGATTATTAATTTCATAATGCGTCCAAGTCGCGACTTTGATAAAAATTCTTTCCAATTTCAGAGAGTACATTTGGAAGCAATTTTAACTAACATCGAGTTCCAAAAAAACATTAAAAAACAGAAAAATGAAATCCGACATACTTTCAATTTCCAACAAGATAGGTATGGAAAACAATTCAACAAATTTGGATGAAACATAAAAATGAATATATTATTCACCTTTTTCTTATAAGTTTAATTATCTTTGAATGTAAATAAATTTGTTCTAGTTTCTTTGTTTCAAACTTCTAGTAAATGGTAAGTATGATTCACCAAAGAGAAATTAGTTACTGTTTCATTGTTTTTAACATACACATGTTCCCGCCTTCTTCCTCTTTAGATATTTGATAAAATAAAAGTTTCTTATTTGTTACCAATTTTGCCTGCAAATCCCCATATAAACAAACTTGATTTTATTTGAATTATTTGTTTATTCTTTAGAGAAAGAAGATAAACATGATTCCTAACAGAGTAGAGACTAGATAACATCAGAACATTATAATTAAATTAATATTTGTTAAACTATTTATGTTTTACTAATCCACATAGGCCATATTTACTTCGTCGTGACTTCATCACAAACTTAATCAAGAAGTTTGTTAATCATCTAAAGAAAAAAAACCGTGAATAAGCCCAAAATGGCGCTGGAGAAGAACATTCAAGGAGTTACCAATTTTGCCTGCAAATCCCCATATAAACAAACTTGATTTAATTTGAATTATTTGTTTATTCTTTAGAGAAAGAAGATAAACATGATTCCTAACAGAGTAGAGACTAGATAACATCAGAACATTATAATTAAATTAATATTTGTTAAACTATTTATGTTTTACTAATCCACATAGGCCATATTTACTTCGTCGTGACTTCATCACAAACTTAATCAAGAAGTTTGTTAATCATCTAAAGAAACAGGACCGTGAATCAGCCCAAAATGGCGCTGGAGAAGAACATTCAAGGAGTTATAATCACGACAATATACTTTATAATCGCTACAATATATTCTTCTTCATCATCAGATTCTACAAATGAAATGGTTGCTTCACGCTAGAGAAGAAATCGTATTCGAGCTTCTTCAGCAATTAGAAGCCAATACAACAAAATAATTGCCATAAGGAATAAGAAAGAGAACCCACGATATGACCAATGTAGAAGATCAAAATGATTAGAAGACTGAAACACAACAAAATTGAACTATGTTTCTGATTTCATTAGTTCATTAGTTTTTTTTTTGCCTCAATATCAACTTATCATTAACCAAATCAAATTCAATACGTCGATTTATCAACCACAACAAGAGGATTTACATTTATCCAATTTGGAACCAAAGAATACAATATACATAATTCACAAAAGTAAACGTTCCCTTGCTATTCTATTGCCTATTTCATGACCTCCTCTCTTTTGAGAGACTTTGGTGTGAATCTCTTAGATTTTTTAGATATCCGTTAATTAACTATTAATATAATTTTTTGTTTGAATTATAAAAATAAAATATTAATATAATTTTATGTTAGAGATTTTGCTAAGAGATTCCCCATTAGTGAGTGTGAGAGGGGATCTAGAAAGAGGGTCGCAGCGTTAACAACATGTGTTGTGAACTATGGTATGCTTCTTCGTTCACCTTCAACTGAGACTCTTAGAAATCATTTCCGAAAATTGCAGATGAGGTTTTGTCATAAGACTCTTTCTCAAGAGAAGAGAGAAGGTGATTCATTACGTAGTCAAGGTGATACGATGATGGTGGAAGTAGCGGCGGACTCGATGAGCCTGATCGCTAAGGCTATAAGAGAGTCAAAACCTGCAGACTCACATGTTAAAAATGATGGACGGAGACATATGGAATCGAGTGGTTGTGTGGTACAAGGAGCTAAATAATACACAAAAATGGAGAGAAAACAATCTCTACCAATGGAGAATTCACGTGTTCAGAAGGAGCATAATGAAGAGAGATTTTCAAGAATCTGAGATGCTGGCCTGAGGGGTCGATTAAACTGTTTTGAGTAAACGTGCAAGTACCGGAGCTGTGATGAGCTTTCTCTCGTTTAACAACTAAGTTCACAGCATGTTCGTATACATAAGGGAAACAAGCTGCTAATACTGCAGAATGATGAAAAGGGACTTGGCGCAAGCTTTAGATGTCGTAATAGCAAATCAGTACCAAGGGATGGTACAACTTTGCATGAGAGAACTTAACTTGTAGGCAATCTAATTGCACAAATTTCAAGAGACAAAAACGTTTCAATATATAAGTATCACACAAATCAGTGACCAACTTAAATGATAACGAAATTAAGAAAAATGAGTTTACCTCTCCTCGTTGTTACTAATTTGGACTTCCCTGTAAAATCTCAAGGGATAAAAACAGGTTTATATATAAACATAAAGATCACATAAATAATCCAAGTGTTGAAAGCTGCTAATGTGTTTTACCTTTCTTCCTCGACTTTGCCACAGCGATTGTGTCTTTGTTGTAAGGAGAAAAGGAACACACACTGTTGGAATCCTCTTCTCTGTCACTCTTCATCAAAAATTTCACCAACTTTCTCGTTCCCAGGAAAAACAAACAGTTTGTTTATATAAAGCAATCAAACAAAATGACATAAGTGATGGAGAAAAACTACCTTTGTTTCTGCTTTTTGGGACACCTTTTCCCATCTCAGGTTTTGAACTAGTGTTGTGTCTTCGCTGCTCAGAATATTAACATTTTACATCAACCGCTCTTATGTCTTTACATCCTCCACTACTAATGTTCCTTCATAAACAACTGTCAAAACGTCACCATTTTTAAGATGGTTATCTTTGACGAATTTGGCCCACCCTTGTCCAACATCATCCACCTGCTCAATGAAAAGACACAAAAACTCACTTTGTTTCAATTTCCAACAAATCTTAAGCTAAGAGACTCTTACCAACAAATAAACAAAAAAGACTCTTTTGTTCATAGATAATTTTATACTTCTTCTGCTCATGACAGGACAAACCAGAAAAACAAATCTAGAAAGAATATTGTATCATGGAGTCTGAGCTGATAGGGGGAGATGAAAACTTAGAAAAAATGAGAGGGGGGGGGGATCGAGATCAGTGGCAGCCATTGGAACTGTGTGGGAGAGAAAGAAGAGGTTATAGTCGAAAGAGAAAAGGTATTTTTTTTTTTTAACAGGAGAAAGGGTAAGTAAAATTTAGAAATAACGTTTAATGAAGTCTTGAATATTTATATACTCAAGTTTGCGTGAAAACCCTAGTAGTATCGGCATTGGTCTAAAGCGTGGGTTTTGCTTGAGCTGATAAAATATATATGTACAAGTTAAGGGTATCAATTTTTGAAATTATAGTGTAGTGTAGTGGCTGATCAATAGAAACCTTAGTCACTGGTTGCTGGTTCGATTTATAAGAATATAATGTTGTGCTAGAAGTTTTTAGGGAAATTATAATCAATAACAATAAAAAATCTCAAAATTAACAAAGTAATCATGTAATATTGTCCAACTAGCCTTTTAGGTGGGAGAGAAATTGTCGTACTATATTAACATGCATAGAATATAATCTCATAGTGTAATATACTATTTACTATGTCATATAATTCTATTTACTAAAATAAATACAAACTTTTTTTTTTATAAAAAACCTCCCTCCCCCTCTCTAGAGAAATAGAGAGGTTTTTAAATCTTTACAAAAACTAAGTGATACTCAAACTAGTGATCATGTGTACTTTCAGAAATACACTCATTTGTTAGATAACGAAATCCTATGTTCAAATCCCAATAATTATTATTAACGATTTAAAACTCTTTTTAAATTCTTAAAAATTAGTATATAAATGCATATTTATAAGCAAATAAAATCGTACATATAACAAATGTGTGTGGGGCTTAATAATTACACGCATCTGCAAATTCTTGGGATCACATTTGAATTTGTCCACATCGTCTTGTTCATGTGAATCAACATCAACGTTCAAAGATCCAACATATAATACCTCCATATCCTCTGGCAAACCGTCCTTAAGGTGCAAATACAGAACATCTTGATCCCATCTGAAACTCCAGCTTCCATTTCGTCTCTCCACCTTCAACGGAAGCCGATTAGCCACAATGATCATTCGACCACAGGAAACCGATAGATTATCGGAAGACACACTATACAAGCAAAATAAGAGGAAAGCAAGTAAGCGGTGCCTGCATTGATACAGAAATGGGAAAAAATCAATAAATTCATCACCATAGAATTGGACTAACAATTTACTGGTCTTTTTGCGGATAGTTTATGCATGTAAGAAGCGAGTAACAAAAAATAAGGCAAATCATGAAGAAAAGAAGAGAACATAAGAAGGGAAACCTGCATCTTCGTTGATAACTTACCCCAACGAGAAAATGTAACCATATGGGCCCTTTTATCCACTTGCGTACAATTGGCACAACTGCGTCAATCAAAAGGAGCATTTAAAGACAAGCCAAACAGACTCAATACTATTTTGAGCAAGCTTTAATCTATCTGCTATCAGTATAGTCTATAACCAATACATAGCTAGATAACAAATACGATAATAGAATGCCGATTGTTACAGAACTGGAAGAGAAGCCACACAATCGGGTATCATATACACTTGAGGCCTTTCCTTGGAACAAACTAGAAAACTACGATAAATGACCAAGTCCTTCTCTTTTCTTATTCCAACTTAGAAAACAATCCTAAAGTACACATATAAGAAGAAGGTGGAAGTCGATTACAGGCAGACACAACCAACGAGAGTTGAAAGGCGTATTCTCAAGAAGATATTATAATTCAGACAACAATCCATTGAGCGAGACTTAAAGTCAAGAGGAAAACTCTACATACCATGGTTAAATCCAACGAATGCACTTGCAATACCACCAACAGCTGAACCAATCTAAATCATATTAAAAAAAAAAGCTTTTAAAACATAAATAACTAATCCATTAAATCCATATGAAATAGAAACAAACAGAAAGTTTGCATTCTCAAAGGACAAGCTTTTTACAATTGCAGCAAGCTACAATAAGACTAAAAGAGTTGAATTTGGCTAAAAAAATACCAAAATTCCTTCAAAGTAAATCAAATTTCTTGAAAGAAACTTACCATAGAAAAGCTATCCCTGATGAACGGAGCTACAGTCGATTCACTGGTTTCCTGAATCAATCAACTCCCCTGACGCGTCTAACAGATTCATGTACGACCTCAAAATCATCTTCGCTGCCTCCAATGGCCAAACGAATCCACAAAATCAACACTACTTCAATAAATCTGCATAATACGAAACCCACAAATGCAGTCAGAATAATCTCCATGAACAACCTCAACAAGATCTAAGCACAGAGATATCAAAAAATTAAAAACAATCAATATGTTCAGTTATTTGAATACCCATCAAGCCAAATCGAGAGCTTGAGTAATACCCAGATATCCAAAAATCTGGCCGAAATCAACAAAATTTACTAATCCTTTTCTTCTCCTGCCAAAACTCCAACAATCTGATATGAGAAATGGTGGTGAAATTCAAAACGAAATTCGCCAAATCTCTTAGCATTGATCCAATTTTAAACTCGAAACTATGATTGAAGCAAAATTAGTGTAACGCGTACCATGAAGTCGATGGTGAATGACCGAATTGAAGCTAAACGGTGATGGCTAGGTTTGAAGACGATGATGCTCGATGGATGGTGACGAAGACGGCGAGGCTCACAGATTGAGACGGACGGCGAGGCTCGACGGATGGCGAGGCTCGACGGATGGCGAGGCTCAACGGATTGAGACGGACGACGGCAAGGCTCATGTCAACGAAATTGATGATGTTTGGCGAGGCTATCTCTTTCTTTTTGTTGTCAAGGTCAGTTTAGTCATTTTATATTTCATTGAATAGTAAAAATGAAAACGTCACGCGCTTGATTGTATTTGTGAAAATTGACACATGGAATGTGGTAGTTTTTAAATTTCCCCTTTCGTTTATGAGATATACCAGCTTATTTTATAAAAAGCTGCTTCTTTTAAAATATATGTCTTCTCAACTCTAAAAGAAACACAAAAATTATGAGAATCTTCATTATTTATTTTTAAATGTATGTTTAGCAAAAAAAATTATAAAATGAGGATAACATGAGATAATGAAAGAAATATTATTTTGGCTGCACCAAACCAAATAAATCCTAAACCACTTTCCTCGGACTTGCTACATCTCACGACATTTCCAACGATCGATCTTGGAGGACGAGTCTTCAAGTAATAATGCAGCAGAGAAGTGGGATTTCTTCGAGGTGATAAACAATGAACTTTCGCAGAATTTTCTCGAGAAGATGAAGATAGAGTTTATGGTTTTTCACGAGCAATCCCCAGAAGTGAGGTAAAAAATACTACAACCGCAATTTCAGTAGAAAATTTATGTATTTAAGTAATTCTGATCTTTACAGTTCTTATGCTGCTAATTGGAGAGGCACTCTCTCTTATTACATCGCTTCAGATCCTCCAAACCACGTGACCTACTAGCGATTTTCATGTAGCGTAATCTTTATTCTTGTAGATTATTAATTCACTGTAAAATTTACAAACCATTAAAATTAAGAAAAAAAACACTGCAAGAATCCAGTAAATGCGATCTATAGTCGTGTCTTTTCTGTTACATGTCTTTTGGGTTATAACTGCTTATATTTATTAGAAGCTGCATTTTACGATTGTGTCTTTCTGTTACGCACATTTTCGTTTATAACCAATTTTTATTAAAAGTTGCATCTTTTAAGATTATGACTTTTTAACTTTGTCGTGTACATTTTTCATTCATGATTATTAATTTCATAATGCGTCCAAGTCGCGACTTTGATAAAAACTCTTTCCAATTTCAGAGTTGGAAGCAATTGTAACTAACATCGAGTTCCAAAAAAACATTAAAAAACATAAAAGGAAATCCGACATACTTTCAATTTCCAACAAGATATGTATGGAACAAAATTCAACAAATTTTGATGAAACATAAAAATGAATATATTATTCATCTTTTTCTTATAAGTTTAATTATCTTTGAATGTAAATAAATTTGTTCTAGTTTCTTTGTTTCAAACTTCTGGTAAATGGTAAGTATAATTCACCAAATAGAAATTGGTTACAGTTTCATTGTTTTTAACATACACATGTTCCCGCCCTCTTCCTCTTTAGATATTTGATAAAATAAAAGTTTCTTATTTGTTACCAATTTTTCCGGCAAATCCCCATATAAACAATCTTGATTTGATTTGAATTATTTGTTTATTCTTTAGAGAAAGAAGATAAACATGATTTCTAACAGAGTAGAGCCTAGATAACATAAAAACATTATAATTAAATTAATATTTGTTGAACTATTTATGTTTTACTAATCCACATAGGCCATATTTACTTCGTCGTGACTTCATCACAAACTTAATCAAGAAGTTTGTTAATCATCTAAAGAAATAGAACCGTGAATCAGCCCAAAATGGCGCTGGAGAAGAACATTCAAGGAGTTATAATCACGAAAATATACTTTATAATCGCTACAATATATTCTTCTTCATCATCAGATTCTACAAATGAAATGGTTGCTTCACGCTAGAGAAGAAATCATATTCGAGCTTCTTCAGCAATTAGAAGGCAATACAACAAAACAATTGCCATAAGGAATAAGAAAGAGTACCCACGATATGACCAATGTAGAAGATCAAAATGATTAGAAGACTGAAACACAACAAAATTGAACTATGTTACTGATTTCTTTAGTTCATTAGTTCATACGTTTTTTTTTTTGGCTCAATATCAACTTATCATTAACCAAATCAAATTCAATACGTCGATTTATCAACCACAAGAGGATTTACATTTATCCAATTTGAAACCAAAGAATACAAAATACATAATTCACAAAAGTAGACGTTCCCTTGCTATTCTATTGCCTATTTCATGACCCCCTCTCATTTGAGAGACTTTGGTGTGAATCTCTTAGATTTTTTAGATATCCATTAATTAACTATTAATATAAGTTTTTATTTGAATTATAAAAATAAAATATTAATATAATTTTATGTTAGAGATTTTGGTGAGAGATTTTCCATTAGTGAGTGTGAGAGGGGATCTAGAAAGAGGGTCGCAGCGTTAACAACATGTGTTGCGAACTATGGTATGCTTCTTCGTTCACCTTCAACTGAGACTCTTAGAAAACTATTTCTAGGGTTTTTGGTTGGTGCATTAATTACTAACTTTCCATGGCTATATTTTTAATTATTATATGCAATATGGTTAATTTGGCTCACGCTTGTCCAACATCATCCATCTGCCCAATGCAAAGACACAAAATGTCGCTTTGTTTTAATATGAATTTACCATCTCAAAATCGTATTTCGAAGAAAATATTTCCAACAAATCTTAAGGTAAGAGACTCTTACGAACAAACAAACAAAAATGACTCTTTGTTTCATAGATAGTTTTATTCTTCTTTTTCTCATGATATGACAAATAAGAAGAAAAAAAATCTAGAAACAATATCATACCATATAGTTTGGGCTGATAGGGGAGACATAAACTTGGAAGAAACGAAGGGGGGGATCGGGATCAGTGGCAGAGATAGAAGAGGTTCTGGTCAAAAGAGAAAGGGTAGTTTTTTTTAACAAGAGAAAGGGTAAAGTAAAACTTAGCAATAACGTTGAATGAAGTTTATGAATATTTATACATTCAAATTTGATTGAAAAGCCTAATAGTAGCAGGCCCTGAGCCTAAAGCGTGTGCTTTTCTTTAGCTGATAAAAATATATATACAAGTTAAGGGCATCATTTTTTGAAATTCCAGTGTAGTGCAGTGGTTGATCAACAGAAACCTTAGTCACTGGTTTCTGGTTCAATTTCTGAGAATACAATCTTGTGCTTAAAGTTGTTACGGCAATTATAATCAATGACAATAAAAAAGTCCAAAATTAACAAAGTAACCATGTACTTTTGCCAAACTACTTTATAGATGAGAGAGAAATTATCGTACTATATAAACATCCATAGAAAAGAATGTCATCATGCACTATATTAATTGCTACGTCATACCATTTTATTTACTAGAAGAAATACAAACGTGTTTATTTCTAGAGAGATGGAGAGAGGTTTGAAAAAAAATCATAACTATCATCTTGTACTAAACTATTTTGCTATTGTGTAATTATTGTTTTGGGCTTTCAAATATATATAATATATATATATATTAAACTATATTATTTCGAAGAAAAAATAGAACATTACACCGAACAATATATAGAACAGTACACACGAAAGTAATATGGACAATTTCTAGGGTTTTTAGTTAGTGATTTTATTATCAACTTTCCATAGATATATTTCAATTCTTATGTCCAACATTGTAAATTTGGCTGATCCTTGTCCAACATCGTCCATCTGCTCAAAGCAAAAATACAAAAAGTCACTTTGCTTCAATAGTGAATGTACCTTCTCAAAAATTGTATTTCAATCTTATGCTAAGACACTCTTACCAACAAACAAACAAAAAAGTCTTTTGTTTATAGGTAGTCTTATTCTTCTTCTCACGACAAGACAAATCAGAAAAATTATAGAAAGAATATCGTACCATGGAGTCTGAGGGGAGATGAAAACTAGGAAGAAACGAGCCGGGGGATCGGGATTAGTGGCAGCCACTGGAACTGTGTCGGAGAGAGTGACAAAGAAAGAAGAGGTTTTGGTCAAAGAAAAGGTTTTTTTTTTTAACTGCAGAAAAGGTCAAGTAAAATTTAGAAATAGTGTTGAATGAAGATTGTGAATATGGATACACTCAAGTTTGAGTGAAAACCCTAGAAGTAGCGCACATTGGACCTAAAGGATGCGCTTTGCTTTAGCTGTTAAAATATATATATATATATATAAAAAAGTTAAAGGCATCATTTTTGAAATTGCAGTGTAGTGCAGTGGCTGATCATTAGAAACCTTAATCATTGGTTTCATTCGATTTTTGAGAATACAATCTTGTGTAAAAAATTTTTAGTATCGGACTAAAGTTTTTTTTTATTTTTGCTCTAGGCAACAAAGTATATTGGATCCTATGGACAGTTGTCGTGATCAGATTGAGTCAAATGAATCAAGTGTTTCAAATAGATTTGACAGGTTTTCGTTGAATTGCTTTTCTAAACTTCACTCTGCTTTTCTTCATTGATTTCGCCGTCAGCATGAGACGTTAATTAAGACGACCGTTGCACCCAAATGGGCTTCTTCATTTTGTTTCTTGATTGGTCCATTATAGCTTTGCCTTTTGATTTGTTAAGCAAAGTGATATCTGTTGATGTTTTGCTGACTGGTTTGAGAAGTTGTATAATCACATCATCAGAAACATGATGCATATCCATCAACATGAAGATGATGCAGACGCGGCAACATAAATATGATGCATCGGACGCATCAGACAGGTCATCAGAAGTCAGAAGTTTATGGAAAGTGTATATATTTAAGGGGGGCGTCTTGAATATATTACTTGGAGATAAAGTTCAAGGAAAAAGGAAGATTGAAGCTATTTGGAAGACTTGATGAGATATGGAAATATTAGTTTGATTAGGATCAATCAAAAATGAATATTTCCTCTTGTCTTTAGGAAACTTGTTAGGAAGCCAACTTGGAGAGTTAGGCACGAAATCCTTTAAGTATATTGTCTCTTGGGTCAAGAAAAACATCTCTTGAGACGTGTGAGTCTGTTTGACAAGTTTTGTAGCCGCTTGACATTTTTGAGATAAAAGGGTGAGAGTCCTGGGTGTAGATTAGTGTGGCTAATCTTAGGGATCTCATTGTGAGTTAAGAATAGATTGGGGTCGAGCTAAGAGGTTCTTAGAGTCGTGTAAGTCCAAATTGGATACTAATTGTACTTGTATTCAAGAAGATTCTTAATAAAGGTTTGAGGTTTAGACACGTTGTCTAACCTTGGTGTATTTTATTGTGTATTGGGGTTTCTCTGCACTTACAATTGGTATCAGAGCCTAACCTAGGCAGAAGAAGAAATTATATTTTAGGGAACAGCCTTGCAGAGAACACAAAGACACAAACGATGATTTTCAGCGCAGCAAAAGCGATGGTGCTGGGGTCAGAAAACTATGGCCATTGGAAAGTGAAGATGATACATGTGCTGAAGGGAGTTCATGAGGATGTATGCACAGTGGTCGAATCTGGATGGGAGCCACCAAGACAAGCTGTTGCAAGCGCTGATGGAGGTTATGATGTAGTCGCTGCTCCAAAGCCAAAATCCGAGTGGTCAACACAGGAGAAACAGATGTCTAGATTTAATGCTCTGGCACTTTCGACAATATATCGTGCTGTTTCAGAAGATCATTTTGAGATGATTCAAGGTTGTTCTTTAGCGAAAGAGGCGTGGGATACTCTTCAAAATATTTTTGAAAGAACATCAAGTGTTAAANTGGAATCAAGTTATCTTGCTCAAGTGCTGTTTGTGGAATCATTCAGCAAACCCTCACCCCCATCAATTGATCCAACGTGAGAGAGTCTCTAGACCCTGTCTCTTATACACATCTAGATGTGTATAAGAGACAGGTCCTATAGCAAGGAAAAGAAAATTCAAGACTGGTTTTTTGAAGGACTCATAACAAAGAAGATGCACGTGATGAAGATTTATCTCTGTCTCTTATACACATCTAGATGTGTATAAGAGACAGGGCTGGTTTTTTGAAGGATCATAGACCTCATAACAAAGAAGATGCACGTGATGAAGATTTATCTAATATCTGTCTCTTATACACATCTAGATGTGTATAAGAGACAGATAATAGCTCATAACAAAGAAGATGCACGTGATGAAGATTTATCTAATATTGTGGCATTATTTGGATCAGCCAAAGAAGCTTAACTTGGTTCTGATAGTTCATCTGATGAGGATGCAGATATAGACACCAGATCAGACGTCTGTCCAGGAAGTAAAAAAGGTGACCCTCAATCTGTGGTGCGAGATTTATATGAGGATTTTGTGGAAACATGCAAAGTAAACATGGCCCTAGTACAAGAGAAGAAGAGGTTGCACATCAAAGTTGAAGAACTTGATATTGAGAAGCAACGTGCAAAGGAGTTGGAGGATGCGTTGAGTGGAAGGAATAAGAGTATTGGCAGGAAGAAGAACGCATATGTGAGTCTCAGGTACAGGCGAAACAACTCAGGAAGAGAGACAATTTGTGTTTCTGAAACGTCTCAGAAATCTGTTGCAAAGGAGGCTACAAGTACTTTATCAGACGTAAGTCTTGTAACAAAATCGAGAGCAGGAGCTGTAACAAGCACTTCTACATAGGTCAAAACACGAGTTGAAGCAAGACAGAGTGCCAAAATGAAGGTTGACACACGTCCACATACAGAGTATAGGAGACAGAGTGCTGATACGCGTGTTGATACAGCTAAAGCTCAGACAAATAGATCAACCACCAAACCANAACTGAGCAAAAACTCTTACCTTTCAAAGGAGACAAGCCGAGGAGACATAAATCATAATCTGGTGCAAAATGCAATTCCCAAACCAGCCAATCACCAAGGTAAGTGTTCTGTTCCTAATACTACTTTAGAACTGACGTGTTGCAAGTATAAGAACAGGAGATGCATTTCTAAAGAACTCCCAAGATGTGAAAAGTTAGTAAACAAGAGGTGAGCAGTCCAAGAGAAGAAACCAGTCATAGTCATGGATCAAAAGAAAACTTCACGAACCGCAATGGCTAATACAGAACTGGATGTAAGTATCTATACAAGGTTTGACAATCTTGATAAACTTTGTGAGAAAGTAATGCACTTGATTTTGTCCAAAAGAGTTGAGAAAGGTTTAGGTACCAAAGAGGATTCGAATCCAACTGATTGTTGCAAGAAGCAAGTAAACCAGAAGGGAGAAATTGTCTCAGCCTCTCACCATGACCAGGCACGAGCTACATTGTCTAAACCTGATCACAATGATCCCAAGGCTGATCAAGAGAAGGAGACTCAACCAGAGCTAAGTCCACTAGAGCTTAAACCGCTTGATCAACAACTACAAGATAAGTCATCTAACACTTTTAATTTATTTGAACTAATATGTTATAAGTGTCAAGAGCATGGGCACTATGCTAAAGAATGCCCAACTAAGAGAGTAACAAATCCCACGTTTTTGGAGGTGAAAATTAATAGTGTTACCGAAAAAGATGGTATTGTTGAATCTGATCTTAAGATTATAAATTCTAGTATGATACACTTGTCTTCGCCAAAGGTTGTTGAAACAGATTTAGGTGTAACAAGTGAAGAATTGGAACAAAAGGAGAAATCAGCTCAAGCTTCCAGCCTGAAGTTGGCACAAAACAATACCTATTTTGTGTTGTCTAAAGAGACCAAACAGGAAGTGCATATTCGACCAGAATCAGGTAAGTGTCTAGAAACCTTTGTCCTTAGTGAAACTCATGAGTTTGTTGAAGGTGCAGGAAGACTAGGCTCGAATCCTAAGTTCCCTGAAGGAAAAGAGGTCAGGAGTGAAGTTATAACACCTGTTGTGATAGCTGCAAAAGATGAACTCGATCATGAGTTCAATCCAGAACCAAACAACAAGTGGAAACCGAAAATAGAACCAGAAGCCGAGAGGGATAACAGTATGAAGGAGAAACGCTCAGTAGCTTGTCAAGAAGAGAAATTTGTATTTAAACCACGAGCCCCAGCTGATCTAGCTTCAAAGAAGGTGATTATCAAAGCCGATTCATTACAAAACAATTTGCGTGGTGTACAAGTAAGTGAAAATCTAAGCTTGATTCAATATTGGAATAAGTTTTTAATAAGTTATAGCTTTAAACATTCTGTGTTTGAAATTCCAATGTCAAGTATAATGCACTTGCTCTTTCCCTTGAGTGTTAATAAAGGAACAGGTGCAATGGAGAAGTATAAACGCTTAGGAGAAGCAACATTAAAACTGATCACCTTTTCAGATCAACACCAACTTGAATCGCAAGACAAATACCGCCAAGGTAAGTCCTCTAATCTTTCAAAAATTGTCGACATGATCTGTTATAGATGTCATATAAGTAGTCATTTTGCTAGAACAAGTCTCACTAAGAAATTAATAACAGCTTCATTACTAGAACCAGAGAAAGAAAAATCTAAAGAAGCTGAAGAAAATGATGAGTTTAATTTTAAACTTTCCAATGCTAGTATAATGCACTTGTCCTTGTCAAGAGATTATGAAACAGGTATGGAACTCACCAAGAAGGATTCCAAGAGACCAGAACGTGGCAGAGGAGTCATTGTTTCGTTGCTGATCAAGGAGAAACCACCAGACTCATACCAACACTTTCCAAAACATCAAACTGAAGGTAATTATCTAAACTCCAAAAAGAGAATGAAACCTAACTTGCTGTCTTTTAATACAGGTCAAACAGTTTTGAGGATAAAACTTTTTGAAGAAGGAGAGTATGGTGGAACCCCAAAATCGAGCAACCATCAATATCAAGTACCCAAGACAAACGGAGCTACAAAGACATATTCCAATGCACCCGAAATAGACCTAAAGATGGATTTCGCACTTCTGAGCATCAAGAAAGCTCAGCCTCGACCCAACCAAGGTATGAATGTTTACTTGACAGGAAATAGAGCTCAGAACATCAAGAATCTCCCAGAGATCACATCGGAGCGTCAAGATATCGCCAAAACAAGCTGTGAAGCCCATAAAAGACAAGTGGAGCAAGCCGAGGATTCTGAAGCTAAGCACGAGGAAACACTTGAAGATCTCAACTATTTCGACATCACTGGAATTCAAGAGGAAGGATTCATCAAATATCTCAAGCTGGACGGACTATTATCAGCCTTGAACACCTCAGCTTCAAAACCAGTCTATTCGAGCACAAACCAGGTAAGTATTATTTATTATGAATTTGTGCAACTAATCTACAATGTCACAGTGGTATTTAGAGCTTCAAGGGACCACTGGTCGAGCCTCAGCAAGGACGACATTAGCTTAAATAGTTTTCTTTTTATTTTAGAAAACTTTCTTTTTTCTGTATTTTGAACGCTTTGTTGTTTCTTTTTACAAGTCCTGTTGTTTTGAGCCTTTTCTTTTCATTTGTGTCGACCAAATTAGGTCATAGCTGATAGTACCAGTTTATAAGGTCCCCTTGCAGCCTTGTAATCGTTAGTTTTTTCCTTTGATTAATAAAATAACGCAGTTCTTTCCCAAGTAAAGTCTTGAGAGAAACTTTTGCTTTGAACCTTTGTTTGTGGATTCACCAAAGCTTCAAGCGCCCCTGCTGTATCAGAGATCCATCCATACTCTCTGTGGTGCCATCGATCCCCCATCTTGTCCAGATTACTTGTGGAATCAAGTTGTCTTGTTCAAGTGCTGTTTGTGGAATCATTCAGCAACACTTCGCCTCCATCTCTACCTTCAATCATCTTCCATTCAAGCTGTAGGTCTTGAGACTGTGTTTTGTAAGAGTGGTGGATTCCAATCTTACATCA
>JAHZTW010000004.1:57798312-57837552 GCA_020283515.1 Alliaria petiolata | reverse complement strand
TGTCTTAGAGATTTTTAGAGAGAAGAATTTGTCTCCTTCAGAGCAAATTTGGAACTCCATTATTTCTATTGATTTCTTTTATGCATTCTTCTTTATTCAAGATGTTTGTTTTATTCACTATGTCTGAGTA
Source organism: Alliaria petiolata (assembly GCA_020283515.1). Classification (NCBI taxonomy): domain Eukaryota; kingdom Viridiplantae; phylum Streptophyta; class Magnoliopsida; order Brassicales; family Brassicaceae; genus Alliaria; species Alliaria petiolata. The sequence continues at coordinate 57,837,422 of JAHZTW010000004.1, read as the reverse complement.
GTCTGCTAGTTAGGTTTAGGATTTTCAAAGGTGATTAATGAATTGTTAGGTCGAACTAAATTGTTAGGATAAAATCATTAGAGTTCTTCATCTGGATTTGTGTTTAATGCTTATTCTAGCTTCGCGACCTAGAATCTGATCTTAGGTTGATTAATAGATGCGAGAGTATTATTAATTGCCTGAACTAATGTTAGATGAGCAAAATACCTATTCACAAAGAGATTTGGTTTAGGATTTTGTGAACAATTGAACCTGATATTAATGCTTGTTTGAATTGATAGGATTTGCAAAGAGATTTGGAATTATAGGGTTTAGACATAGATAATCTTCGCAGCGAGAGTTGGTTGATTTTACATTAGTGTTTCAAGTTCTAGAAGAGTGCTTAATAATTCCTAACATCCTGTCTAGACCTACAATTTAGATCACCTGAGAATTTCCATCTTATTTCTTAGCTTAATTCGAATTTAGAAATTTGCTGAGTGACTATCCCTTCCTTGTGGATTCGATCCCTAAGTACTACAACTGATCTCTTAATTTGAGAGAGTAGCTCTAGGGTAAATTTGAGAGCATATCAAATTTGGCAACGTTGCCAGAGAAGGAGATTAGTTGCCTACAGAGTTCTAATATTAGGAGTTTGACTAGGTTTTGTTTTTAATTTTTGTTTTTGGTTACTAATTCAATTTCTTAACTTTGTGTTTCAGGTGCATGCACAATCGCAGTACCAAGAGCAACAAGGAAAAGGAATTGATCGCACTCAACCAAGAACTCACTCGTCTTGAACGTACGAACCGTCGATCTGCCCGAGCATCGATCGACACAAAGAGTATCGATCGACACCCGACCAGAGCATCGATCGACACACTTAGCATTGATCGACACTCTTCGCGACCAGAGATGGCTGGAGTGACGGTTTTGATCCGCAACGAGAATGGTGACTTGGTTGATGGCCAGGGGCATAAGAGGAATGCCCAAAGGCAGAGACTTGATGAGGCTGGCGCCATCATAGTCGAACCAGCAAGACACCAAGCACCTGCAGAAGCTGGACGTGGAAGAACATTAGGCGAGTACAACCGCCCAGGCCGGTTCTATGCTAATAGAGCTGCGATCCGTCCTCCTGCATTCCAGAGGAATGACTTCGAGCTGAAGCCTGCTTACTACACAATGGTATCTCAACACCCTTTCCATGGTCTTCCCACTGAACACCCCATGGACCACGTAGAGAGATTCGAAGACTTAGCTTCAAGCATCAAGGCTAATGGAGTGACCTATGATTATCTTTTCTGCAAGCTTTTCCCCTATTCGCTTGCTGGAGATGCATCATACTGGCTGAAGCAGTTGCCACCAGGATCCTTGACCACATGAGAAGACACAAAGAATGCATTCCTTTGCAATTTCTTTGATGATGCGAGATCGGAGGAGCTGAGAATGAAGATCACTACATTCTCTCAAGGACCTACTGAGGCATTCAAAGCTTCTTGGGTGAGGTTCAGATCTTACCAAAGGGACTGCCCACATCATGGATTCAGCGAGCCGCAGCTTATCGGAATATTCTACCGCGGGATCGACTGGAGATACCAGATGGCCTTAGACGCTACAAGCAATTGGAACTTCAACACCATATTTCCAGATGACGCAATAGAGCTTATAGAGAACTTGGCCTCTAGCAACAGCACCAAGAATGCTGATTTTGAGAGGAGACAAAACGCAGGAGTAGCTGGAGAAAACCAAATTGCTGAAGTCAACAAGAAGCTAGACATCTTGATGGGAAAGAATCAGGTCCATTTTGCTAATGAAGTAGAGACTTTTGAGCCTGAGGAAGAAGAAGTTAACTACATTAATGGAGCTGGTTTTCAAGGACAGAGATTCAACAATCAGCAAGGCTATGGTTCGTCCTACCAGAAGCCTTTTCAGAGCAACAACTTCAACAGAACTTATGGTTCTTCTTCCTACCAGAAGCCTCCTGCGCAAGACAACAAAATGGAAGCAATGTTTGAGCAAATCTTGGAAGGACAGCAGACGATGACAGTGGACTTCAATGGGAAGATTGATTCACTATATCAAGACCTGAAAGGAAAGATTGAGAGCATAAACTCTCACATGAAGAAGCTGGATGTTCAAGTTGCTCAAACCGCAGAAGCTGTCCATAGGCAAGAAGGATTCCTTCCTGGAAAGACGGACACGAATCCGAGACACCATGTCAATGCCATCACGACAAGGAGCAGAAGCAAGCTGGAACCAGAGAAGAAGAAGAATCTAAGTGCTGAAGACCTTGTGGAGTTGGGGGAAATCGAAGAAGAAGCTCCAGACGCCCCTGCAGATCCAGTGTCGATCGACACAGAAGAAGAGTGTCGATCGACACCCGAAGAACATCGCGAAGTCGAGAGATCGAGCCCGTGTGTCGATCGACACAAGGATGGAGTCGATCGACACCATGCCCAGACTTCACCAAATCGACCTGAAGCTTCAACAACTGCAGAAGAAAAGGTGTACAAGCCCAAGATACCTTATCCCTTACCTCCCAGAAGATCTAAACAGGAGAAAGAGGAAGCTAGATGCAAGGAGATGATGAGTAAGCTGATGGTTGAGCTACCCTTAGTTGATGCAGTCCAACTTTCACCTGCATTAAGAAGGTATGTCAAGAGAATGGTAGTCAATGGTATAAGCCCTGAGGAAGGAGCATTGCTTACCAGAGACATGAATGCAATTCTCTTGAACATAGTTCCAAGGAAGAAGAAGAAGGTGTGGGTTTCTGAACAAGTCAGCGCTGTGATTCAGAGAAGGATTCCAGAAAAGTTACCTGATCCAGGAAACTTTGTGCTAGATTGCTCAATTGCAACAAGAAGATTTCCTCATTCCCTCTTTGATATAGGCTCAAGTATCAACTTGATACCATACTCTGTTGCTGTTAGACTTGGAATGACTGATTTCAAGCCAAGCAGAATCTCTCTTATCCTGGCTGATCGATCAAAGAGAATACCAGAAGGTTTTCTAGAAGATGTTCCCTTGAAGATTGAAGGCTGCAATATTCCCACAGACTTTGTGGTTTTGAAGTATGATGAAGAACCTGCAGACCCTCTTATTCTAGGAAGATCATTCTTGCCTTCAGCTGGTGCCATCATTGATGTGAGAAGAGGGAAAATAGAGCTTGATTTGGGTGACGTTATCATGAACTTCGACATGGACAAGTTAAGAGGACCATCCAGCATCGATGGTCAAGCTTTTTCAGTAGAGATGTCCATGGATGAAGGTCCAATCCTGGAAGATGCGGATGATATTACTGCTGAGTATGTCAAGGAGCTTGATACTGCATAACAAGAGGACAAGCTGGTTATTCAAGAAGCATTAGCTGAGAATTCTAAGAAAGTTGTGGAGCTTGAAGACTGGGGTGGAAATGATCATCTCTTACAAACTATGAGCAGAAACGATGTTCTAATCAATGACAAGCCAATGGAGGAAGACGTTTTTGTCATGGAGACAAGGATTGCAGAGATGAACTGCAGAAAAGGTGAAGAAATTCGAGATACTGACTCAGTATCAGTAGTGTCGATCGACACACTTCACGGATCACACAAGAAGTCGCTTCCAATGCTGCAAGTCCGTCATCTTTGGTCAAACAGAAGCCTCCAAATCCTTCTGCCCAGAAACCTCGAAGTAAGAAAAAGTACGCACACCCTGGACTCAATTCCAACCTCCTGATCATCTCAATAAGAATTTAAAAAGTTCAAAAGCTGTTGCACACTTATGCGCAGACGAAGGTAAGTCTTCTAACTGGTCTTTTATGTTGTTTCTAATCCTTCTTTTAGCCAACTTCGGGCTTCATAACACTGGGGACAATGTTGTTTAAGTCTGGGGGAGGTGATTACTGACTTTGTGCTTTGTTTTGAGAGTCAAAAACTTTTGTTTTATTGAGTCAAAATCAGTGAAATTTTCAGTTTTCAGAAGAACTAACCACAGAATGTTGACACTTGAAGGACCATTGCTTTAATAGTTGATTACAGGTCTTACTAAGTAGAAAACTGCAAGTGGATCAATCTAACAGAGAGAGTTCAGATCCCCTTAAAAGAACTAGGTATGCATTGAATTTGATCCCTCTTTCAGCTATGAACAAGAGAAGCTAGTTGCAGTCTCTCCTTGATCTTTCCTTGAGAAAAGAAAAAGAAAGAAAAAGAGTCTAAGTCTGGGAATAGTGCAATGAACCTCATGAGCCTGTCTACTCACAAGGAACAATATTAGTGAGTGCTCTTGAACACGTCTCCTCACAAGGAACACAAATAGAGAGTAGCACTATTTCCCGAGACTTCAAAAGAATAAGAAAAGTCAATGAAAAGATCTTAGAACACCCTGAAAATGGGCAGAAGTTGACTAAGGGAAGAGAAAATAGGAGAGCTGTACAAAGAATGTCTTGTTCAAAGCACTAAGGAAGGGAAAGAATCAGCAAAGTTCTTTGGCATTACCACTGTTAGAGTTCGATAGTGATGGCTCATTTATAGAGAAGACAAGGGGTGAAAAGGGTTTTACTAGGGTTTATCGGTTTGGGGAATAGCTGTTGGCTAACCCCAACCAAGTATTCTTTCCTTATCCGGAAAAGTGGGCCATGAATTTGAGCACTTTTTCGGATTGGCTAAGTCAAAAACCCTATTACATGTATGACCATATCAGTTTGAGCCCGATATGGCTGACTGTCAGTCTGGATATCGGCTTGTATCTGATATGTGACCCTGATAAAGATTGTATGGCTTGGACTTCGTTCCATATCAGCTACATACCGTTGTGCCTGCTCGACATGGAATGTCCTGGAATGTTATCACAGTGTTAAACCGATTTTTCATCCCGTTGTTGTGCTAGACAATCTTTATAATGGTTTTTGCTCCTCTTTGTGCACAAGTGACCCCATCTTATTCTCTCTTGGGTCCTTGAAATCATTAAGCTAGACTAGAAAAAGCATTAATATGTACATGTATAAGCTTGGGGTGCCTCCGAAGAGCGCTTTGTTTTGACTCACTTAGCTTGACTTTTCTTGATTCTTTTTAGTGTGAAAGGGGGAAATGAACACCCCTCGATCATGTGGGAGGATCTTTACTTTCCTTGATCACAGAGATGAAATTAGCTAGAGACACATGGGAGATTTCCTCTTTGCTTGCCTTAGTACCCTTTTTATCGGTCTAATCGGTGTCTTTAATCACCTTAAGGTAAGCAAAGGGTCTGATCTTTCCATTGCATCTCAGCTTGTATATCATCTCACCAGCAACAGAGAGCACAGGTTTGAGAGTCATACCTTCCAGAAGGTCACCGAGGGTTGGTCCTTGTACATAGGACCTTTTGCAAGTGATCACTTCCTTTGGTGCTTCTTGGATCCCCTCGGTTTGTCCTTCGAACATGGCATTGAGGCAGACGCCACCAAAGCTATCTCCATCATAACATATCTTCAAGGATGGATCTTCGGTTTTTTAATCGTCTTCTTGAGCTCAAGGGAGTATGCATGCTCTCTTTCATTGATCCTCTTCCCTTTGGTGTCGAAATGCATCACCAAGCTCCCGGTTAGTCTCAGCTCTACTTTGCCACTCTTGCAATCAAACATGCAACAGGCTGAATCTAGAAAAGGTCTTCCCAACAGAAGGGTTTTCTTGACATCTTGGTCCATTTCTATCACCAGGAAGTCGCTTGGTAGTAACACATTGCCAATCATGAGAGGCAACTCCAGAAGCTTCCCAACCGTCTTTCTTTCACTTCCATCGGCCAGGGATAATGGCTTCTTGCAGTTGGTATAGCTGTTATAGCCGAGACGCTTTGTTGTGGCTAGACTCATCACATTGATGCTTACACCGAGATCACACAAACATTTGTCAAAAGTGATCCCACCGAGTGTACATGGGAGATTGAATGATCATGGATCCTCTAACTTCTTCACTACCAAGGTTTCTTCCTTGGGTTTCTCCTCACGAGCTGCTGCATTCCTTCCAATAGTTGCCATTGCATCAGCATAGAGCTTGTCCTTCAGAGCCACGAGAAAGGCTGGAACAGGTTTGATCTCGTCGACATTGCTGAATAGATCTTCAACTTTTCTCAAGGTTTCAATCAACTCGGCCTCCTTTTCTTCTATGAGACGCTTCTTATGCTTCTGAGGGTATGGCATTGGTGGTTTGTAGACTCGCAGGAATGGTGCTTTTGGTGGATTCGTCACCTTTCTCTCTTCATGAGCTGCCAAGTTTTGAGAACTCCCTCCCCCTCTTAGGATATCGATGTCCTCATCGACTTGAGCCCGTTTTGGAGAGGTTGTTTCTGCTTGATCCCGTTTTTCCTCGTCGATAGTGGTGATCATTTGGCAATACTCCTTTGGATTCATGACGGATTCGCCAGGAAGGTTGCTTGGTTGGCTTGTAGATGCAATGCCTTTGTTGTTCTCGAGTGTCTTGACACGAGCGGCCAAAGCTTTAATCTTCCCGGATAGCTCGGTGTTTAAACCATCTATCTTGTTATGCACTTCGGCAAAACGTTTGTGCATGTCCGTCCGTATGTGGGTTTGTCCTTGGAGAAGTTGCTTCAGAGTGCCTTCCAAGTCAAAACCAGCTTGAGCAGGTGGGTTTCCTTGCTGTTGTTGAAAACCAGGAGGTGCAACAGCTTGTTGTCGTGGCGGGTAGCCGTCTTGAAATGGGTATCTTGGTACAAAGTCTTGTTGATTCGTGTAGGTCACGAACTGTTTTGCTCCTTCTGCTTGTTGCTGTGGATAGGTCTGGTCCGAAGGATTGGTGACGTTTGTGCTTCGATAAGAGAGGTTATTGTTGGGTCTCCAATTGTTGTAACCTCCTTGAGCATTGATGTAGTTGACATCTTCGTACTGAACGTCCTCCCCCTCTTGGACTTGAATGATTTCTTCCACGAAATGGACTACTTTTGAGTTTGGACAAGTAGCAACTTGTCAAGCTTCTCGTTTAGCTCCTTGATCACTTTTCGGCTTCCATCTACTTCTTCTTTGGAGCCACGGTTGGATCTGTCGTAGTCTTCGTGGTAAGAAGAGTCACTATGAGCTAAGTTCTCAACTAGCTCAAGACCATCTTCTACGTCCTTGGCTAGGAAGTTTCCATTAGTAGCCGTGTCGAGCAACATTCGGATCTTGGGAATGACTCCTCGGTATAGAGTACTGAGTAGTGACTCTTGGCTGAACCCATGGTGAGGGCACTAAGTTGTGTATCCCTTGAATCGTTCCCAAGCTTCACCGAAGGTTTCATTGGATTTCTGAGTGAATCCACTTATCTCGTTCCTCAGTCGGGCTGTCCTCGATGTGGAGAAGAACTTGGTCAAGAAAGCCTTCTTGCATTCTGCCCACAAGGTAATGGATTCCTGTGGCATAGTCTTCTCCCAAGTATGTGCATTGTCTCCCAACGAGAAGGGAAACAAATGCAGCTTGAAGCAATCCTCGCTTACACTGTTGATCTTGGTCATGGCGCATACACGGTCGAACTGGTCGAGATGGTCAAGTGGATCTTCCAAGGGCAGACCGAAGAAACGGTTGTTCTGCACCATGGAGATAAGACCACTTTTGATCTCGAAATTGTTGTTCTGCACTGGTGGTGGCTGGATGCTGTATCGGCTTGCAGTCGATATCGGTGCATCTCCCGCACCGATTTGCCGAACAGCTCGATGTGGAGCGGCAACACCAGGCTGCCCTTGTGCGTCTTGGACTCCTTGTGGACCTTGAGGTCCTTGCTGGACTTGTTGGCCTTGTGCACCAGCTGCGCCCGCAGCTCCTTGAGCACCTTGTTGGTTTTCCATCGTCACACGGTCTACTATATCGGTTTGTTCCCAATTTCGTCTAGCTGATCTTTCGAGCAGGTGAATATCGTCGATCTGGGGAAAAAGATTTGTTGTACCGTGTGAATGAGGTTCATGTACCTGACAAAACAAAGAGACCATGGAAAAGTGTTAAATAACGAAGAAAATAAAAACTTGTCCTTGTAACGACCTAAGACCGAAATGACTAAACTTAACCCCAAATGGCAACGACACCAATTGATGACAAGCTTTTTACACCTATATGGAGTTCAATGACCCACCACTAACCGTTGCAGTATAGTGTATGGGGTATCAATCCATATGGGAGTGTTTAGTGGACAGAACGGTCATATCGGTTTCACAAGTCAAGTTTGAAATAATAAAAGGTTGAGACTTTACTACTAGAAACGACTAAAGACTAGATCTTGTGTCACTCAAGACTATAAAAATGTAAACTTTATACTTCTTGAGCAAGAAACAATGACTTAAACGGTAAAAAGATAAGCTTTATAAATAAAAGAAGGATCAAGATTGGTTTTATGAACTAGGTGACTCTCGGATTGCTTATCAGGCTAAAGCTTTTGGATCACATCAAGACTTGGTCTTTAGAGCATCTTCAACCAAATACCAAATTTGGTGCCAAATTGCATTTTGCAATAAATTTTGCTCCAACCCAATTTCATTTTCAATTGCAAAATGGTATAATGCCATTTTTGGTTTCAAATATGGAACCATCTCATTTTCAATTGCATTTTGCAATTGAACTTTTTTATTTATAATTAGTCCTTCAAATTTTAGATACTTTTACTTTTGGAGTTATAAATAATTATTTGAATGATGATTTCTTTTTTTGATGATTATAAATATTAAAACACTCTAATATATAAAATTAAAATGCAAATAACATTATTTAATAGAAAATATAAAAACATAATACTCAATTTAAAATAATTAAAAAATACTAAAATTAAAAATAACATAAAATAAATTTAGTACAACAATGATTGGTTACTTAATCAACTTTGTTTTATCAATTTTATGTAGTGTAATGTGTTTTTCTTTTTTAATTATAATAATGAAATTTCAAAAATATCATAATTTATGAAAATTTTGAGAAAAATTAAATAATTGGGTCAATTTGTAAATTATAAAGAAAATATGTATAATTAGCAATTAATAATAAAATAGAAAAAGAAGAATATACTAAAAATATTCCTTTTGACATGGAAAATGCATTTATGGGTTGGAGAGAATTTCAATTGCATTTTGTAGTTATTGCATTTTGCAATGAAAAATGCAATTATGGGTTGGAGATGTTCTTAGATGGTGATTCTTAGGTAAAGGGATTCACAAATCATTTAGTCCATGGCGTTTGGGTCTAAACTCTTTGAATCTCTATCACCCCAGACTAGCTCTCGCTTAGCAGTACAATAGTAGAAACAAGCATGCTAAAACGTCCCTATTGAACCGTAAAACCCCTAGACAGATGGTCTGTTTGAGCCTAGGGAATCAGACTCTTGTTTATGGTTTCGGCTAAGCAAGCACGTGGCGTTCGTGTCAAGCCGCCTATAGTCTTTAGACTAGATGATCAAGCTAGAGTAAGCATTGAGAATGATAAACAATAAAGAATCTAACTATATGTTCTTGCTAAGCAAGAAATCTAAATCCGAGAATCCCTTGGTCCTTTTAACCCATCAGAATCCTTAAAAAGACTACTCACGCACCATTATAAAAACCTCAAGATCCATAAGAATAAGAAGGTGACTCATGGCTTGCAAGATTTTCAAAAACAAAGAAAGGAAGAAGCTTTAACAAGAAATGCTATGAAACAAGACCTGATAACTTCAAAATATCATAAAAGATTCAAGCTTTTGAAACAAAGCTATAATGGAGTAAGACTAAGAGTTTCGGTTACAAGAAAGACAAAAATTAAATTGTGGAACGAGCCAGAGAGATAGGCGTGGGGGACAAAGTATTTATACACAAAAGAGGAAAAACATAAAGCATTGGGACCACTTGCCCGAAATGGGTACTCTTTTGGACTGTAGCGAATCGGCTTCACGTCGTGGGAAGCAAGCCGAAATGCCAACTTCTTGTGATCTTCGGGCAACCTCCATATCGGGAAACCATTTCGGGATCTTGCCGATCTGACTCCCCTTGCTTGCTGCTTGTATCGGGGTCTTCCCGCTGCCTTTCTCCGATATCCGTCTTCAGTGAATATTCTTGATGGACCTTCATTTCGGGATGCTTCTTTCCAGACAAAGTCGCTGCTACTCGTCGAGGTTCGTTCATGCGCTTGTTCTTATCGGCTAAGAAGCAATGATCCATGCTCGATATCGTCCGTTTACCTCCCTTTCTTGATCCATCTTTGTACTTTCTTCTTCGGACCATCCTCCATTCACCATAGTACCTGAGAAAACACTTCAAACATGCAAAAATATGCAAAACCTAACCTAATGCATCTAGACCTAACATGAGTGAAAATGGAATAAAAGCTAAGATAAAAGTGCATGAATGAGGTCCTAATTAGTATGAAATGTATGCTAAAAAGATGCAATTTACAGAGATATCAAAAACCATGGTTGTCCCTCACCATGCAATCTGCCCCATATGGCCCCCCTACCGAAAGCTCCTGAAACTGGACAGTGTCAGACCTTATGACTTCGGGGTCAAACAACTGGGATAGCATAAAAATCAAAGCGGTTCTACCTGCGCTAGAGACTGAATTTTTTTGCATAAAACCGAGCCTAACAGAAGCACCAGATAAGCTTGTTTGGCTCCCTAATGAATCGGACATTTACACTTCAAAGTCGGGATACCACACAGCTATACACCCTGAATTTAACTGGTATTCCGAATTATGGTCAGTAAAAGGCTCCGAAAACATAAAAAATTTCCTTCGGAAAATAATGAGAGGAGCATTACCTGTGGGAGAGCAATTAAGATCCAGAGGCATTGTCCCTCCGTCGAATTGCCCCACGTGTGGAGATCTGGAATCTATAGAGCACATTTTCCTCACATGTTCTCTTGCTAGACATATTTAGAGCGTTGCCCCCTTCCGCGACCTATATGATCCAAATCATCCCAAACTTTGAAGCGGCTTTGATTGGGTCAAAATTCATGATCACCTTGCGTGATTGAGGCCCTTAAACGTGCAAGAATCAGAGGCTTCGAGAATCTAAAGATCAAATCGAACTCCTCTCAATTGATCAACGATATAAACTCACAGCAGCAGTTCAAGGTGATCTACGGAATCGTTCACAATATCCTCTATTTCTCAAAAGATTTTTCTGAAATCTCTTTCTCTGCAATTCTGAGATCGAAAAATGAAATAGCTAATAGTCTCGTGAAATCTGCTCTCGCCAATATGTCGGTTGAGCTGCTATTTATGTATTACCTATAAGTACTTAATGAAAACCACCCTTTCAACCCAAAAAAAAAGACAGTTGATTAAAAAGAATTAATAAGAATTGTTCTATACACAATGAAAAAATTACTCAGATATTACAGAAATGTTGAAATATTATTAGTATATTATATATTTTTTTTAAATTACTCAGATATTTTGTGTCATTGTGTAATTACAATTAACACCTTTGGTTAATTTGAATTTTTTTAATTAAAAATAATTTAACCAAAAATTACTTTAATCCACCTCATTAAAATAAAAAAAATTAAATGCACGTCATTAACAATAGTTACGGAAAAAAAAATTCTCTCTCGGCAAAACCTCTCTCTCTCTCGGCAAAACCTCTCTCCCTCGGCAAAACCTCGTCTCTTCCGGCCGTCGTATCGTCTCTTCCAGCCGCCGCCGACGTATCATCTCTTCCGTCCGCTTCTCTTATCTCTGTCGCATTTCGTCTCCTTGTTCACGAACTTGAGTGAGAACTCTTCGTTTTCTCGAGGGGACTTCATTTTCTCGAGTGGGCTCTTCGTTTCCAATCCATAAGTCACCGTAAACAATTCATAAGTTAGCCGTAAACAATCAATAAGTCAGCCGTAAACAATCCACAATTACCGAAACCGGATCCATCATATATCGGAGAAGGATGAATGAAAATGAAGAAGAACGAGGAAGACGATGACGAATTAGATGTTCAAAATTTAAGTTCTGGATATCTCTGTTGATGTGAAGAACAAGGTGAAGAACAACGACGATGAGAAAGACGACGACGACGACGAGGAAGACGAAGACGACGTTTCGTATTTCTCTATTGATATGAAGAACAACGACAACGAGAAATACGATGACGGCGACGAGGAAGAGGAAGACGACGTTTCGTATTTCTCTTTTGATGATGACATGAAAATATGTATCCGACGTCATTTTTTAATTGATGAAGTGGCAAGTAAGCCACCAAACGAACACGTAAATCAACTGTCTTAAACCAGCCATCAAACAAAACTTTAAGTCAGTCGTAACATGAATACTATTACAGCCGTTTAATGTCGTAACTCAACTGAAACTCTTTAGCTCAGCCGTATCGTTTCATAAGTCAGCCGTCGAAGCATGCTATTGTGGTAATTAATCTTTCGCTACTAAATCAGCCGTAATTAGGCCGAGTTTTTCGTTAACCCAGCTCATTACGGCTGATTTATGACACTTACACAAAAATCAGCCGTAACGAAGCAATAACTCAGCCAGCCGGAGAAAGTTAATTATGTCGTGTCGAAACAATAACTAAGCCAAATTTTGACAAATCAACCATCGGGTTATAACTCAGCCGTAACTTATGGTTGGTTATGCTCGTAAGTCAGCCATTTTCTCATAACTCAGACATATTTCATTAAGTCAGCCGAAACACCAGGCTGAGTTATACACGTAAGTCAACTGTTAGCTCATAACTCAGCCATTTTTCTTAAATCAGCCGCAACATACCGTAACTCAGCCGTCACTGCCTCTGTAGCGCTTTACGGCTGAGTTCATTAATTCAAGTCAGCGATTTCTGACGTGGCGGCGCCTTTTTCTGATTTGGAATTAAAAAGTAATGGCATTCCTTGTAATAAGAACAAGCTGAGTATGAAAAATATATGTGAAATATAATAGTAATAAAAAAAAGTTTTGTATGTAAGTGACCATATCACATAATTTGTAAGATATATGAGTAACTTTCCCTAACACAATTCACTAATGCATGATCTTTCCATTTTTGTGACTCCGACCACGATAGTTTAACAACCTATTAGACTAAACTTTCTTATATTAACTAGGTTTTTTATCCGCGCTACGCGCGGATATGTGTTAATAATTTGATTTAATCTTGTTTTGGTTAGTAATTTTAAAATTGTCAAACGCATAATGGATTTAAAGAATTTTTTTATATAAAAATATATTTAAAAGATGATGTGTCGTTTTTTCCAACTTATATTTTTTTATAAGATATATTCAATTTATTCAATTTATTTTTACCTAATTAAAATACTAATTTATTCAACTTATTTTTACCTAATTAAATAACTAATTTATCTAAAATACTAATATTTTTTTTCAACATGTTTCAGTTATATGTCATGTGTGTATAAATAAGATTAGAAGAAGAATTGTTTCATATTTTGGAAAAATCGAAAAAAAAGAAATTACCGTTTATATCGTATCTTTCAACATCTTTTTCATAAATTTAATATTTTTTGTTAAAACCCGGATAACTCCGACAACATGCAGATGACTGATCATTCAGTTGCTAATATGCCGACTGAGCTTTGTACAAATGTATTTGAGACAATTAAAGAAGGGGAGTGAGATATCGCGAATAACAAAAGACTGCCTATAACTTTGTTGGAAAGTTGCAATGATTGTGCAAGGCAGCTTCTTGCTTCTCCACCAGGTCTTCCACAAGTTTTATCTTATATTTTTCTTCATTTTTATCATTCATGTGAGTTTATTTCCAACATGCTATTAGATGGGTTTTTTTTCCAAACCTTTAGGATGGTGTGTAGTCTTTGAATGATTTATCATTGATTAACTTCTATATGTTTTCTTCACGTTTTGATTTTCAGTAGCCTGTCTAGGTTTGTCAATTTGCGTTTGATTCATAACACTGCTATACTTTATTATTTAAATGGAATTTTAGAATCTGTTACTCATGTGTTGTTTGTGTGGGTTCAAATATCGTTAGTATCTATTTATATAAAATTAGACTTTTCTACTTGTTGTGTTTTAAGTGGATTGTTACTTGTGTAGTGTTTTCAAATAATACTTACTTTTTTTTGCTGCATATAAATTGCCAATACACTATTTTTGATGTGTTTATTATACATTTTAGCTATATCTTTACTTAAATGACATGAAAGATTAATTTGTTTGCACAGTGTTCAATTTTGCTTTGTATTAAGATAGCTTTATATCTGGATTTTGAATTTGGTATTTCATAGTAAATATTTGATGAGGTTAAACTAATATTTAGTATTTTTAAAAAAAAATATTACATAAAAAGAGTTCTAAACATTTGATAAAGTTTAAAAATTACATAAAACCGCGCATAGCCAAATCAATTGCTAAATTGATACAATTGGCCCGCTGATTAAAAATAAGCCATAAAGGATTGTTAAAAAAATCATAAAAGATTGTTAGTGAATGAAGTTTGTATTTAATTAAAAGTTGTGTGAATCTAGAGAAAAATATCTTGTGTAGCGCGGAACATCAGCCTAACGGCTGGTTCTGCAGAAATCCTGGAGGACCGAAGATGCGCCATGTGAATCCCTCTGTGGCCAGAACCCGAACCCAGGTGGAGGTACATCACATATGTGAGCCCTATACCACCGGGCCACAAGCGCCTGGTTAATCAACTGCTTTTTTAAATTCGTCATAATAAGAACGGATCCTAAATGTTTGCCTCTCGATAGTATGTTCATGCTGATCGGACTTAACCAACTCTGTTTGCTGAGTGAATTGGATTAGAAACTTGTGAGTAGACACCCTGAGCTGGTTTTGTTATCAATGACCAGAAATGTTTTAATCTTGTAGACAACATCGGCCTTGAGGTTTGGCTCATAGGAACCTATTCGGTTAGCTGAAGGTTCAATTATAAAGTTTTGGATTTCAATTTTTCTTTTCTATTATAGAGTTTCATTAATTGATTTGGCGGAAGAAGAAGCGTCTCACACAGTCATTGTTTCAATAACTTTTCTCTATCTCTTTAAGAATTCTTTAGCAAGTTGTATGACCTATTAAATTTCACCGATGTGCTTATTTATAAGCAATACCAATACTTTAAATGGGAAAATTTTGTTTTATGTTGATAGGAAATTAAAAACGCTCTTTTTTTTATTAGTTTAGCTTTTTCATATTATTGTTTTTTCCATTTTAGTGTTACATATATAAAAATAATAAGTAATTGCTCTAACTGTATTGAATTTTTCTGTTTTTTCCTTTTTCCATTTTAGTGTTACATTTACGAAGACAGTAAGTAATGTTGCTCTAATGGTATTGAATTTTCCTTTTTACTTTAAAAGTGACTATTTTTTTGTTATAGAAGCAAAATTATACATAATTTGATTAATTAATTAATTATAGATGATGTAAAGAATTATATATTTCGTTTTATGTTAATAGGAAATTAAAAACACATTTTTAATTAGTTTAGCTTTTTCATATTATTGTTTTTCCATTTTAGTGTTACATATATAAAAACGGTAATCAATTGCTCTAATGGTATTGAGTTTTCCTGTTTTTTCCTTTTTCCCATTTTAGTGTTACATTTATGAAAACAACAAATAATGTTGCTCTAATGGTATTGAATTTTCCTTTTTACTTTAAAAGTGACGATTCTTTGTTATAGAAGTCAAACTATACATAATTTGATTAATTAATTAATTATAGATGATGTAATTAATTATATACGATGACGTGTACCAATATAATTGAGTCTTTTAAATCCTATGTGAACATCCTTAGAGGCCTATGGCATCAACTTTTATTAGTAATAGATTCGCTCGAGTATGATTGTTCACAACACTATAACTCAAATTTTGCAAGTTATGACGTGTTGCTCACCAAATATTATACAAGACAATATAACAACCTTTTGAAAAGTATATTAACCTAAAATAGATTTTTAGATGGCTAACCAAGCAAACAACAATGCGAACATATAAATGTGAAGAAACTTAAGATAATTAATTCCTAAACAATCGATATCAATCTTTGTATATCAGGGACTCAATACGACCTTAAAATCAGACTAAGACATGGTCCAAGTAACCACACAAAGAGATCAGAAGAAACTAATAGATTTATTAATATGAATAACAAAGAGTTAAGAACAAGCAAAACGAAAACTTGAACAAGGGGATGACTTCTCAATGAGAAAAGTTCTCTTCAACCTTCTATTTTATTTTGGTTTCTCTTAGTTCTCTCTCTATATATGTTCTAGAAGGCTAAAATAAATATATAGTGTTATGTCTTATATATTTAGGTCGGTTTAGTAAGTCCTTATCAAAAGAGGAAATTTGGGTTTAGAGGGTAAAAGTATTGGGTGGAGACAAGGGTTTCATAGGTCGATGTCATGGGCGGATGGTGGAGAGCATCGGAAGGGAAGTCCCCCTGATGGGTCGTGGGCCAATGTCCATTCATGCACTTGCTTCATTCACAAGCTAAACAAATATGTTTTCTGTAAATCGAATGTAACTTCCTTACCATTGTCCAAAATAACTTCAAACAAATTTCATATGAAAGCTAATTCATTCGCTATCTTGGCCGAGTGATTTATCAAATAAAGTACTTTATGACTTTGAATCACAAAAGAGACACTTCTTGCTATTGGAGCACTTTTCACTGTTCATTTTATGTAAACCCGAAACTATCCTCCGTGGATAAAAATATGGTGTGTGAGTTATCGTGGATAGTTGATAAATCAAACATTTGAATTAAAGTAATTATTATTTTCCATTGATTTTGTTTGTTTATTTTTTCATATTGTCAAAAACATAAAACAGATTCTTTTTGTACTATGAATTATAATTCTATTTTTCTTATATTTTGAAATCTATTTTAGTATATTTTAAGTGTCAAATAAGAAATTCAATAAGTTCAAAATAAGAAATTCATTTGGACGATGGTTTATATATGGATCATGTGACATGGATGACATTTGAATAAGTTGGACTGTACAAACATTGTAGGTAATTAAATTTGAAATCAAACCTTCACATTTCATGAAAGTAAAGACTATAATGGAATATGCGTGATACCCACTTCGTCCATGAGCGCTGATTATATTTTCAATCTCTCCATATTTGTATTGAAGTTTTAGTATTAAGAAAACCTTTTTTTTTTTCTCATCCATGCTTATGTTTTCTCATTGAATCTTGTATACATTCTCAGCCATAATCAACGTTTATAGAGGAAAGTGGGTATCACGAAGATTTCATTTGAGTTTTTAGTTCCATAAAAGGTCACGACTTGAGTTCAAATTTAGTTACCTACAACATAAGTACAATCTAACTTATCGAAAAGTCATCCATATCATATCGTACACAATTCAGAGCATCTCCAACCCTATTGCAAATTTAGTGCCAAATTCTATTTTTGAATAAAATTTGCTCCAACTCAATCTTCATTTTCAATTCCATTTTGCAATTGAATTTTTTTATTTATAAAATAGTCCTTCAAATTTTAGATACTTTTACTTTTAGAGTTATAAATAATTATTTTAATGCTAATTTCTTTTTTTATGATTATAAATATTAAAACACTCTAATGTCTAAAATTAAAATTTAAATAACATTATTTAATATAAAATATAATAACATAATACTAAATTTAAAGTAATTAAAAAGTATTGAAATTAAAAATAACAGAAAATAAATTAGTACAACAATGATTGGTGACTTAATAAGTTAATACCCCAATAAATTGCTACCGGATCCACTTAAATCACCAAAAATTGTCCAAAAGAAGCGATAATGTGTTACAAGACATTATGACTACATATGTAATTTTACACAAAATGATAATTATATTAAAGATGAGCGTGATCTTGATGTACCAATTGAAGCTGAAAGAGAAGCTACACTTCCAGAAGTCGATGTAGCTGATGTCGATAATATTCGGTTCCAAAACTTTCTTGCTCGATTTAGAAAAATCAAAGATAAAAACGCTCACTTCGCACTTCGAAATGCGTTAATTGATCATTTATGGGAAAATATTCAAATGAGGATGCTTAAATTATAATCTACTTTGTTTTATCATTTTTATGTAGTGTAATGTGTTTTTATTTATATTATGATAATTAAATTTCAAGAATATCATCATTTATGGAAATTTTGAAAAAAAACTAAATAAATTGGTCAATTTGTAAATTTTAAATAAAATATGTATAATTAGCAATTAATAATAAAATAGAAAAAGAAGAATATATTTAAAATATTCCATTTTAAATGGAAAATATAATTATAGGTTGGAGATAAATTCAATTGTATTTTACAATGAAAAATGTAATTATAGGTTGGAGATACTCTCATCATCCATATCATATCGTCCACAAGCCATCATCTTAATAGGTTCCTTGTTGTGTACTGATTGGATTTCTTGTTTGACATCTAAAATATAGTAAAATGGATTTGAAAATATAGGAAAAATAGAATTATAACTCTTAGTACAAAAAAAAATTTGTTTTATAATTATCACAATATAGAAAATAAGAAAACAAAATCGGTCGGGGATAATAATTACTTTTAATCAAAATTTTATTTTATGAACTGTCCACGGTAATGTATCCACCATTTCTATGTCCACGCGTAACAATTAGGGGTCTAATTGTCTTTTCCTTGAGACAAAGTGTCTTGGTAGCACAAAGAGTGTTTTTTAATAAGGCATAAAGTGTCTTCGTATGTAATTTTCTCATCTTGGTAATGATGTAAATATTACTATGCATTAATTGTCTTTTAATCTGTGTGTTCTAGAAAACCAATTGCTTTAGAGCTGGAAAGAGTATTCATTTAAATTCAAATTTTCATAGATTCAAACATTATCATTTGCTTTTAATAATTATAGAACAAAATATCGGATTTTGATTTTGTAACTTTTTATCGTTGCAGTAGTGTATTACTCTAATGTTAAGGCCATAGCGGTACTATTACAAATTACAAATTATGTACTAAATATTCCGCAAATTGAAGACAAGAAAAAGAGGTAAAACTACTGCAAGTTCTTATCGTTCTATTTTATTATTTTTTTGTCACTTTAATTGTTAAGAAACAATATCTATTTCACTAATCGGACACCAGCATTTGCGGATTTTTTTTTTTAACACAAATCGTATCATCTCCTTTTGTTTATGTTTGTGTTTTTTTATTGGTAGCTCTAAACCTCCAATCCTATCACTCATTTATCATCGTGTTAAGAACATTGCGATTTGCGAGTGGACTCTTTTATGGAGCTTTCATTTGCAACTTGTTGAACCAGAGTAGCACTTAAGGAAATAAGCAATAAACAGTTGTGAGTTTAAAAGAATAATTCTTATTAATGTTCAAAGCTTAAGGGTTATAAAGCGGTTCCTTGACAAATAAGGTTTGCTGAGAACACAATAAAAATCGTTAGAACACAATAAGAATTGTAACTAGAAAGCCTTTAATTGCAAAGTCTTGCTATTACGCTCTCTAGTGATTTTTGGATGGTCTTCAAATTGTGAAGAGCCATTTATAATCGTGATGAAGTCGGTTCATTTGACTTTTTTTTTTTTGTGTGGAAATTCTCATTTTTATCTTCATCTTTTTCATTATTTCTTTGAGATTTCCATTTCTCATGTGTTTTACTTTTATTTTAAGAGGTTTAATTCAATGGGTTTTGTTTTGATGGGATATCATTAATGGGAAGGAGAGCAGGGGAGGGCATTTTAAGTAATGTGCTCATTCCACCTCTAACACAACTGGAACCATATCGTGGAATTTTTCATATCGGGCAAAAATATGCATTTCAGATCCTTCTCTAGTCTCTTCCACGTCTATTGCAATTCAATGTGACTAATTTCGGTAGAGTTGTTCTTTATTGAATAATTTAATGAAGGAAGCGGGTCTAAATATTCAAGGAGTACAACTAGATACATATATTATTAGAAAAAAGTATTGGTCTTTGAAATTGAATAATTGAAACAAATAATGGTTGCCGTTAACCAAACAAAAGATTAGTTGACTTAATGGAACGATCTTAAAAACAAACAAAACACAGATTGATTGAGATTTGAAACCTTTTACATACACACTTTTTCTTCTCCATTCCTTTTAAAGAACCACATATGGATCCACTCCAGTATTATTCGGGTTGTGAAACCCCTTGCATTAAGGAAAATCACCAATTTCAGCATGTAGAAGATGTTACAAACTTTGCTTGCTTCAATTGCAAAGGCAGCCACTTGGAAGGGGAGAGTTCTCTCTATCTCTACTGACATACTTGCAAAATTCAATGCTACTTTAATTGTTACACGTTTATGCCAAATATCCTACACCCTTTTCACCTTTCCCACTCTCTTATCCTCATCTTCAAAAAACCTTATCCTGATTATTCCAGTTCCAAATTCAAATCACTTTACTCTTATTATTCCTCTAAACCGAAAGGAATTAAAGCAATATGCATTGTTGTCATAAGAAGCTTGGTGACTATTAATATTATTGTTCCATCTGCAATTATAGTTTAGGCGCATATTGTGCGAGAGAGCCACTAGATCTCACCATCAAACACCCGAAGAGCCACGAGCACACCCTCACCCTCTTTCCTGGACGACTCCCTTTGCCATGTAAAATCTTGTGAGATCCCTATTGACAACAAGAATGATCTTGCTTATAATTGTCTCCCTTGTAACTACATGGTCCATAAAACATGTATCTACTTGCCTAGTGTCATTAAGCTCACCCATCACCTACATCACCTCTCTTACTCTTCGTTCTTTCATCCCGGTAAGATCTCTTGTGGAGTGTGTCATCAACGAGTTCACAACAATTACGGGCAGTACTCTTGCAGTAATGGATGTATTTATGTTATCCACTCACAATGTGCAACGAGGGAAGATATTTGGGACGGGAACGATCTTGAGGGAGTGCCCGAAGAACCCGAAGAAGATATCGAGCCATTCGTGAAAATTGATGAGGAGACAATTCATCATTTCACTCATGAACATTATCTAAGGTTCCACATGAATGGAAATCGTAGTGAAAATCGAAGCAAGTTTTGCCAGGCTTGCACACTTCAACTGTTGATTTCTGATAGTTTTTACAGTTGTATGGGGTGTGATTTCGTATTCCACGAAGAATGCGCATCCCTACCTCGTAAAAAACATCATCCGCTACACAAACACCCTCTTGTCCTCCATAACCGACTCCCTCCTATATCCACGTTCAACCTTTTTTCTAATGATTCAAGTACGGACTTGTTCTTTTGCGATGGTTGTTGGAACAAAAAAGTTTTATAATCGTTTATTATTGATTTCAATCGTTTTTTGATTCGTGATTTTCAATCTGAATTTTCGCAGTCCTACAATGGTTGCTGCCGGGACGGTGGTGGTTTCGTGTACATATGCATCGAAAAAGATTGTAAGTTTCAACTCGACACAAGGTGCGCTTCCCTTTCTGACTTTTCAATCCATGGTTGCCACCTACCTGATCATTCACTTGACTTCAATAGGGTCTTTAATAATACATGCATGTGTTGTAAATCTCGCATCTATTCAATATATGGTCTGGAATGTATGCAATGCAAGTATATTCTCTGCATCGCATGTGCTACTTTCCCTCATGTGGCACACTACAAGTTTGATAGACATCCACTCGTCCTTTTTTACGGCGAAACAGAGACGACAAATCATCAATATTGGTGTGAGATATGTGAATCAAAATTAGATGCAAATGCATGGTTCTACACATGTGAATTTTGTAGTGTCACTCTTCATGTCAAATGTTTACTGGGAGAAGAAATCTATATGAAGGCCAACCATATCTTCACTTGGAATGGTAAAGAGATTGAAACTGCTCTCAATGATGGTACCAGTCGACCATCTTATGCTCACTGTGCTATTCGGTGCGTAGAACCCTTGGTGTTTAAGAGTCAAGATATTATTTTTTGTACTTTCAAATGTATTAAAAGTATCGCTATTCGGTGCATAGAACCCTTGGTGTTTAAGAGTCAAGATATTATTTTTTGTACTTTCAAATGTATTAAAAGTATCGAAGGTATGTAAAATGAAGAAAGAAAGAAGTAAAAAGGAGGGACGAAGGAAGAGGGATCAAGACCTAAGCTTTTATTGTGTTAGTAGCAGCTTTCTTGTTTTTAAAACACTAGTACCAAAAAATAAGCAGTGCTTGTTCTTCCTTTACTTCAGAAGCTCCAAGTCATACGTTAAGATGTACAAATTCTCGTACATAGTTTCCTTTACTTCATTCCTGCACTAATTATCAGATTGGTACTCAACTTTGATCTCAGTCTACTTTAATTATCAACGATCATTAGAGAGTCTTTCTCTGCCCATCTGCATAAAACCCAAGAGACCAAAGCGCTGTAAAACTCTATTTGCGTAGTTTTGTTTTTTTTTTAATTACAAGAAGAAAAAACTACCAAGCCCAATCTAAAGGTTTGGTTAGAAACAATGAGGAACGAAACCCATGAGACCAAATTATCACGCTATCTGTTGTCCCAACCTGATACAACAATACACCCTAATTCAACATTCATTCTCCAAAAATAAAAAAAAAAGAGAAACGAAACCCATGAGACCAACTTATTTGTTATGAAGGAATAGCTCGAATCCAAGTAAATTCATGTTATGGTTCCAAATCGAATTATGTTAAAATGCAGAAGGCAAAGGAATCCCAACCACTTCTTTAACGCATGGCAGTATTAGAGGATGTTTGATTAGGAGTGCACCAGCCACCTTAAGCACCATGCCTTCTTCAATCTGCTCATCAAGACAAAACCTTAACTTAGTAGAAGCAATATCGATGTGCTGAACAAAATATCAACCCCTTCTCTCACCAATTTATCGATAATCTCCTCTGGTATTTCATTGAAATAGATCTGTCACGAAAATGAAATCATCAGCTGGTGCTATATATATTGCACAAATTGTAAAAAATTCAACCTGTAATGAAGTAAAATGTTCACCTCCACTCTATCGACGCCTCCTTTTCTGAATCCTGTTTTGAGATTTGTTACAGCCACATAACTCACTGTTGCTGTGTGTCCCTTGGAATAGCCTGTGTTTTGAAATTTAGATATTTAGACCTAAGCCTGGAGTTGTGTAGTTAACAAGGAAGGTTATGCAAGCTTACCTCTTATGTATTCCCTTGCTTCTTCCACACTGGAGGGCTTCTCTCTGACAGTATCTTCATAGACGACCACCTTCATAACCATTCAAGACATTAAATCCAAGTCTCACATAGATTATCCAATATCACCAAATACCATTTATGTCCTTAAGATGACCCATCTTTCATTTGTCAACTCCTATTAACTACCAAAACAACTAACAAATCTTAGCTCCTTGGACTCCCTTTAATTATTAGCTACTTGAAAATATCAAAGCAAAGTTTCCGCAAACAAAGAAAAAATATTGAACAGTATACTTAGTCACAAGTGACAAGTAAGTTCGGCTTATCCTCCTCTATGTTGTCATCATCAGTGATCCGCTGCATGATTGCTTCAGCCTGGGAAAAAAATTTCGCCGGCATATTAAAGTGTGACTGAAGAAGAAATGTTCTTTGATCACTACAAGAAAATATGTTGAAAACCGACGGCATTTCCGACGGATATATATCCGTCGGAAATACCCGACAGATTTCCGAGAGAATTCCGATCAATAAAAAGTCCGTTGGAAATCCGTCGGATCATTTCCGAGAGACTTTATCCGTCGGAAATCCGTCAGAAATAAACATAATTTCCGACGGATTTCCAACGGAAATCTATTGGTCGGAACTCCGTTGGAATTTCGTCGAAAATATAGACGTTAATATAGCCGTTAAATATATCCGTTATTATAGCCGTTGTGATTTAAAAACCGTCGGAAATCCGTCGTAAATCCGTCGGATATGTTGCTATAAATACCCACCACATTTCACCACCATTCTTCACAATTACACAAAATTATCTACATTTCTCCCCCACCATTTTTCGAGTTTCTGTTACTAAATAGCTTCCATATAAAAGAAAATGTCTTTTTCAAATTCTTTTAATTATTTTCGCTCTTGGATGGACAAACCTCAAAATCATCAAGAGACCGGCGTAATTACGGAAGAGTTTGCAGAAGGTCTTAGCCAATTCATGGAATTCGCATCAAACCAGAAGCTTACATTAGAATCTGGTAAAATGTATTGTCCTTGTGTTAAATGTCAGAATCATAGATTTATTTCGGTTTCCTCTGTACAGAATCACTTATTAAGGCGAGGGTTTATGCCGGGTTACAAGATTTGGTATATGCATGGAGAAAATGATTCAATGGTGAATTATGGTAGTACTAGTGAACAATATGTTGCGGATAGGTTAGAGGAACCTAGAACGGAAGTTGAAAACATAGGTACTTTTCAGATGGTGAACGATGCATTTCGGGAAAATATATCGTCGCATGTTGTGGATGAAAATAGAGTAGAGGAACCTAATTTAGAAGCGCGGAGATTTTTTGATATGTTAGATGCAGCTAAGCATCCCTTATACAAAGGATGTAGAGATGGAGTTTCGCCTTTATCATCTGCAACTAGGCTGATGACCATAAAGACGGATTATAATCTATCTGAGGATTGTGTGGATGCGATAGCTGATTATGTAAGAGACATGTTGCCAGAAGATAATATTTCACCAGGTTCATATTATGAGATACAGAAACTTGTAGCCGGTCTTGGATTGCCGTATCAGATGATCGATGTGTGCATCGACAACTGTATGCTATATTGGAGAGAAGACTCAGACCGGTCGGCATGTCGCTTCTGTCGGAAACCTCGCTTTCAGGAAACTAGTGGACGAGTTCCAATCCCATATAAACGTATGTGGTATTTGCCGCTAACAGAGAGGTTGAAAAGGTTATATCAATCTGAGCGCACAGCTGGTCCTATGAGATGGCATGCGGAGCATACAACGGAGGGGGAAATTGCACATCCATCAGATGCAAAAGCATGGAAGCATTTTCAATCAGTATATCCTAGTTTTGCTCATGAGCGGCGTAACGTGTACCTCGGATTAAGTACAGATGGTTTCAACCCTTTTGGGAAGCATGGGAGGCAATATTCCTTATGGCCAGTTATTGTGACACCTTACAATCTGCCGCCATCGTTGTGCATGAAACGAGAGTTTTTGTTTCTCACCATTCTCGTACCAGGCCCTGAGCATCCTAAAAGATCACTTGATGTGTTCTTACAGCCATTGATTTATGAGCTACAACTATTATGGGAGCATGGTGTTGAAGCGTTTGACGTGTCCTGTCAGCAGAATTTTATGATGCGTGCTGTACTTATGTGGACGATAAGCGATTTCCCAGCATATGGTATGTTATCTGGATGGACGACGCATGGAAGGTTATCGTGCCCGTATTGTCAAGATAACACTGATGCATTCCAATTGAAGAATGGTCGTAAGACGTGTTGGTTTGATTGTCATAGAAGATTTTTACCAATGGGCCACATATATCGTCGGAGTACGACCTTGTTTAAGAAGAACAAAAAAGTGTTTGATGCTCCACCTCCTGAGATAGACGGTGATTATATGTTGACACAGTTGAGAGATTTTGGTGCTGAGAGGACAGTTGATTGTGGTGGTAAGGGACATCATCCAGTTGACGGTTATGGCGTGCAACACAATTGGCATAAAAAGAGTATTTTTTGGGATTTACCATATTGGAAGAACCATCTGTTGAGGCATAATCTAGATGTCATGCACATTGAGAAGAATTTTTTCGAGAACATAATGAATACGGTTCTAAATGTCCAAGGGAAGACAAAAGATAATTTGAAATCTAGATTGGATTTGCCCGAAATTTGTTCTCGTAAAGAGTTGCATGTTAAGGCGAATGGGAAAGGTCCAATCCCTGTATTTCGATTGAATGCATCAGCAAAACAAGAGTTCTTCGATTGGATTATGCATAGTGTTAGATTTCCGGACGGATATGCATCTAATCTCCGTAATTGCGTTGATAGTAGCGAGGGACGATTGTCTGGTATGAAGAGTCATGATTGTCATGTTGTAATGCAGCGGCTCTTTCCATTTGCATTTTCTGGGCTTCTACCACAAAAAGTTCACGAAGCAATTGCAGGTATATTTCCACTGTTTTATGTTATTTTTGTATGGTAAGATTATATGTTCAACTATATGTTCATGTATTATCATCTAAATTACAGGTATTGGTGCTTTCTTTCGTGATTTATGCGCGAGATCACTTACAGCTGAGGGTATCAGTAGTTTGGAGGAGAAGATACCGAGTATACTATGCAATCTGGAGAAGATATTTCCACCGTCCTTCTTCGATGTTATGGAACATCTTCCAATTCATCTCCCTCGAGAAGCAGCACTTTGTGGACCCGTTCAGTACAGATGGATGTATCCATTCGAGCGGTATATGTTTCATCTGAAGAAAAAGGTGAAAAATTTAAGCAGAGTTGAAGGTTCTATTGTTTCACAGAGTATCAATGAAGAAACCTCAAACTTTGCGAGTTACTACTTTGCACCACAAGTCCAAACGAAGAGTCGAAAACCTGCTAGACACGACGATGGAGGAGAACGACCAATGTATCCAGTGTATGTCCCTAATATCTTTTCCCAAGTCGGTCGTTTAAGTGGAAAAGGTAAAACACGAAGACTTACTGAGGAGGAGCACGAGCACTTGCATAAGTACATTCTCACAAACTGTGAGGAAATTCTTGAGTATGAAAGGTAATAAAAAATTTCAATGAATTTAGTTACTATAAAATTAATGAATATTAATTGTAATATTAAATAATTTATTGGTTTATTCACAGGTATTACATGTCTCTTATACGAGACGAATATCCTCATTACACGGAGGATGAACTAGACAGTCTCAAACAAGAAGAATTTGCACGTTGGTTGAGATATCACGTAAGTGTATTTAATTTGATGAGTGACAAATTCAAATGTTTTATTTAACACATGAACTTTAATTGTATGGTATTGATTTTTTACAGGTTAATCAAAATTCTGCTAATGGACACTCATTTCCCACGTGGTTACAAGAATTGGTGAACGGCCCTCTATTTATCGTAACGGCGTATCCAATGTATTGTACCCGTGGTTATGCTTTTAAGATTAAACGTGAAGGACGGACGAGGCCAACTTGTGATTATGGGTTATCTTCCCAATCCGGTGATATTGTGTACTATGGTATCCTGCGTGAAATCTTGGAAGTTCACTATCCGGGAATGATCGATTTGAGGTGCATTGTATTTTACTGTGATTGGTTTGATCCAATTCTCGGAAGAGGGGTACGACATGACGAATTCGGCGTTACATCAGTTCATTCGAGAAAAAGACTTATGAAATATGATCCATTCATCCTTGGTTCACAGGCCGACCAAGTTTCCTACATTCGCTATCCTCGTGTTCAAAATAAGCAAGATCCTTGGATCACAGTGACTTCGATAACCCCAAGAGGAAGAGTTTATGGAGTGTCTGATGGCGAACCGATGCAGCAAAACACAATTGGTATCTTGGGTCCGATTGATAATTCCCTTCATGTTGACCTTGTGGTTGATTTAACCGTTGACGGAGATGATGAGGTATTTGAAGATTCAGAGGATGATGTCGGAGAGTTTGATGAAGATTCAGATTCAGCGTCGTCAGATGATCGTTCAGAGTCGGAGTAATTTATAAGCAATTTTGTAAAATAAATATTTTTTTTTTAAGAAGATTTACTTTTGTTTACTAAATAAAGTTTTTATATATTTTTCAATACGCAAATTATTGTTATATCTGAATTAAATGGTAAAATACGAATAATCGTTGGAAATTTTCGACGGTAATTTATAAGCGCTTTTGTAAAATTATTTTTAATAAACTTTACTTTAATTTACTAAATAAAGTTTTTATATATATTTCAAGAAGGAAATTATTGTTCTATTAGAAACAAATGGAAAAATAAGAAGACCCGTCGGAAATCCGTCGGAAATTTCCGACGGATTTCCGACGGGTCTTCTTATTTTGCCACGTTTAGCTGTTAAATCACCTTGGCGGAATGTGGGCGACAAAATTTACATACCCGTCGGAAATCCGTCGGAAATTTCCGACGGATTTCCGACGGTTTTGTGGTTTAGTGGGTGCAAATTATATTTAGATAAGTAATATAACTCTTAAACACATTTTCAATATGATATAACAAATCAATTAGCTTCAAACATTGTTCAAAAGTTAAAAAAGAACAAAATTGTAAAATATGTTAAAAAGCATGTTATCATATGAAGTAGAAATATAAGAGTTTATATGTTAAGTGTGATGAGTTTTGTTAGATAAACTTGATTTTTTAAAAAATTAAGTTTTTAGTTTATATAATATTGTTTTATAAGAAATTTTTTAGTTTTATTAATAATTCGATGGTTTAAGATTACAAAAATAAGATTGTAAGTCGAATTGGTTTACCCTAAACCCTATTCCGTCGGAAATCCGTCGGAAATTTCCGACGGATTTCCGACGGTTGTTCAATCGCACCCCTATACTTAGCGAATATCTGGCCAATCGGGGGACATGCAAAAGAACTAAATTCCGTCGGAAAACCGTCGGAAATTTCCGACGGATTTCCGACGGAATTAGGGTCACCGCCTCTTTTTCACGCACGCGGGAAAGTGGGCCGCCATTAATTTTGGAAACCGACGGATATCCGACCGATTTATCCGTCGGAAATTCTATTATATAATTTGGCCGAGGGCTTCTTCTTCTTCATCTCGCAAAATCGCCTCTTCACCTCCATTTTCGCCGATTCTTCACCGCCGTTTAGCCGCTTGTTCTCCGCCGATTCGCGCATCTCCTCCATCTATCATGTAAGGTTTTCAACTCTTCTTGTTTATTATATGTTGTAGCGATTTAGATTTCTATAGATTTTGTTGATTAGGTAGTTAGATTTGTATAGATTTTGTTGATTAGGTAGTTAGATTTGCGAAAATTAGAGAAGTTAGAGATAATACATGGTGATTGATAGAGTTTAGAGAACAATTTTAGTTGAATGGCTCTACAAACTACTTGGATCTTGGTTTAAAATTGTTGTTTGGCGTTTTTAGAATTTGTAATTAGGAGTTTAGGTTGTTTGAATATTATTTAGTTTTTATTTTATTTTTAGAACTATAGAACCTAATTTTTTGAATTTTTTATGAATTATTTATTTTAAATCTATTTATAAAAATTTGTTGACAATTTTTTAAACTAGTTAAAAATTTTAAAAACGAGTTACCGGTTGTTGTTTGGCGTTTTTAGAAGTTGTAATTAGGAGTTTAGGTTTTTTATAAATTATTTAGTTCTTATTTTATTTTTTGAACTATAGATACTATTTTTGTGAATTTTTATATGATTTATTTATTTTTTATATTAGTTATAATTTTTTTTAAACTTTACAAATGTTATAATATTTTACTTGTAACGTTTTAATTTTATAAAAATTATTTTTACAGAATTATTATTTAACTTTACTAACTTTTACTTTTTTACAAGGTCCGAATATCGAAGCTTTGTTTCCCAGAGTTCTCGTGACCCGCAGAGTCATGGAAGGGCTAGCTCTTTAGATACATCGACTCGATCACCAACCCGAGTTCCCGATTCACAGTCTTCCGCTGCTGCGTTTACGATCTCGATTAACGAGCGTCTCCTTCAGCCGGGTCGAGAACATATCAGAAGGCTCCACCCGCAACGCCTTAATGGTGCAACTTGGTAATATTTTCTTCTTTTATTTATTTTAAATTAATTTTTTTTTTTTTTTTAGTTTTATACTAATGTATTTTTTTTTAAGGTTTCGGGCCAAAAATTGTGGAATAACGAAATCCATTTTGAAGATGCTCCACAGTCAGCTTGATCATGCGTGGCCCACATACGGAGATATTCCGCGGGAAATTCAAAACTTGTGGTTTCGTTCGTTTACTGTAAGTACACAACATTTTTTAATTTTTAATTTTACAATTTTTAGGTTTCACTCTTTACGTTATACTAATATTATTTTGAATTTTTAACTCGCAGCAAGATTACAACTGGCACCCCGATTTAACCGAAGAAGTTCGAAGAGCTTTTGACAAGCAGGCTACGCTTAGTTACTCACGACACATGTGCGAGTGGAAGGAGAGATGGGAAACGGGCAAGGAGAAGCCGAAGGGGTTGAACAAGAAGGTTTGGGAAGATTTGCAAGTGTATTGGCAGTTGCCCAAGACAAAAGCCACTTCATCAACAAACTCGAAGAACCGGAATAGTCAACGAGGTGGCAAGGGAATAGCGACGCACAACAACGGTCCTCTGACATACGACGCCACACACGAAGACCTGGTAAATTTTATTTTAATTATCTATTTCAATTTATAATTATTTTTTTCTAATAAAAATTATTTATTTATTTTGTAGACGGCTAAAAACGGAGGAGTGGAGCCGGATTGGATTGAAATGCTAGAAGTCACTCACACCAACAAAACAACCAAAGAAGTTCAAGATTTGATGGCGCGGGAATGGGTCGAGACGCTGAAACAAAAGCGTGACGAACGCATCACTCAACTCTCTCAAGAAGGTTCAACTGAATCCGTCCAGTTAACTCGGGAAGAGATAAACCAAATGGTTCTTGAGGTAAGTATTTTTTTTTTAACTACTTTCATTTACTTTTTTCGTTTTTTTTTTCAATTTATTTTTTTTAAATAACATAGTAATTTGTTTTCTAGGAACTTCCCGTCAAGAAAGGCCGTGTTTTTGGTTTAGGCAATCTGGTTAATCCGGACGGATCTACTTCTTCGGCTTTCTCGCAGTCTTCGCATATTGTCGAAGAACTCGAGACACTGAAGGGGATTATTAAGGAGAAAGACAAAGAGATTCTGGAGTTGTGCAACGATAGTACGACATACCGAGAAAAGTTCAAGAACATTGAGACGTACATGATGTCGAAGTTCTCGGATTTTTCGTCATCGTAGTTTTTTTTCAATCTGAACAATTTCTTTATTTTCGTTTTGTATTATTAAAAATTAGTTGTGGATTTTATTTTTATTAATTTTAAATTTTTAATTATAATTTTTAATTTTCATTTTAATTTTTATTATATTTTTAATATAAAATTAGTTTTAATTTGCAATTATATTTTAAAAAAAATACCGAAAAATCCGTTGGAAATCCGTCGGTAACCGGAAATTAGATCCGTCGGAATTCCGTCGAAAAATCCTCCGTCGGAAATCCGTCGGACAATAGTTCCGTCGAAAATCCGTCGGAAACCAAAATCCGTCGGAACCGTTCCGTCGGAAATCCGTTGGAACCAAACTTTCTGTCGGAAATCCATCGGTATTGTTGACCATCGGAAGTTCCGTCGGAAAAAGAGCCGTCGGAAACCCGTTGGAAATTTCCAACGGATTTTCTTTTCCGACCACTTCTAACCGACGACCATTTCCCGTTGGAAATAGCCATTTCCGACAGATTTCCAACGGTTTTGGCCTGATTTCTTGTAGTGGATGGGCGCAAAATAGAAGTTACAGAAAAAATACAGTCATGATGATAAAATCCGCATGAAAGAGTTCTTAACAGATAACACAAACTCTGGTGAAACTAATTATGTGCCAAGATAAACCAGATTGTAATTTTGCTACAAAACATTTCATATCATGTAGGCAGAGCATAAATATTCAAACTGCATTTTCTCTAACGCAGATGATAAACCAAGAAAATTAGTTCAAAACCTAGATAATCACACACAAGCCTGATGCATAAGTAAAGCGGTTATGATGATGCATCCCCAGAAACATAAATTGGAACTTGGTGATAGTGGATAGATACTACCTAATAATTAGATAAACCAAGAAAAAATCTACATACTGTATCCGCTGCAATCAAGACTGTGTGTTCTTCCTCATCTTCACATTCAGTAGTTTGTAGTTTCGACACAATAGCATCAGCTTGTGATGCCGTTTATAAATAAATGACGAGGAAACAAGATTCAAGAAACAAACATAAATGTTCTTATCGTGTGAGAAAAGAAAATCAACAAGATTAACATAGCGAACAACCATATAATGCAAAGAAACATGAACAAACCACACAAATTAGAAGAAAGCAGAAGATGACATAAATAAGAATTCTTCACCACGGGTTACATATATTTGCTTTTCTAAATGACTAATGAAAGTACCTTTGCCTCAGCTAAAGCCAATACCAGATCTTCAGGTTTCTCCTTGCGGATGCTTTTCTCATCAATATCAGCACTCTAAATACAAAAGTGGAGTTTTTGAATGTCACAAAAGGAAACACGAAAATGGATATAACTAGAGATTACCATGAGAGTGAATTGGTATCCCATGTCTGTTAATATCTTACGCCGAGCAATCGAAGAAGATCCCAAAATTAGCTGCAGATAAAAGTAATGAGAAATGAGAAGAAGAATTCAGCAACTTACATAACCCAAAATCTCAAGGGATTAGCTTTTCACAAATTACATTCAAAGCACAAGCAAAACCCTGTGAGCTTGAAGAAATCTCGCACAGAATCGAATGCAGAAAATAGTTCAAGAGGCGAATTCAGGAGGAAATCGATTGCAGAGATGGGGCGAAATCGAAAGCAGAGATGGGGCGAAATCGAAAGTTAAGCGTACCTTGAAGTGAGGACAATTCGATTCCATTTTCTTCTGCAGTAGAAGCTGAGCTTCAATATCGCTATCGCTAACAATACGAACTTCGAGGGTTTAGAAGTAAATAAAGATGGATTTTGGTTTTTCCAATTTCATGGAAAGTTTTGCTTGTTTAGAAATCCGCTAACTAGGGTGTGTGTATTCAAAACTGAAATTTAGAATGAAACAAATCATATTTTATATTCAAATATGAAATTTTTTTTTTTTTTTGCAATTCAAATATGAAATCTTATGTTATTAAAGTAGCGATTTGAAAATGTATATTTTTTTGAAGACATGACGAATCTCATATTTCTTTTTCTCAAATGGCTCTCGATCGATTTAACAAAGAGATACGAAAAGGGAATGGAACTTTGGTTTTTTTTAGGTGATATCATTTGGGTTGTAAAGTAGTTTGGTATTTGAGACCAATTTCAACAAACAAATGATGCATTTATTGTAAAAATGGTTTTTGGTTCGTTTTTTTTTTTTGGGGTCAAACCATTATATTGTAGATAAAGAAACCGAGTTAGCCCTCCATTACACGAATAAGGAAGCAACAATATTATATATAACAAAACACCAATGGCTAAAGAGATTGCAGAAACAAACGCGCTAAGAGAGATTAACGAAACACACAAGGGGATAAATCGGAGACAACGAAAGTTGCAATCGAGCAAAATTCTCCTTAGCTTAATGATGCAACAGGTTTTAGAATCTGTTTTTCGAGTTTTAAATTTTGTAACCTTATTGTTTGAAAGTGCACAGATGTGCGATGAAGTATTTAGGGTATCGATCCACATATACTAAGGTTGTTTCTAGCAAATCCCCTAAAACCGAAAATAAATCAAGAACGAACAAATGAAAAGTGGAGGTTTGTCACGGTTTTTGAGAAGTAAGTAACAAAAGTTTAAAATGATTAAGTGATCAATAAAATGAAGCGTCGGATTTTAGAGATCTCTCTGGAGTTTTCATGGATCAATTCGATAACAAACATATTGACCTAGGCAATCGATTCTACTAGTTCTCAACCTTAAACACGGATGTGTGTTTGATCTCCTTTCGAAAGATCTAAGGCCTAAATCTATACTACTTAACTACTCTTCTTTTGATAGTAATCACGCAGAAAGCTCAGCAATAGGCCAAGTTCGATTAATGCTCACAACACTGTGAGTATGGATTCACATCTCACGACGTGATTGCTCGCTTAAACTATGTCTGGTTAACAAATTTAACACTCCAGTGGTTTTCATCATCCTAATATTGATTCTATGTGGCCAACAAATAATTGCGCAATAAGAATAAATCCAAATAAAGAACTATGAAAAGTATTCAACCATCGATCTAGCAATCTATCAAATTAGTCCACGAAATCGCTTTAAGAAACCCTTTTGAACCCAACTAAAAGACTATTCAGACATGGTCGCACAATCCATCATCATTTGTAATGATAAGAATTGTACAAAGTCTGATAAATGAAGGAAAAACAAAGAAGCAATAAATGCAGAAGTAGCAAAGAACTAAAAAAAACCAAAAGATGAAAATCGAAAACGGCTCACTCGTCTTCTTTCTCCTTGGTGGCTGCGCCTGCGGTTTTGCGAAGTGAAATAATGTGTAAGTTTGTTTTGTAAAGCCCTAATAGTTCTCCTTATATAGGTCTTTACGTCTTCTTAAGTTGTCTTCGAGTTTTAGTTGCGGGAAATGTCAAAAAGGTGCAAATGTGCTTGGATTGGGCCGAGAAGGCTGGCCGCGTGTTTGCTACCCAATCTTTCCTTGTCACCCCAACTGTCTTCTTCAAGATGGCCTTGTTCTTTCTGTTAGAGATTTCGAGTTGCCCACTTGTTTGAGAGTGGTATGGTGTTGCAACATTATGCTTGAGTCTTTTTGAACAAACTCTCAAAGACCTTGTTTCATGAAGTGAGTTCCTCTTATCACTTTTGAGAACCCTAGGCACTCCAAACTTTGGAAAGATGATGATCTTGAAGAGTTTAATGACCACCTTGGCATCATTAGTAGGACTTGCATCCTAATTGAGCATGAGAACCAAAAGTTTGTGAATCACTTAAATCTTTTACTAGTCGAAGCTCCTTAGGCTCGCCACCTTGATGCGTACTTTAATTGTATTAAGCTTCTTGTCCTTTTAAGCTTTTCTAATGAAGTCAGAAGAATTATGTTTCCATTTCTTCATTAAACTCAAAGTTAAGGACTTCGTTCAGCGAAATTCTTGTTCTATGATCCTTAATCCTCTTTTTTTTTTTTGTATTTGACTTCAAGCAAGTGATGGCAATAATCGAAGGCTTGCCTTAAGAGCCAAGGATCCTAAACTCCAATTTCCTTTCTCTGTATATCACCATATCAAAATAATTCCGAATGAAAATTTAATAAGTCTCTCATTAATCATATCGGAATTAAAAAAAAGTTGCAGAGATTTCTTCGAAGCTATTACTACATACAACTTCAATTATAAGGCGATCATCTGAACAAAGATTAAATCACTCAAAAATTCGTATAAACTTCAAACCACAAAATGAGATATAAAGAATTGGGTGAAAAAACTTATATGAAGTAGAATGTCTGAATCAAACCGTAACAGTTAAACATTCCACGATGCCACAATTCACAATCACAACATCACACCACTGCACCTTACCCCAAATCTCTCCTCCTTGGCGTCTATCCAATGCAATCTCCGCACACCAAATATCTGATGTTCTTTTACCATCAAATCTGTGAAAGAACAAAGCCAATTTCCCACCGTAACAAACTGTATGCGGCCACCGTGAATTGATCATCTTAGGCAACAATTCTTCCAAACCTTTTACCACTCTCCAACACTTCTGTTTTGGATCATAAGCTCTTAACATTTTGTCGTAATAGTACAATACATCATCAAAGACACACGCACCCGACCAACTTCTAGAATTCAGAGTCTCGTCCAATTCCCATTTGCTTTCCTTTGGTTCATAAACAAAGCTATTCTTATTATCTCTCATGTAAATCTTATCTTCCATCACCACAACATTAGAACACAAGTAACCTATCTCCATGTCTAGCTTTGTCATCACAGGATCCCAGGTTTGAGTTTTTAAATCAAGCACCATGACTCTCTTGCTCACCTCGTCATCACACAAAACAATCTCCGATTACGTAAATCTTCTCATTGATGATGCCAACGATCGTATTATAGATGGACTTAGGAAAGTGGGAGATGGGATTAGAAAGGCGGCAGATGGGCTTCATCAACTTGTGAAATCTACAGTCGATGCTCAAACAACTCGACGTAAGATCGACAACATATATCTTCGAACCCAGCGTGACATAGCTTCGACGGGAAGTCATTGGGGGAAGCGACTCGATAATGACCAAGCGATTGCTGTTAACTTCGCGACGGAGAATGTACAAACGGTGATCAGTGGTTTTATCGTTATGATTCTTATGAAGGACAAGGTAGAGACAGTGTTCGGTGCAGCCTAACAAGGACCGTCTCGTGTATAGCTCTGGCGACGCAACGAGTGATTGGAAACTTGGAAACGAGGGAGATACTTGGATAATAGACTCTCGGTACACGTGCAACGATATTGAAGATGATGTCTTCTGGAAGAGACGTAAACAGAGAAGACGATTGCTGCTTCTTTGTTTTAACTTTGGAAAACATCTATAGGGTTAGGATCAAAAATTAAGCACGGGAGAGAGAGGAGAAAGCAAAAGTCTTTAATTCATAATTAACTATATACCTACCTGGCTGGGTTTCAGTCAATCACGAATCTTCTCCCAGCTTTGGTTTGTGGCTTCTCTCTGTCGACTAAGGTTTTTTGTTTGATTTTGTGATTTTGAACAAAAATCGTGAACCTGTTCTGTTTTTGCTGAATCTAATATTCTGAAGAAAAAAAACTTATTTGTTGCTCTGATTTGATCGATTGTACTTTGTTTTCTTCTTAACTTACAGATTTATATATTAAGATATATATCTTATATAAATTGTATAATTTTCTTTTTACTTTAAATAACTTTAGTCTCCTTATAGAAAATAGGTCTACTAGCTTAGAGTATAATTATCATGGTATGAAAAAATTACGTATTTTATTCAAGAAAAAAGAAAGAAACAATTCCGTATTGATTTCTGTTTGATCTTCATCATTAGGAGTATCGTATGAATTCAAAACATTGCGGGAAAACGATCTATTTCCCAACTATCGTATAGCATGAGATATCTCACCCAAAAAAAAAGTTCAAAACCTATTTCTCCCCAAATTGAAAGTTTAAAACCTATGAACACACATAATCAATTTTATCGGTTATTATTTACAAACAAAACATAAACAAACCAAATATGATCATAAACCAAATTAAAACCCAATTCCAACTAAACCCGATCCGACCACCCCACTCTTCTTCTTCACCTATTTTTTTTTTTCTTTTTTGCCCGAAGAAGAAATCAGAACGGCTCTGGTTTTGTGGAGTCTCTGATTTCAAACAATCATCACACATGACATAACCTTTAGATTTTGACCCAAAAAAACACCAAACCCAGTATGTAATCTTGGAAAACGCTAAGACCAACACACAAATTCACATCTTTCCACGAGAACTAAATAACCACGCTCCAAACAAAAAATTATCAATTTCTAGAACCCTAAATTGACTTGCATTCTGATCAAAGTCCCAAGCTTGTTTAAAAAAAAAACAAAAAGGAAACATGAGAGATAATTGACTGAAAATTCATATTTCCAGATCCAACATGAATAAATCGTGTACACAAAAAGATTATCCATTCCAATTGAGAGAAAAAAAATACAGAGATATTGAAACCCAATGAATTACTCATGTACCATCACAATGAATTACTCATTCCAATTTTATATAATCGGGATCAGAAAATTAAGTTTAGATACCCAGATAGAAAAAAATAAAAAATCTAAGTAATAAGAAGCATCTAAAAATAACCCAGATCAGTTAGCGATGCAATTCGTCAGCGAACCTTCCATCTCAGATCATCCACCGCCCGTTTCCATTGCAGCTCCGCGACTTGTCCACCGTCGCCGCCGTTTAAATCAATGATTATCTCGTGAGGCAACAGAGCACCGGCGGCTCTCACAGAGAAGAGTTGCTGTCGCTCGAGAAGCTTCCAATAGTTGAGAACGAGATCGAAGTGGTTCATGCTTTGATATGAATTTTTATGACGGATTCGAGCCTCATTGAATCGAAGAAGACGGTCGAGAACAAGGTTATGTGTCGACGAGACTCATAGTTGAGCGGCTATGAGCGAAGACATACCTTCAGGCATTGAGGACGGGCAGGAATCTAGGGGAAGTTGGGAAAATTGTAGAAGAATCAAAAATCTGGGGAAGAACTTTGTTTCATGATGTTAATCAAATTTTAAAGTTTTTCATCGGAGAAGAAGGACACTAATCTGAGATGTCGCCCCTCTGTACGAGGGTTTAATCTCAAATGCTCCTCTTATAACAATTAATTTCTTTTTGAATTTTATTTTAAATTAAAATCCGTGGAAAAAACAATGAAGGATATCCAAAATCCTGAAAACTACAAACCAACCAATCTCCAAATAATAGTTAATGGATTTTGGCCCACACATAAATCTAATTTTATCAGGCCCAAATCCAAACGAAAAACAACTAGTAAATTCCTAAATTTTTGGATCAAACTGCTAACATTTCATCTGCTCCGAGAAACAACTTTTCATTTCTTTTTCATCGGATTAAAATCCCTAATTTCCCGATCTTATACCCCGATAACCCAAAAATCAGATCAAATCCCTAATCTAATCTCATGGCACCGCGTAGGAAAGGAAGGATTCGGTTGAGATCGTCTTCGCCGGATGATACTTCATCGCCGCCGCCGTCGAGTTCAAATCCGCCGGCGAAGAAGAAAACAGAGACGGAGAAGCGTATTGCGGCACCGCAAGGAAAAGAGAAGAATCCGATGAAGAAATAAAAATCAAAAGACGAAACTTCTAATGCTCCGCCTCCGCCTCAGCCTCCGCCTCCTCCGGGTCCGGTGACTGAAGGAGAAGAAAAAAATCCACCGATGCACCCAAACCGATGCACGTGTATCTCTGGAAGCTTTGCAAACCGATGCACCCAAACCGATGTGATCTCTGGAAGCTTTGCATCTGTTTTTCAAACCGATGCACCCAAACCGATGTGATCTCTGGAAGCTTTGCATCTGTTTGTCAAACCGATGCACCCAAACCGATGTGATCTCTGGTTGCTCTGCTTCGGACTGTCTTGCGAAAATCGCCGTATCTCCTGAACCACTGATCGTAATGACTTGAAACCACCACCAAACGAAAGGTATCTCAATTATCTATGACTTTCATGAACAACTCCGAGGCTAAATCGGAATGGAAACCCTTCGTTCGGCCCGATATTTCAGTCACTTCAGACAGTCTGGTGCTGCCTCGGACAGAAAGATGTCAACAAACCGATGCACCCAAACCGATGAATCTCCTGGTAGGTCCGTCTCGGTTTGGTGCCAGATGTGCTCCTAACCGATGTGGTGACAGACAATCTTTGTCAAGACGCGTTTCAGCTCTTCTTTGATCCCGGCTCATCCGCAGAACTTCAGATGGTCTCTTTA
>JAHZTW010000004.1:57742893-57781148 GCA_020283515.1 Alliaria petiolata | reverse complement strand
GTTCATACGCACAGAAGCTCTTAAACCCCACTTGCATCCCTCTTTTGCTCCCCAACATTTTACCACGAAACGTGTGGGTTCAGACTTCTTCGTTTCATACTCAAAACCATTCTCATGTGCACCTTTCTGTAGGAGAGCTTGCAGTCCCTGCCTAGTGTCAAATTCTTGACCTTTATATATATCTAAACCGTCTTCCCATCCATGAATTACTTGCGAGTTTCCATCATAAGGTATGACTTCTGTATCATCATCATACACGAGCTCATATCTTTCTTGCATCTCATTTTCTTGCATCTCATTGTCTTGCATTTCACTGTCCGGTATTTCTAAACCATCTCTACCGGTACCAAAATGCTCATCATTACTCTGACCTAGATCAACGTCAACTCCATGATCCTCTCTTGAAACATGCACGCTTCCATGACTTTGATCAACATCCTTAATGAACTCCACATGTAGAACACTTCTACATTGATCTTTACTCATTTGTAGTAGATAACCAAAAACATTTTCGTCATTCCAAATATATGATGGTTTCTTCGTGTTCAAGATCAATGGATAGTAACTAATTTTCAGCTGAGTTATAGATGCATCTATCAAAACTTTTCTGCAAATTCCCTCCACTAATCCAGCATAAGTGACATCCTCCAAAGATTTACTCATCACAAAAGTGTGAATATCATCTTCTACAGAATTCCATATAATTTTATCACCGTCTTTTGAATAGAATCCCCCATAATCAAAACATATGACTGTGCAACCACTGCTACTCATTTCCCCTGAAAAGAACAAAAAAATCGTAAGGTAATCTTATCATAGTTATACCAGTTTTACTAGTCGTATTAATTCACTTAAGATGTCCAGTTATGCTAGTAGTACCAGTAGTACCCATAAAGTTTCGTTCATCCTAGTCGTACTAATTCACTTAATATGTCTAGTTATTCTAGTTGTATCCAGTAGTACCTAGAAAGTTTGGAGTCGTGCTAAATTCACTTAATATGTCCAGTTATGCTAGTTGTACCCAGTAGTACCCAGAAAGTTTGGTTCATCATACAAATCATCACGATTTATTACGATGCATTGCTCAGTTAACCAAGATATCTCATTTAATTAACAATATCAGTTTCTAATAGCCTTATCCAACTAGCTCAGTGACTCCAATGAGCAAAAAAAAATCAAAAATTTCTTTACTATGAATTTCTCTAATTGAGAAGAAACTATGTATTAATTGCTTTGAGATTGCTTTACCTATGACATAAACTTGATAATTCAATCATGAAATCGAAAATAGCATAAAAAACAGCAACAACTAACCTTC
Source organism: Alliaria petiolata (assembly GCA_020283515.1). NCBI lineage: Eukaryota > Viridiplantae > Streptophyta > Magnoliopsida > Brassicales > Brassicaceae > Alliaria > Alliaria petiolata. The sequence continues at coordinate 57,779,830 of JAHZTW010000004.1, read as the reverse complement.
AATTTCACGCCTCCAAATCGTCAATGGTGGAAACGTGAGAGAGCAAGAAGACGACGAGAGGAGACGAGCAATTAAATTTTGGTGGTTGGTTTGGTTTGTTTAGAGAATTAATTTTAGGGATGGTTTGAATTAAATTCCTATCCGATTTCTTTTTGTTTTTGATTTTCAATTTTTTTTTTTTTATAAATGAATGACTAAACAGTCTATTCATAAAGGAGAGAGGCAGTTAGATTTGAGAGGGGCAATTAGATTTTATCCCCCGTACGGAGGGACAAATGAGATTAGAGTCCGGAGAAGAATCATGAATCTGGGTGAAATTGGAGATGATTCAAGTGATTTTGGGCCGGGTTGGTTTTTTGGGTCAGATTTGGTTGTAATCAGGTGAATTTCGGTTTAATGTCGAATTTAAGTGGTTAATAATTGATTGGTAAACAATAAACCAAATAAAACCAAGACCTATGGATACTTACGTTTTTAACTATTATTTTGTGGATATATACATTTGGAACTTTTTTTTGAGGTGGTTTAAGATTTTTAACTTTGTATTCGGAAAGATTTAGAACCAAAGTTTAGTTCGGGAGAAATCTGATGCTATATGATAGTTTTCGTGAGACGTTTTCGCAAACATTATCGATGTGGAAAGGACGAGTGCGATCTCAATTCTCGACACACCTCACGACAACCAAAATAAAACCTTAAATGTTCATGATTTTTTTTCTGGTCTTGACCGCAAATTAACCCTAGCACCCTACCCGAGATTTATTATTGTGAGTGTATCGTCAATAAACACACTTATGTTTAAAACCAGAAAATAAAAACCAGATACGAAATCCAAACTAATTATTACACGCGCAGTGCAGTTAGGATTTGTTCAAAGCTAATTACCACACACAATTTCAAGAGAAATTATCTAGAACTCAGACTCCACATATACGCGGAACGCAGAATTATAAATTAATTTCTTAAAATCTGTTAAAAAAAATTTAAAAAAAATACATCTGGAGAAGAATTATATTATTATCTCTCAAAATATACAATTGTTCTTTACAAGGTATTTATATGAAAGGTAAATCTAGAATATACACAATCTAAATTATAATGAAATAATATAATTATCAATAATGTAAATATATAATAATATCTCCTAATAACCTCCCCCCTTAAGTTGGAGCATGAAGATCTCGAATGCCCAATTTGGGCAATAATGCTTTGAAAGGATATCCACCGTGTCTTGGTAAAATATATGCTAATTGTGTCATTGTATACATATGCTTTGTTCGAACAATCCCAACTTGTATATCATCTCTAATGAAATGACAATCACTCTCTACATACTTCGTACGCTCATGAAACATATGATTAACTGCGATATGAAGCGCATATTTACTATCACAGTACAAGTCTATTGCACCAGAACGTGCAATACCCATCGATGACAACACACTCTTTATCCACTTCAACTCCTTCAATGCATCAACCATAGCTCTATACTTTGCTTCTGCTGAAGAAAGCGATACTACATCTTGCTTCTTTGACTTCCAAGACACAAGAGAATTTCCCAACCGTATCAACCATCCACACAAAGATCTTCTCGTGATTGGACATCCAGCCCAGTCTGAAACACACCAAGCTGTAAGTTGAAAATTACAGTCAGCCTTCAGTAAAATTCCCATTGTAGGGCATCATTTCAAGTAACAAACAACCCTCAATACAGCCATCTAATGATCTTCTCTTGGCTCATGCATAAACTGAGACAAAATGTGAACATAATAAGCAAGTTCTGGTCGAGCCGCAGCCAAATAAATTATCCTTCCAACAAGTCTCCGATACTTCTTTGGATCACCAAGTACCGTTGTCTCAGACCTTTCCAACTGGTGGTTCGACTCCATTGGAAACTCGACCGCCCTACCTCCAAGCAAACCAATATCAGCAATAATATCAAGATCATACTTTCTTTGCAATAAGTAGATACCCTCTGCATTTCTTGCAACTTCCAATCCAAAAAAATACTTCAACTTTCCCAAATCTTTCATATGAAATAAACTTTTGTATAGCCTCTGGAGAGCTCCCTGTCACCACAAGATCATCGAAATATACTAGAACATGCAAGTCAACCTTACCACGAACCAATGAGAAAAGGGAATAATCAGCCTTACTTTGTCTTAATTCATACCAATGAGAAAGTGCCTTTGTAAGTTTTGCAAACCAACATCTCGGAGCCTGTTTCACTATAATGATTTTTGCAATCTACACACCATTCTTTTCCCAGAAGAGCTGAAACCTTGTGGTAACCTCATAAACACTTGTTCCTTCAAATCTCCATGAAGAAATACATTATGCACATCCATTTGGTGCAATTCCCAATTCTTCCCAGCTGCAACTTGAAGGACTAATCTAACGGTGCTCATTTTTGCCACTAGAGCAAACGTCTCAGAATAATCAAGCCCTTCTTTTTATCGTTCACCACAAACTACCAATCTTTCCTTATACCTTTCAATAGTTCCATATGCATTATACTTGATCGTATAAACCCACTTGCATCCAATAAAATGCTTACCTAATAGTAATTTTTTTGGAATCCATGTTTTATTGCTTTCATGGGCTTCAATCTCCAATCTCATTGTTTCCCTCCATCTCGAACATTTCATAACTTCAAAAAATGTATTTGGCACAACCCGTGCAGTTATGCTGCACAAAAGTGCTTTATGTGACTGATATCTCTGTAAATTGCATGTTTTTAGCATACATTCACACTAGTTAGGACCCCATTCATGCATTTTCATCTTAGTTTTTATCACGTTTTCACTCATGTTAGGTCTAGATGCATTAGGTTAGGTATTTGCATATTCTTGCATGTTTTGGAGTGTTTTCTCAGGTGCTTTGTGAATGAGGATGGTCCGGAGAAGAAACCAGGAAGAGAGATCTCGAAAAGAAGGTGAACAGCTGATATCGAATACGGATCACGGCCCCTTAGCCGATATGGACAAGCACATGACGAACCCCGACGAGTAGCAGCGAATTGATCCCGAAAGAAGAACCCCACAACGAAGATCCAACAAGAGGATTCCATGAAGACGCATATCGGAGCAAGGCAACGGGAAGTCCCCGATCCAAGTAAAGAGGAAGGCAAGTCATCGCGACATGATCCCGAAGCACTTGCCCGATATGGAGACTGCTCGAAGAATCACAAGAGATGGCATATCGGCTTGCTCATCACGACATGAAGCCGATACGCTACAGTCCAAAAGAGTATTATTTCGGGAAAGTGGTCCCAACGTTTTAGGTTTTTCCTCTTCCATGTATAAATACTTTGTTCCCCACGCCTATCTCTGAATCTCATTTTCCAGTTTTCGTTTTCTGTCTTTCTTGTAACCGAGAACTTGGGGCTCTTTTCACCATTAAAGCTTGTTTTAAAGCTTTAATCTTTATGTTATTTTGAGTTTTGGCAAGTCTTGTTTCATAACATTCCTTTCAAAAGCTCATTCCTTTTCTTATTATTTGATTATCTTACAACCCGTGAGTTACCTTTTATCCTTATGGATCTAGAGGTCTCTCGAATGGCGCGTGAGTAGTCTATATCGGTTTAGGGATGAGGAGAGGAAAAATAAGTTAAAGGTTAAATCTTTGATGCATGTCTATGCTTAAACCATCTTAATCCTTTCTTATTTGATACTTTTAATGCTTAGTCATCTTTGCTATTTGATTATTGCCATCGAGCTTCTTCAAACAAACACCATGTTTGAATGTTTGCAAGGACTAATCTCATAAGTTATTCGCTCATCCTAGCCTAAGGGATTAGATGCCTAGGGAGCGTTTTGGCAATAGTAGAGTTGTTTAATCAAGCTTGCTAGTTTCATGGATCACTACGCGAAAGCAAAGTTAGGTTGTGAGTTAGTAAAGTGATTTATACCACGACGGTGGATTTGTCTAGATCTCGAACTCTGCGCTGAAGGATTAGCCTCATCGGTAGTTAACTTTTGCATCAAAGAAAGGCCTTTATCATATTTGCCCCTGAAACTCCTTGTCCCTTGAACCGACCCTCATTTCATCTTCCAAGTTTGTTTCTTTAGCTGCTGTTTTTTTCCTTCCTTAGCTAGATCTAGCTTTAATATTAGCTTTCTATCATTGTGACAAGTAGGGTGATAGATACCTTCCTCTTAAACCGATTAAATCTTTCTTAGCTTGTAAAAGAATCTCATAAATGCAGTAACTTGAACCTTCCCATCGGATTGATAAGACCCATAACCTATACTACATTCGGTTATAAGTAGCGGGTCATTGACTAAGTAGAAGCTTAGAAATAACTACTTATCAATTGGCGCCGTTGCCGGTTTGAGTTGATTTTAAGTATTGCATTTCATATTCTTCGCAAGACTAAGACTTTACTTTATTTTCAGACTCTAATTACATTTCTTGAGACTTTTTCGCAGGTACCTATAACAACAAGATCAAATGGACAACGTTCAGCATGCTCAAGCCGAGACGGATGACGTACAACGGGAACAAGCCGATACACAGCGTCAGCACCGTTTCATCGGCGAATGTGATTCACCAAGCAACTACAGACCAAGAATCGGTATTACCCCACCCTCCGGTGATGCTGGATACGAGATAAAGAGTAGTATGCTTGCCATGGTCCGGAACAACAAATATCATGGTGATGCTGTGGAAGATCCCTTGGACCACCTTGATGACTTTGAGAAGATCTGTTCTTTGACAAAACAAGAAGGTATCTCGGAAGATGGATTCAAGTTAAGACTTTTCCCATTTTCCCTTGGAGGAAGAGCTCACCAATGGGAAAAGACGCTCAAACCGGGATCTATAACAACTTGGGATGAATGTAAACAAGTATTCCTAAAGAAATTCTTCTCACCGTCAAGAACAGTGAAACTGCGACTTGAGATCTCCACATTTACACAACTCGATGATGAGCGATTCAGTGAAGCTTGGGACCGTTTGAAAGGGTATAAACTCAAATGCCCTCATCACGGCTACTCAATCTCTTCACTACTCAGTATCCTATATAGAGGTGTGTCAAAGAAATATAAGGATCAGCTGGACACTGCAAGCAACAAGATCTTCCTTGGCCAAGACGTGGATGATGGGATGAATCTCGTAGAGAATATGGCTACAAGTGATAGTAATTACGAGGATGTCATTGACAAGGAAACAACAGAGCTAAACAAGCAGAGGGAAAGCGGGGTGATGCAATTACAAGCCCGTTTAGACGCTTTGCTAAAGGGACAACACATCCAAGACGCTAAAATAGCAAGTATCGGGGTAATCCTGACGGAAGCTGACCGATATGAGGAAACCAACAACCACATACAAAAACAATCAGGGGACTCTACAACTTCGGCTACGCATCCTCAGCAAGCTCCGCCTTGCAATGCTAATGCATACACCCATCAAATTTATACTCATCCTCCTCCCTATTAGCATCAACAACAGCCATATCCTCCACCATATGCTCAACCTCCTTATGGACATTATGGTTACTATCCACCGCAACCACATGAATCGGACATTAAGAACCTGCTAACTCAGCTAGTCCAAAGCCACTGCAGTAGCAACCAGGAAAACAAATCGATCAACACAAGGTTAGACAAACAGGAAGCAGATCTCTGGCTAATCCAACGACCAGTGCTTTATGACGCCACTCCAAACAAACAGCATATGTCCAAGCCGTAACTCTACGAAATGGAAAAGTCTTACAACCAAGGGTTCAAGCTCAGCCACTCAGCGAGGACGCTGCAGACCAAATGGGGGGGGGGTAGTTTTGAAAAATCAGAAGCTGACAACGAGGTAGAAGAAGTTCAAGAGAGTGTTGAAGACCAGCTCTTCACCAAACTCAGGGAACAGAATATCGGGATTAAGCCGAAACCCGCTATCCGTCGTGAAAAACCCAAAGAGCCACGGTTTGTTCCACCTGCATATAAGCCTCCTTACCCTTTTCCAGGAAGATTCAAGAAAGAACTCCTCGAGAAATACAGAGCACAATTTGAAGAGCATTTTAGGAAAGCGGAACTAACCATGCCCTTCATGGATGCTTTGGCATTAGTACCGTCATACCAAAAATTCATAAAAGATGCCATCCTTGCAAGGACAAAAGAACTCCAAGGCATGGTGGTAATGACACATGAGTGTAGCGCCATTATTCAGAAGAAAATAGTGCCAAACAAGTTGGAAGATCCAGGAAGTTTCACTCTTCCATGTTCAATTGGTCCCCTCACATTCAACAACTGCCTTTGTGATCTTGGGGCAAGCGTAAGCCTCATGCCACTGTCAATAGCTAAAAAGCTCGGCTTCACAACCTACAAGCCAAGCCGAATATCTTTGATACTGGCAGACCGATCCGTGGGGTTACCCAACGGACTGCACAAAGACGTTTCCATCCGGATTGGTGATATCGAGGTACCAACCAATTTTGTGGTGCTCGAAATGGATGAAGAACCAAGAGATCCCCTTATCCTTGGGAAACCTTTCCTAGCTACGGCAGGGGCATTGATCGATGTGAAGAGAGGAAAGATTGAGCTAAATCTCGGAAAGGACATCATCCTCAAGTTTGATATAAGAGAAGTGATGAAGAAGCCTACTATAGGAGGGAAAGTCTTATGGGTAGACACATTGGATACGCTAAACGATGAACTTTTTGAAGAACTTTCCTTGAAAGACCCGCTGCTAGATGTTTTGACAAAGGAGAAGAAGCAGCATGGACATATAGAGAAACAAAAGTGAAGTCTATGTCATGTATCTGGATGCAAGGAGAGCCATTGAAGATGATGAGTTCCCTGAAGACCTCGAGCACGGAAGGCATAAGATCGCTTGGGGAACAAAGGAAGGACCATATCGGGATCAAGCCGATAAGGAAGCACCGAGCTCGGGCGAGCAGTGCATACGCGTGGATTGGAGCGAACTGGATGCTCCAAAACTCGAGCTCAAGCCACTACCATATAGGCTAAGGTACGCTTTCTTGGGACCCAACTCCACATACCCTGTTATTGTGAATGAAGATTTAAGTGATGATGAGCTAGATTCACTCCTTAAGGAGTTGAAAAAGTATAGAAAAGCCCTTGGGTACTCACTAAGTGACATCAAGGGTCTTTCACCATCACTTTGCACTCATAGGATTCACTTAGACGATGAAAATACTTCTTCCATTGAACACCAAAGGCGTTTAAACCCAAATTTAAAGGAAGTGGTCAAGAAAGATTTTTTAAAAACTTTTGGAAGCTGGCGTGATATACCCCATCAGTGATAGCACTTGGGTATCTCCTGTCCACGTGGTACCAAAGAAAGGGGGTATCACAGTCGTAAAGAATGAAATAGAAGAGTTAATCCCTACTAGGACCATAACCGGTCATAGGATGTGCATTGACTATAGGAAACTTAATTCAGCCACTAGAAAATATCACTTCCCCCTCCCTTTCATCGACCAAATGCTGGAGAGGTAGGCAAACTATCTATATTACTGTTTTCTGGATGGCTATAACGGCTTCTTGCAGATACCGATTCACCCAAATGATCAAGAAAAACCACCTTTACCTGCCCGTATGGTACCTTTGCATATCGAAGGATGCCATTTGGGCTATGTAATGCACCAGTAACCTTTCAAAGATGTATGATGTCTATTTTCTCTGACCTTATAGAGGAAATGGTAGAGGTGTTCATGGACGATTTTTCTGTGTACGGTTGCTCTTTTGGTGTTTGTTTGTCGAATTTGTGCAGGGTACTCAAGCGATGTGAAGAGACAAACTTGGTACTGAATTGGGAGAAATGCCACTTCATGGTCAGAGAAGCGATAGTGCTTGGTCACAAGATATCGGAGAAAGGTATCGAGGTAGATAAGGCCAAGATAGAGATCATGATGCATTTGAAACCACCCACTACAATGAAGGAGATTCGGAGCTTCCTTGGGCATGCAGGTTTCTATAGGAGGTTCATCCGTGATTTCTCCAAGATTGCTACACCACTCACTAGGCTTTTATGCAAGGAAGTCGAGTTTATCTTCGATGAGGATTGCCTTCAAGCGTTCACCACAATCAAAGAGGCTCTTGTGAGTGCTCCCATAGTTCAAGCCCCTGATTGGGATCTACCATGTGTGATGCGAGCGACTATGCCGTGGGGGCTGTTCTAGGACAAAGGAAAGACAAAAGGTTGCACGTAATTTACTATGCAAGCCGAACGCTAGACGATACTCAAGTGAAGTATACCACGACTGAGAAAGAGTTATTGGCAGTTGTGTTTGCCTTTGAGAAATTCAGAAGCTACTTGGTGGGATCGAATGTGATTGTCTACACGGATCACGCTGCACTAAGGTACATCTATGTGAAAAAGGATACCAAACCGAGGCTGCTAAGGTGGATTCTCTTGCTTCTAGAATTTGATATGGAAATCTTGGATAAGAAGAGAGTGGAGAACGGTGTAGCTGATAACCTGTCCCGGATGAGGATAGAAGATTTGATTCCTATCAATGATGCCTTACTGGAAGAACAACTCATGATAGTGAATGCCCTCAGAGGAATGTACCAAGTGAATAGGAGTTTAGAAACTGTAGCCAGCATGGAAGAGAACACCATTCCTTGGTATGCAGACTATATTAACTACTTGGTAAGTGGAGATATACCAAATGACCTCGATGCTTACCGAAAGAAGAAGTTCTTCAAGGACATTAACTATTTTTTCTATGATGAGCCGTATCACTTCAAAAGGGGATTATATGGAATCTATAGGAGGTGTGTGTCTGAGGGAGAAGCGAAAGGAATCATGTTCCATTGCCACGGTTCAGCCTATAGCGGCCACTTTGCCACGTTCAAAACCGCAACAAAAATCCTACAAGCTGGGTTCTGGTGACCGAATTTATTCAACGATACCCACGAGTATGTCTCCTTCCGTGAAGCGTGCCAAAGAAAGGGGAACATCGGCAAGCGAGATGAGATGCCACAGAGCCCGATATTGGAAGTCGATATCTTTGACGTATGGGGAATAGACTTCATGGGACCGTTTCCCTCCTCTTACGACAATAAGTACATACTAGTCGCTGTTGATTATGTCTCGAAATGGGTCGAAGCCGTGGCCAGTCCCACTAACGATGCAAAGGTGGTACTTAAGCTATTTAAAACAACAATCTTCCCAAGGTATGGTGTTCCAAGAGTGGTAATAAGCGACGGTGGCAGTCATTTTATCAACAAGTTGTTCGAAAACCTCCTAAAGAAGCACATGGTCAAACACAAAGTGGCCACACCGTACCATCCACAGACAAACGGGCAAGTCGAGATATCTAATCGCGAGATCAAAGCGATATTGGAAAAGACAGTCGGAGCAACAAGGAAAGACTAGTCAGCAAAGTTGGATGACGCTCTGTGGGCATACCGAACTGCTTTCAAAACACCTATAGGAAGATCTCATTATGCACTCTTCTATGGTAAAGCATGTCACTTACCCGTGGAACTCGAGTACAAAGCTCTATGGGCCATCAAACTCCTGAATTTTGATATCAAGACGGCTCAAGAGAAGAGGCTGATAAACATTCACGAACTGGAAGAAACTCGGTTGGATGCATTCGAGAGCTCTCGGATCTACAAGGAAAAAACAAAGGCTCTCCAAGACAAGAAAATCAAACCAAAGGAATTCGCACCAGGGGATCAAGTGCTGCTATACAACTCAAGACTAAGGCTGTTCCCCGGAAAGCTGAAATCAAGATGGTCAGGTCCGTTCACGATAAAGGAAGTATTACCATATGGAGCTGTGACACTTGTCAGAAAGGAAGGAGAGGATTACAAAGTAAACGAGCATAGGCTCAAGCCGTATTTGGGAAGCGAGAAATACCAGATTTGGGAGGCAACCGCGGTTCGTCTCCAAGACCCCAACACAGCCTAAACGGCTTGGAAAAGTCAAGCTATGAGACTTTAAACAAGCGCTCTTAGGAGGCACCCCAAGCTTATCCTTTTATCCTTTTTGTAGTTTTTCTTTTTACTTGTCATTCTCAGGAATATTTATAAGTTGAATCGATGATTTAGATATAAAGGCGCAGAATATTGGGGAGACATAACGGGAAGAAACCGAAGAATTGGTCATTACATAAATGGAATCCATGTACAAGCCAGTCGGAAAGACATACCGTCTGATATCGGATCACGATAACGGTCTAAAGCCGTTATAAAAATACAACTTGGCCTGTACTAACGGATCCACCCCCGTAATGATGATCCAGATACAATCACACTCGTCCACAACTCACTTTACCAGGAGATATCAACACCCCCAAACTTACAGGCGATATCGAACTCCTCCAACGGTCACAGACCAATGCGACCAAAGGTACCACTCCAGAACCATTGTACATAAGTGATAAGAAGTTTTTTTCACGGTTTCTAATAAAACCTAAAGCCTCTTTTTGCAGTTGTGGTACTTCAGGTCTCAATTCAAATTGGGGTGAAAGATGCTAAGAATACAAGAGTTCAAATGAAGCTAAGCAGAATTCGGGGTAATTGATGATTAATCCTATGAAAATTACTTGCAATGATTATACAGACACGAAAACTATTTTAAAATCCCTACTGAAGGGTTATACAACTATTAGATGACTTCTAAACAATTAACCAACCGATCTACTAATTTTATAAAATCAAAATCTAAAACCGAATTAACTAGACAATTTGATGGTGAGTAGCAAGATTTTCAAAAACTATTTCTAAAAATCAAACGACTAACAAATCAAAACCAGACAGTAAAAAAAGACTCTAGACAATTTCTAAAATACTAAAAGTAACAAAAACACAATTTTACAATTTTATAAAACTCTATTGCATAATTAAGCTATCTAAGAGGATTGTTTTTGGAAAATAAATAAACTTTAGATAATAGAAAAATGGTTTTTAGTTTTTAAAGATTAAAAACAGATTCAAGGTTGGGATTCATTCTTAGAGAGGTTGAAAATTCGAACTTGGGGTTTTGAAAACATTATTTTCTACACTTTTTAGTGCTATCTCTAAGCCTTAAGAAACCAAACTAGATTTACCCATGATGTGTGGTGTAAATCCTTTCTTCATCCTTTCCTCCTAACCCATGATGTTTGGTGGAAAGATAAGGTGAAGAACATTAAGCTTTGATCTTAAAATATGGTTTAACTAGCTCCCTAAGCATCCATGATGTTTGGGAAAGGATGAGCTAATCTCTTGGATTTGGTTTTAAGGGATTCCCTAAGTCTTGTTAGGATAAGGAAATCCCTAAGATTAAAGAGATCTCCATCGAGAATCTCTAGACTTTAAAACCCCCAAATCCAAGAAGAGAGTTAGATGAAGAACAAGAAAAGAACCAAAATTCTAGCTTTCAACCCCCTTAATCATCCCAACCCCAAATCTTGGTGGTTTACTCACAACTCATGTTCTTACCTCTCTTAAACATAAGTTTAGAGCTGATGAACATGATCAGGTTTTAAAAGATGTAAGATTAGACTTTTAGAAAACAGAAATACTTGAATCAAATCCAAAATACAAGAGTTTCTTACAAGAAATAAACAAGCAAACAATCAAGAACTAGTAAGAACAAGGAAGAACAATGAAGAACAAGCAAGAACAAAGTAAGAACTCTATGCTTTCTCTCTCTCACGCTCTGCCTTTCTTTTCTACAAAGTGATTGTGTAAAAAATTGATAAGTGGTGATAAGTGTCATGAAAGTCCTCCTCCCCTTTGTCATAAGGTGAAAACAATTAAGAAATTGTCCACCCTTTCCCTAAATCAAGGATCCATGTTTTGTAGAAGACTTTCATGCCAAGGTGGTCCCCTCACTAGAAGACAATCACAAGTTGGAGAAGAGGTTGTGCGCTTGGCTTGGTTGATCGAGACGGACTGGTCGATCGTCCGGTCGATCTGTTTCTCGGTTCGGGTTGGACGGTCGATCGTCCAGTCGATCAGTTCTGGTTCGACTCAGTTTGGTCGATCATCCCGTCGATCTCTTCTGGATCGAGTCAGCTTGCTCGATCGGCCGGTCGATCTCGCCTTGATCGAGTTTTCCTTTGATTCCTGCCAACTCCTAGGCTCTTCTTTGGTCTTCTTGTCAATGCTCAGCATCCATCACAGCTCCAAGTACTTTAAACAACCTGAAAATGATGCAAATTGCAAGAAACATGCAAATGCTAATGAAAAGTGTTCTAGCACTTAAAATGAGACAAATTATGCAAACTAGCCTATTAAGAATGATGTATGCATGAAAACCTACTCTAAATGCATGCTAAATATGCGAAATATATGAGTATATCAACTCCCCCAAACTTGCATTTTGCTTGCCCTCAAGCAAACAAAATTCAAGCTAGGAAGAGATGATTAAAAACGGGGGCTCAATTCCAAAAGTATTTTTCAAATGTATCAATTCAGCGGTCCTTGTTCTCAATTCTAGGATGCAGTACATAAGCATTTACTCAAAAGGACTTAGCCATAATCATCACATATCAAATTTCAAATCATGACTTGTTTATTCCAAGCAATCCAAGAATTTTAACCTTTAACATTCATTAAGAGCTCAAACCGTGAATCACACTTGTGCATTTAAAACCGAATACATTTGGCAAGGGACAAGGCTATGAGATAAATATGATCTCATTCAAATGGGTACTCCAAGCGTTGGTTTCACTCAAAAAGGTTTGAACTTATGCATAATGCTAAAGGTAAAAGGCAATGCATGCATACATGACTAGACTCACATCTACCCAAGTATACTAACAATGATCCTAATCCCTTTCTCATTCATTTTTTTTTTCTTTTTCAAGCTCACTCACCCTCTAGAGACTACCCAAATCAACAAGGCTAGACACGCCAAGCATAAACCCACAAGAACTCTATCAATCACAATTACTTTTAGGGAAACTTCTTCTACCTTGCTTATAGCTAGTGGTATGGTCACATAAATATTAGCTCTTTTCTTTCTTTAGATAGCCCTTTTCTCAACAATTTTCTTTTATACATTTGGCTTATAGGGCTCTTTTTCTTTTAACTTGAGCTTTTTCTTAACACAATTCAAGACCAACCACTTACAACTATTTATCCCTTTTTCATTCATTTCCTTAACACCTTCTCATTTTCAAGCCCGTGAACTCCCAATCCCAAATCAAGCCTAAAACTAGCTTTAATATGCAAAGCTAGCATCATTATGAAAGCCTAAACATGTCGCCCTAAACCTAACACTTTATGCCAAGTTCAAACAGAAAATAAGGCCTCACAATTTGCAATCACACAAGAATTTCGGCTTGAAATAAGGCAAGGGTCAAGGTGTGGTATTCTATTTAGGCTTACAAGAGAGTGGTGAAGTGAATAAGAAAGCCTAAATTGGATCACTACGCGAAAGCGAGGTTAGGTTGTGAGTTAGTAAAGTGATTTATACCACGACGGTGGATTTGTCTAGATCTCGAACTCTGCGCTGAAGGATTAGCCTCATAGGTAATTAACTTTTGCATCAAAGAAAGGCCTTTATCATATTTGCCCCTGAAACTCCTTGTCCCTTGAACCGACCCTCATTTCATCTTGCAAGTTTGTTTCTTTAGCTGCTGTGTTTTTCCTTCCTTAGCTAGATCTAGCTTTAATATTAGCTTTCTATTATTGTGACAAGTAGGATGATAGATATCTTCCTCTTAAACCGATTAAATATTTCTTAGCTTGTAAAAGAATCTCATAAATGCAGTAACTTGAACCTTCCCATCGGATTAATAAGACCCATAACCTATACTACATTCGGTTATAAGTAGTGGGTCATTGACTAAGTAGAAGCTTAGAAATAACTACTTATCAGTGACTCAGAAAACCTGTCGCAGTTCCTAATATTCCCAACTCCATATTCGTGTCCTCATTCTTGGCTCATAGTCGATGAATTCATCTGAAAAGTTTTGTTACACACATAATCACGTAACTTAACAGAAGAATCTTTCTTCCTCATTACTCGTCCTAGCACTTCTTCTTGTTCACCCTCTGCAATAATCTCTTCTTGAGTTACTGCTACAACCGCTGTAACCGCATCTGCAGTTGTTTCCTGACCAACAAAAACACACTTTCGACTACGACTAGCAAACTTATCTCTATGCCAATCCAGATTATGAGCATATGCAAGACATCCAAATATACGAATCTCACCATATGCAGGAGCCTTGTCGAAGATAATTTCATAAGGACTCTTTCCTTTGTGCAAATCAGAGGGTGTCAAATTAATCAGATACACAGCTCTCAAAACACATTGACTCCAAAATTCGACTGGCAGATGCGCTTGAAACATCAACGATCGTGCCACATTCAATATATGCCTATGCTTTCTTTCAATTCTCCCATTCAGCTGAGGAATTCCCACACAAGAAGTCTGATGAATCACACTCGTTCTTTGAAAATACTCCTTCATTTGCATGAATTCGGTACTATTGTCAATCCTCACGATCTTCACATTCTTGTTAAATTTCTTCAAAATGAGAGCAAAGAAATCTAGTATCGTTCTCTCAACCTGCTTCTTATCAACAAGAAGAAACACCCATACATGTCTTGAATAATCATCCACAATAGTAATAAAATAATAAGAACCACACAAACTTTCTGTTCTATATGGCCCCAATGGGTCACAATGTATCATCTCAAAGCATTCATTGCTTTTATTAGAACTTAACGAAAACTCACTTCGACATTGCTTTGCTCGGAAACATATGTCACAACCAGAAATACCAACACTCCCATGATCAACAACCGGTAATCTCTTAATCATTTTTTCAGAGGCATGACCCATCCTCTTATGCCAAACTTCTAATATTACTCTTGTTTACCAACCTTTTTCACATTTTGAATCTGCTGAATACCCTGAAAATAATACAATCATTCTTTTCTTTCACCCACTCCAATCGAGATCTGCAAACTATAATCATGCACAAGACAACATGTCTTAGAAAACAACACCATGCAATTCATCTCATCTATCATCTATGACACAAATATGAGATTGCACTTCAGCTCTTCAACAAATAGAACGCGTTTCAATTTCAACTTCTCTTTTAGAACTACGCTCCCTTCTCGATCAGCAATCATATTATTCCCATTTGGCAGTCCAACCAAACACTGTGAGACTTGATGTATATTAACCAGAGAATTAAATGTACCTGTCATATGATATGACGCACCATTGTCAACTATCCACTTATCTGCATAATATGTACCACTTATAGGATTTGTTGATATCGATCTCGATTCGAATATTCGCACAAGCTTTTCCCACTGAATTTCCTTGAGCCTTGGTAAGGCTTCTGTGTGTGACACACTGTTCGCATGTGTGTCACACACAAATTTTCCACATCTGTTACATTCACGGTCCTGAATGAATTCTCATAGCCCTGCGTTTTCCACAGCTCCTTCGTTCTCAGAATCACGAGTGCCTTCCGCAACTCTGTCTTTTTCATATTACTCAAATTCAGAGGAACGCTTTCCACAGCTCTGTATTTCCCAACGTCACAAGCGCCGTCCGCAACTCCGTTTTTCTTCATACTACTATATTTCAAAGGATCTATTTCGCTTCGTCATAAACACAAACCTCACAATTACGTCTCGTCAGAAATCAATGAAAAACCCGATTCAAATCGCTCCTTACTCTGATACCATAAAAGATCTGGAGAAGAATTATATTATTATCTCTCAAAATGTACAATTGTTCTTTACAAGGTATATGAAAATAGTAAATCTAGAATATACACAATCTAAACAATAAAAAATTAATCTAATTATCAATAATGTAATTATATGATAATATCCCCTAATATAAAATTATATTATCTAATGAAAATAAAATAGGATTAAGAATATAAAATTACCTACAATAGAAACGCCTAACAAAATATTTTTTTTTTTGTTGCTTACATTTTTCTATTAGTTGTTTTTACATTAAATATTATCATATGTTTCCAAATGTTTAGTTACGTTATTTCTATTTGAATTATTTTTAAATTTTTATTAGTTAGCTATTCATATACCTATTTTCTAAAATTTAACGAATTAATTTTTATATTTCATTATTTCTAGATGAATTAAATTTTGCTTTTTTAATCATATTTGACTTTCTTTTTTCTCAATTGACATAAAAGAAAATCAATTATTATTTTTTCTTTTACTTTTTACAAATGTCAAAACCTGATCGTTTAACTTGACATGTGTCACGATTATGTTAATTAATAACTGTAAAACAATAACATTTATATAAATTTTTTTTCCTATAAGGACTAGTATTTGATTGTATCTCTTATTATATAAAGTATGATGTGTCAAAATTTCTTATTAACATGATCACGACACATGTCAAGAACCTCGATTCAAATTTTGACAAGTGTAAACAAAATCAACCAATTAGATTATAACATAATGTTCACTTAAATCTAGAAATTAACTTTTTGTATGTTTTTCAAAAGATTAAGGAAATTATATAATCGATTACTAATAATAATAATAAATTTAAAAAAAAATCAAAAAGAAAACTAAGAAAATTAAGAAAAAGAAAAATATTATATTAAGGGTTGTTATGAATCTTATTTTTTATATTCACATGTGATATAATTTTAACGGGTTATGTAATAGTTTATAATAAACTAGTGTATATGTATATCACAATTTAAGTTAAAATAATCGCAATGCATTTGAGTCAATCGATCAAATTTTGACACGTGTATTAAACTTTTTCAATTTAGAAAGTCTATTAGATCCAAGGTTATTAGGCTGCTCGAATGTGACAGGGTGTGTGTAACACAAGAACTGCAGAGTTGCTGCAAAATTACTAGAAGTACATGGAGCTGTTGTTGTGCACAAGAGATATGTTTCCACGTGGAAATCAAGGAAAAGATTGTTTGGAGACTTATGAGAATATTAAGGAAGATGAAATATTTGATAAAGATAATATATGTAGTGTAGATATTTCTATATCTGCATATATGATGAATATTGAAGCATGACCGTCTTTAACTTTTTAAATACAGGGTTTATGAGTCAAATTAGGGTTAGCCGAAATATTGAGAGAAGAGAAGAAAGCACAAGTTCGGTCTCTGTTGGTCTGCTCGGTGACACACGAAAATACGTGTGTAACACAGTTGCGTTTTCAAGACGGTTGTGTATTGTTAAGTGATAGAGATTAGTTGGATTCAAACTAAGGGGTGTCTTAGTGTCGAGTAATTCCATTCGTCAAGGTCTTGTTGTAAGATTGTCTAAAGAATCTCTAGTGAATTGTTTGAGGACATAGGCACGTTGCCGAACCTCGTTAATTTTCTTGTGTGCTCATATTCTCATTCTTACAATTTGGTATCAGAGAATGACACCTACCTGAGGGAGTTCCTCAAACAAATGTGAGATTCTGAGAAGAAAATATGGCGACATCTACACAAGTAATGGTTGTTTCTAATCCTTTATTGTTAGATGATGTGAATTACGGATATTGAAAATTGAGAATGAGGGCGAACATATGTGGAATCGATGAAGACGTTTGGACGGTTGTTGAATGTGGTTGGGAAGAGCCTTGTGTGATATCAAAAGATGGGGTGAAAACATTTAAATACAAGACAAAGTGGACTGCAACAAAGAAGAAGCTTTCAAAATGTAAACTAAAGGCGTTGGATTCAATATTCAGTTCGGTGGAACGAAAGCAATTCGACTAATACAAGGGTGTGAATCAGCTAAGGAGGCATGTGATATACTACAAAATGCTTTTGAAGGTACTGAAAACGTTAGGAGGATAAGATTAGACTTGATGGCATCACAGTTTGAGAATATATAGATGAGTGATGATGAGAAGATAGGGGAATTCAGTGCTAAGCTCAGCTTCATAGCTAATCACTACAAGAAAACAGTCTATTTGTGACTGTTGGGGTCGGTTTTCACCTAGCCGAGATCAACTGTGAAAATGACCGAGCCAAAACCATCATGGTCGAGCTGAATCACCTTAGGTCAAGCCAGAGCAACTTAGACCAATCCGGGCCTCAACGAGACGATGAGTTCGCTCTCCAATGAGCCTAGATGACGAGTTGTCTTTCTATTGGACCGAGCCAATGGTAAAAGGGGGCTAAGACCAAGGCGAAGCTAAGCATAAGACAAGCCCAAGACAAAGCATTGCAAATGTGAGCCCTTGCCCTAGAAGATGAAGCCTTGCAAAAGACGGCTCCGCCAAAGGAAAAGAAAGGAAATCCCGAGAATATACTATGAGATTCTCGGCTAGGCGGTTTAGAACACTTGTATAAATAGGAGTGAAGTCTTTATTATACACAAACATCTTTTACCTAGAAATTTTTTTGAACATTATCGCTTATCATCTTGGATCAAAAGCTTGACGAAACAACTTATAATAAAAATCATTTGTGTGTGTATTTACTCTTTGAATCTTCATTTCCCTCTAAATTACTAACCAAATTTAGTTGTTTGAGTTTTGGCTCACGCAATTTGGTGCCGACTTTGAGGAGGCGAAATTTTCTTACCCACAAAGACCACCATATACGAGATCTTAAGAGATGACTACCGACGGCGATACAATCAACGGCGATATAATCCCCCCCCCTCCCCCCAAAGGAAGAAAGACCCTCGATGGCGATGCTGAAACGATCTCGACAACCCTAGCAATGATGAAGAGTATGCTAACTTCGCTGTCAAATAAGTCAGAGGAACACGACAAGGCGAACAGCTTAATAACGGAAGGCTCGAAGCTTTAACGTTGGAAAGTCGAGCTCGGAACTAGCACTTTAGAGGTTTAGGCTCGGCGGCGGCAAACCAGCCCGAAAGATTAAGAAGATTCGGCCTCAGCACGATGATGCTTAACTTCTCAACTCCAGCAACATCCGGCACCAGGCCAGGAACTTTAGGAAGTTCTCTGCCGCAGCTCCCATCTGGAGAGCAGACTCCTGCAGCTACAAGGTCAAACCTCAGTGAACCATCGTGGCTGAAACAAAGAGGAATGAACGAGTGTCGGGACCAACGAGCATACAGAGTTTCGAATGAGAACGTTGATGGATCGGCAACTGCAACGGCTGTCGGAGGAGGATGAGTCGAGGGGGATGAGACGCAGCACCAAAGTCAAACCAACACAAGTCTCACCTCGGCTCGGGTGGCAATGACTGATGGACAAGGGTTCGGCTCTAAGAAAAATCATCCTCTAACAGAGGAAGAGGAGAATCTCATGTGGATCCAACAGGCAGAAAGACCCATGGTGATGAGCCGAAGCCCATTTTTTAGCCACATGGGATCAACCAGCCCCGAGGTGACAAACTCTATGAACGCCGAGAGTGGTTGGCTCGGGCGAAAGCCAAAGTTAGAGCTATTTAATCACAAGTACATAAGGCGACCAGCACAGCTCCCGAGATAGACCTTATGCAAGAAGAAACTCAGACGACCCCATTCAAATCAAGCATCACCGAAGCAAGGATATCCGATCCAGGAAAGATCAGACTTTTAATCTACGAAGAGACGACCGATCCAAAGGAGCACCTCAGAGCTTTTCACGTGGCAATGGCACGAGCCAATCTATGTGTTATAGAAAATAATTTCCTTTAGAACCGGAAGGAGTATTCAGTTAAATTCAAATTTTAATAGTTTCAAACATTATCATTTGCTTATAATAATTAAAGAATAACATAACGAATTTTGATTTTGTAACTTTTTATCGGTGTGGTAGTGTATTACTCTATTGTTTCTAATCACTAAGGCCAAAGCACGACAAGATAAAAAAAATGTAGTACTATTACATACAAATTATGTACTAAATATTCCGCAAATTGAAGATGAGAAAAAGAGGTAAAAGTATTGCAAGTTCTTATCGTTCTATTTTTTTTTTTGGAGGAAAATGTTAAATTTCTTCAAACAAAAAAAAAACTGTTTTACATCAAGTGCAACCTTGTTTAGAAAGACTTTTTAAACCTCTTAGAAAAGTTTTTTAATACAATCTACGAGTAGCCACAGGCTACAAACCAGGTGACGATACCCTCATCGTATCTTGTATCCAGTCTTCGAATAGATGTTAGTTTATTCCGTACAGCCTTATCAACGAGCTCGATCAATCGTTGATGTGATGAAAGAGGTTCACCATGTCTGCGATTGTTTCGCTCTCTCGAAATGTAAGATATGGTAATTTGTAAAATGTACCGGAGTAAAAACACTTTTTTGCGACTCGTATTGAGCTCCAGGATGAGATGGATGATAGAATCCCATTGCGAGACGTACCGATGTTGTAGTATTCCCCGAGTAAGAGATTCCCAGATTTTGGTTGAGTATGTGCACGAGAAGAAAAGGTGACTACGAGTTTCCATTTCTTGTTCGCATAATACACAATTTGTTGATGCTCCGACGTTCCATTGCATCATTCTGTCACCAGTTGTTAATCGATTGTGAATAGTGAGCCACGTTAAGAACGAAAACTTGGGTGTTGCATGTTGAAACCATACTCCAACATACCAAGGTTGACGTTGTTTTTCATTTCGAAATTGATTACACACATCGCTGCTTAAGAAATTTGATTTGAAGCTCCCATTCTTTCTACGCCAAAGAGCTTTGTCCTTCACCCCCATTTTCTCGTTTCTGTTAGTGTTCATGAATGACGTTCTCAATCCTATTGAGGGCATCAGTCTGGTGCCTTCGTCGACGGTGATTGTCAAAAACTGATGCAACCGTAGCGTTAATAGAAATTCCCAAGTCTATGATTCCTCGTGCACCTGTGATTTCAACCAACTTGCCCAAAGGAGACCATGTATCGTACCAAAAAAAGTATTGGCACCACTTCTCACATTGACGTTATGGAATGGGTGAGCAATGTCCCTATATTTCAGCAACTTCCGCCACATCCAGGATCTCGAATTTTGTTTGAAACGCACCGCCCAGAAGGACCCTTTCTGTATTATGTATTCTTGAAGCCAATTTATTCCAAAGAGATTCAGTGGACGAGAGTATTCGCCATATAAGTTTTAGACAATAAACGAAGTTTACATCATTGAGGAGTTGCAACCCAAGTCCTCCTTCTTCTTTGGGGTGACAAACATCTCCCCATGCCATCTTTACTTTGCGGGTACTTAGTTCCGGGCATGACCAGATAAAAGCTGCACAAAGACCCAAGTTTCTTGTTGAGCAGTTTTTAATATTTCACTAATTAGACCCCAGCATTTGTGGATTAATTTTTTTTTTTTAACATAAATCGTATCATCTCCTTTTGTTTATGTTTGTTTTTTTTTATTGGTATCTCAAAACCTCCAATACTATCACTCTTTTGTCAACATTGCAAGTGGACGGACTCTTTTGTGGAGCTTTCATCTGCAATTGGGCAAAAATATGCATTTCAGACCCTTCTCTCGTGTCTTCCACGTCTATTGCAATTCAATGTGACTTTATCGAATAATTTAATGAAGGAAGAGTAGAAAAAGTATTGGTCTTTGAAATTGAATAATTGAAACAAATAATTGTTGCCCTCAACTACAGCTGGATTGATAAAATAAAAGGAAAATTGAAATAAAACGACACTTTTACTATACTTTTGGGAAACTATATTTTTGCCTTTAAACTTTGAAGAACTATGCCTTAAATTAATGTTAATCCTAATTTGTTCTTAATAATTAAAATAGAAAATTCAATTAAAATATTTATTATTAATAATCTAGTTTTGTGTTAATTGACAAACTTCTAATTTATTTAGAATTTTTTCAAATAATGATTTTTTTACTAATAATAACAAACTTGTAATTTATATTAAAGATTTTAATAAAAAATTATTTTTACTTCTTTCAT
Source organism: Alliaria petiolata (assembly GCA_020283515.1). Taxonomy (NCBI): domain Eukaryota; kingdom Viridiplantae; phylum Streptophyta; class Magnoliopsida; order Brassicales; family Brassicaceae; genus Alliaria; species Alliaria petiolata. The sequence goes on along the minus strand of JAHZTW010000004.1, from coordinate 57,758,081 downwards.
TCTTCTTCTTCTAATATAATGATAAGACTAATGACTTGATATTTTATAAACGTTTATTTTCAATTTTTTATCATATCTACAGTATCTAATTTTATATCAAATAATTTGCCAAAAAAGAAGAAAATAGAAAAGGACAAAAATATGAAAAAGGACAAAAGATATTGCATGATATATGATATAGATATTTATGATATTTTATTTCCTTTTAGGATACACTGAATTTTAAATTTCGTATAATATGTATTCTAAATTTTTTAGAACATGTACAAAGTGCAGAATACGTATTCTAAACTTCGTAGAACATTTATGAAGTTTAGAAGACGTATTCTAACATTCTTAGAACATAAAAAATTATTTTTATTTTTATTTTTTTCAAAATCTTAAGATCAAATCTTTTTAGTTATGGTGTTTTTGGTTTTTCTATATTTTGTTTGCTCTTAAAATAATTTTTTTTAATATATTTGAAATTGTATATTAATTTTATTAGGGTTAGTTTAGTCAAAATATGGACAAAACATTTAAAGGTATAGTTTCCCAAACCCTTAGTAAAAATGTCCGTTTTTCAATTTCCCAAAATAAAAGACTTGAGACTTAAAGACTAGTTGAGTTAATGGAACGATCTTACAAACAAACAAAACACATATTGATTGAGATTTAAGAACATTTTACATACACACTTTTTCTTTTCCATTCCTTTTAAAGAAACACATATGGATCCACTCTAGTATTATTCTGGTTGTGAAACCACTTGCATTAAAGAAAATCACCAATTACGGCAGATGTTACAAACTTTGCTTGCTTCAATTGCAAAGGCAGACACTTGGAAGGGGAGAGTTCTCTCTATCTCTACTGCTTTACTTGCAAAATTCAGTGCTGCTTTGATTGTTACACGTTTATGCCAAGATCCTACACCCTTTTCACCTTTCCCACTCCCTTAACCTCATCTTCAGAAAATCATATCCTAATTATTCCAAGTCCCAATTCAAATCACTTTACTCTTATTATTCCTCTAAACCAAAAGAAATTAAAGAAATATGCAATTGTTGTCAGAAGAAGCTTGGTGACTATTACTACCATTGTTTCATCTGCAATTATAGTATAGACGCCTATTGTGCGAGAGAGCCACTAGATCTCACCATCACACACCCGAAAGCCACGATCACACCCTCACTCTCTTTCCTAGACGACTTCCTTTGCCATGTCAATCTTGTGGTATCCCTATTGACAACGCGAATGATCTTGCTTATACTTGTCTCCCTTGTAGCTACATGGTCCATAAAACATGTATCTACTTGCCTCGTGCGTCCCGGTAAGATCTCTTGTGGAGTGTGTCATCAACGAGTTCACAACAATTACGCTTGTGGAAACACAAATAAATCATTTAACATCATTTTACGCTTGTGGAAACACAAATAAAAAGCTGAATGCCGCTTGTGGAAACACAAATAAATCATTTAACATCCGCGTAAAACCCAAGAATCCATAGCCCTAAACCTCATTAAAGATAAAATATACATTTTCCCTATAACCCTAGATTTACAAGTCTCACCCCTACAAAGATCAGAATCAGCTGGGCCTTTCTCCTTGTTTTCCACAATAATTTTCTAATGAATAGTTTTTTTTCTTAATTGGTTTAATAAATATCACGTTACAACAGAAAAAAACAAAACAAAACTACCACTCTCAATCTAAAGGTTTGGATAGAAATAACTAAATTACACCAACATTTAGAGACCAAACAGTTGGCTCCAATTCAAAGGCACCTATGTGCTTGTTAACACTTCCTTTAGAAGTTTCTTAGTCAATTCTTTGGGCAGACCCATCACGCTATATGTTGTCCCAACCTGATACAACACACCCTAATTAAACATTCATGGTCCACAATAGTATAAAAGGACAAGTGAAACAACACAATATGACCAACTTGTTGCAGAGTTCATTTGTTTATCGTCTATGTTGATATAGGAATAGAGGACTATATACTTGAATCCAAGTAAAATCGTGTTATTGTTCAAATCATGTTAAAATGCAGAAGGTAAGGAATCCAATCACTTCCTTAACGCATGGCAGTAATAGAGGATGTTCGATTAGGAGTGCACCAGCCACCTTAAGCACCATGCCTTCCTCAATCTACTCATCAAGACAAGGCATTAACTTAGTAGAAACAATATTGATATGGAGAAAAAAACATATCTTAAAACTTGCACCAACCACTTCTCACCAGTTTATCGATAATCTCCTCCGATATTTCATTGAAATAGATATGTGAAGAAGTGAAATCATCAGGCTTGCACAAATTGTAAAATCTAACCTTTAATGAAGTAAATATCAAGGATATGAACATATGTATAATGGGTCTCACTGTAATTAGTAGAGCCCTAAGTAGTCTCGTGTCTCTTAGTATAAATACATGTACATTTCTCATTAATAATAATCAAGCCTTTCATCGTTTACATGGTATCAGAGCATATCGATTCCTAAAACCTAATTTTTTTTTTCTTAAACATTCTTAGCCGCCATCCATGTCCATCACCGGCAACGTTTTCCCACCCACAATGTCCAACACATTCACCACAAACAACCAAACCATCCTCAATATCAATATGACTAATGTCACAAAACTCATCCCTACAAACTATCTCATGTGGAAGCTTCAAGTTCATGCTCTCCTTGATGGCTATGCGCTAGCTGGTCACCTTGATGGATCCACCATGATTCCTCCTCCCACCGTCACTATTGACAATGCTGCATCCCCCAATCCAGACCACATCACCTAGAAACACCAAGATAAGTTGATATACAGTGCACTCCTTGGCACGATCTCACTCCCTGTCCAACCAATTCTCTCTCGCAGCACCACATCCTTCGAAATCTGGAGTACACTGGCTGCAGCATATGCCAAATCAAGCCGTGGCCACATCAAACAGTTGAAGATCCAGTTGAAAAACTGGACCAAAGGCAATCATACCATCAATGAGTATCCACAAGGGCTGACCACAAGATTTGATAATCTTGCCATCCTCGGCAAGCCCATTGAACATGAAGACCAAATCGAGGTGATCCTTGAAAGCTTACCTGAAGAGTATAAGTTCGTTGCATATCAGATCGAAGGCCGTGATGTCCCACCATCAATTGTTGACATCCATGAGCGTCTCCTTAATCATGAAGCAAAACTTTTCTCGGCGGTCATCCAGTCTCCAACACCTGCGACAGCTAATGTGGCTCAACAACGCAACAACAACACCTACAATCGCACTCACAACAACAATAAACAGCGCACTTACAACAACAACAATAAAACCCAGCCTTGGCAACAACAACAATCATACAACAGAGCTCCAAGACCAAACAACGGTCGTTGTCAAATCTGCAGTGTTCATGGACACTCAGCTCGATGATGCCCGCAGCTTCAGCGTCAATTCCAACCTACTGTCCCGTCTCAAACCGATCCGTTCACTCCCTGGCAACCACGTGCAAATCTCACAATCGGGGGACCCTACCCAGCAGAGAATTGGTTGGTTTATAGCGGTGCAACACACCACGTCACTTCCGATCTAAGCAACCTTTCCCTGCATCATCCTTATAACGGTGGTGACGATGTTCTTATAGGTGATGGGTCTGGTCTTTCCATCACTCATACGGGTTCACTTACTTTATCCTCCAACTATCGTGCATTAGCTTTGAATAATGTCTTGTGTGTTCCTAATATACACAAGAACCTTATCTCGGTGTATCGCTTGTGTAACTCTAATCAAGTGTCAGTGGAATTTTTTCCTGCCTCATTTCAGGTGAAGGATCTTTGCACGGGGGCCCCGTTACTGCAAGGCAAAACTAAAGACAAACTGTATGAGTGGCCAGTGACAACACACCAAGCCGCAGCGCTCTACGCCTCCCCAAGCCCGAAAACCACCCTTTCCTCTTGGCATGCTCGCCTTGGTCACCCATCCATTTCGATTTTAAACAATGTTGTTTCCAATTATTCATTACCAGTCTTGCTTTCCTCTCCTAAACACTTTTCATGTTCCGACTGTCTCCTTAATAAAACCCACAAATTACCTTTTGTTGAATCCTCTATCACTTCCACAAAACCGCTTCAATTTCTCTTTACTGGTGTTTGGACATCTCCAATGACGTCTATTGACAACTTTCGATACTACCTTATACTAGTGGATCACTATACCCGGTATACTTGGTTTTACCCACTCAAAAACAAATCAGCAGTCAAAGAAACTTTCATAGCCTAAAAAAATCTTGTTGTGAATCATTTCCAGACACGCATACAAACTTTGTACTCCAACAATGGCGGCGAGTACATTGCATTGAGGAGTTACCTATCATCAAATGGGATTGCTCATCTTACCACGCCACCGCACACACCGGAGCACAACGGTCTCTCGGAACAAAAACACCGCCACATCGTCGAAACTGGATTAACTATACTCACACAAGCCTCGATGCCCAAGAAATATTGGTCTTATGCGTTCTCAGCCACCGTATATCTCATCAATCGGTTGCCCACACCAACCTTGTCACTCGACTCTCCTTACCAGAAGCTGTTTGGCGTTGCTCCAAATTACCAGAAACTTCGTGTATTTGGCTGCCTATGCTTCCCTTGGCTGCGTCCGTATGCTTCACATAAGCTTGATGATCGCTCAAAGCGATGTGTGTTTATGGGTTACTCTCTAACGCAAAGCGCATACTATTGCCTAGAGACGCATACTGGCCGAATCTATACTTCGAGGCATGTGCAGTTCGTAGAAACAGAATTTCCATTCCAAATCAACCAATCCTCCAATTCACCAGCAGAACATGTTATCCCGTCACTGGCAATTCCCCACTCATCAGTTATGTCGTCAATTTCACGAGTGCCCCCGTGCTCGATCCCTCACCCACCAGCCCCACCGCTTTCCGCATCGTCGTATCCTCCGCCATCACAACTCACACCGTCACAACTGCAACCACCACCAAATTCCGCATCGTCGCTCCCACCGGCTCCGATAATATCGTCCGTCTCAGCTACAACTCCGCCGGACAATCCTGCGGTAATCACATTGCCGCCTCAGGTACGTACTTCGCATCCTTCTTCTTCTTCCTCTTCTCCACTTTCTCTTGGGCCTACTTTGCCAAGCCCAACCCCAATACCATCTCCACCACAAATAAACCACCCCACAAACATTCAACCTACCACTGAAATTTCCCAGCCCAAAGAAACAGGCCCAAACTCAAACACTAATCCCACCACAATAAGCCAGCCCACTCAAACAGGCCCAAACAAACCAAATTACCCGCTCCCACAATCCATCCTCTCCCGAACATGCTCTCGAAACCGGAAAAACACTAAGGCAACCCAACCACCGCAAAATCAACACTCTATGAGAACTCGAGTCAAAAACAACATCTCAAAACACAAAACAAAAACCTCCCTAACCGTTGCTCTCCATCACACTCTCGAACGTGAACCCTCCACGATTGCTCAAGCTATCAAGATAAGAAATGGCGAGGTGCCATGTCCGAAGACCATGATGCCATGGTTATCAACCACACGTTTGACCTTGTTCCGCCTGATCCATCACAAAACGTATTAGGCTGCCGCTGGATTTTTAAGCTCAAATCCCTACCGAATGGCCAAATTCAAAAGTACAAAGCACGATTAGTAGCCAAAGGATACAATCAGGAGTACGGAGTCGACTACGCCGAGACTTTCAGCCCTGTTATCAAAACAACCACCATTCGACTTGTTCTCGGCGTTGCAGTTCGTAAATCTTGGCCAATCATTCAGCTTGACGTCAACAACGCCTTCCTGCAAGGAACACTCACGGAAGAGGTGTATATGCAACATCCGCCGGGTTTCGTCGACAAAGATCATCTTGATTATGTCTGACGTCTAAACAAAGCTATCTACGAACTGAAACAGGCTCCGCGAGCCTGGTACCTTGAACTCAAAACTCATCTACTCGACTCCGGCTTCACGAATTCTCTATCTGACGCGTCTCTCATCATCTACCACTGTGGCAACAACTTTCTCTATGTCCTTATATATGTTGATGACATCATCGTCACCGGCAATCAGACTAATCTCCTCAACCAATTTGTTACATCGCTTGCAGATAGGTTCTCAATCAAAGATTCCATTGATCTCTCTTACTTTCTTGGAGTCGAAGCTACACGCACAAGTCATGGTCTCCATCTCATGCAACGCAAATACATCGTCGACCTTCTTGTCAAAACTGATATGCTTGATGCGAAGCCAGTCCTGACACCACTGCCAGAATCTCCAAAGCTCACATTACGAGGTGGAGCTCCACTTGATGATCTGAAACAATACCGCATGGTTGTGGGAAGTCTCCAATATCTCGCATTCACACGCCCAGACAGCGCCTACGCCATCAATAAACTCTCACAATACATGCATCAGCCGACTACGGACCATTGGCAAGCTGCAAAAAGGGTACTTTGCTATCTGGCCGGAACAACTACTCATGATATTTTTCTTCCATCAAACTCATCTCTATCCCTACATGCCTATTCTGATGCTGATTGGGCCGGAGATGTCGATGACTATATCTCCACTAATGGTTAAGTCAAGTACCTCAGGAATCATCCAGTCTCATGGTCATCCAAGAAGCAGCGTAGTGTTGCGCGATCATCGACAGAGGTAGAGTATCGCTCGGTTGCCAACACCGCATCAAAACTGCGATGGTTGTGCTCTCTACTCACTGAACTCGGCATTCCGCTACCTTCCGCACCAGTCATCTACTGTGACAATGTCGATACAACATACCTTTGCGCCAACCCTGTTTTCCACTCTAGAATGAAACATCTGTCTATTGACTACCACTACATCCGAGACCAAATGCAAACAGGTGCTCTTCGAGTCTCGCACGTCAACACCCATGATCAACTTGCCGACGCACTTACCAAACCAATGTCAAGAATCAAGTTCCAATGAGCAAGATCTAAGATTGGAGTCGCAGCAGTCCCTCCATCTTGAGGGGGTGTATCAAGGATATGAACATATGTATAATGGGCCTCACTGTAATTAGTAGAACCCTAAGTAGTCTCGTGTCTCTTAGTATAAATACATGTACATTTCTCATTAATAATAATCAAGCCTTTCATCGTTTACAGTAAAATGGTAAACTCACGCCTCCTTTTCTTAATCCTGTTTTGAGATTTGTTATGAGGTTCTTAGAGAGGTTCTTAGAGAGGTTCTTAGATTAAAAAATTTAAAAAGAAGTCATTTAAGTGTTAAATGTCTAAGACCATGATCAATGGTAGTTTCTTAAAGAGTTTTTTAACATATATTATTATAATAATAAAAACTTAAGAATTCTACTCAAAAGTTTCTTACTCTCTAAGAAACTACAATTGATCTTGCTCTAAGAAGCGATTCTTATTTAAGGTAAAACCATCTCCATTGGTACATATCCATATGGGGTTCTTAAACATTTTTAATATAAATTTTTCTTCTTTCTTCTTTTAAGAACCCTTATATTTGATTTTCTTTTTTGCTCTTTCCATTGATAAAACCCCTAATGGGGTTCTTAAAAAATAAAAAATTATATTATAAAATTATTTTATTGTAAACAAAATACAATTAATAAAAACTTAAATATATTGCATTTAAAGAAATTTGAAACATACAAGTCATAAAAATATTTAAAATAGAGATTTGCAGTTTCATTGAATGGAAATTGGAAGTTATGGTGGGTAATGACATTACATGAAAGGGATGATGTCGAAAGATGTAGAGTCTATTAGTTTCAAAGTTCGTATACAAAACGCATTGTAGATAGGTATAAGATATCTAGAACTCGTATGACTCCTACAATCATCAAAGTATGTCTAAAGAGGAAAAGGGAATCCTCAAAACCTTGGTGAAGCATAAACCTCAAGTTCTATATACATATAACTACCTACCAACATGGCAGCAACAAATTCTATACGCTAATTATTGGTAAATCTCCGAAATCCAAGTTTGCAGTCACAGAAAACTACCTTTCATCTTCCCATGTGCTTATATCTCCATTTCGTCCATTACATTGGGAATCTGAATGCATCTTCCAAACCGCCTGCCTTCCTTGTTCAGGCTGGAAAGTACCCAAGAAATCTGCATACAGAAATTAGAAAGTCACAAAGGCCCAAAGAATTTCTGTAGAACTCTGAGAGATCATGGTGGAACATGGATATATATGAGAGAGAGAGTGACAGAGAGTAGCGTACAAGGCAATGCATCTCATCTTCTTTTTCAATGCTAACACCAAGCTGTTCCTTGAAAAAGTCTGCAAATTTAAAGGCCCCGCCACTTGTGACCTGCAAGATATACGTACCCCTGAGTCATATCTTTAAACAAGCAATCATCAACTAATCAAAGCCAAATCGGATAATCACATTACATGGGTATACAAGAGTCAGACAAATGAAGCTCTAAACAACCAAGTCATCAAAATGTCATTACCTTGATAACACCAGTCCCCAGAGGCAGTGTCTTTGAACTCCAAGATCCTGCAGATTAACTCTGCATCAAGCGCACAGTGTGTCCACTCTGCATCAAGCGCACAATGTGTAGTTTCAGCTTCTGCAAACCCATTCCTCATTTCTGCTTCTGTCCATTGCAATTGCAGCTTAATTACCCATGTAGAATCGCCAACAAATACTATCGAAAGCCACAAAGTAGCCAAACTACATCTACAATTACTCAAAGCGGCAACAAAATTCCTTAAGTCAGAGAGAGTCAAGAGCAGGGGAATTAGAATCGATTACTTGAATTCTTGCCAAGGATCATCAGCTCAAACGATATTATATCACAAAACAAGTATTGCCATGATATTGACATCAACTTGTTGATCTTCTACATAATTCAATTAAGATTCAAACAGCGGTTATGTACCTCGATTATTCCGTGGGAATCCAGTTCCAGTATCTCCGGTCTTCGATTCCAGTTATAGCCATTCGTCTCGCGAAATCGCCATACAAACCCGTCTTATAACTCTATCAATCCATAACTCCTGGGAAAAACCCTAATTCCCAAATCCAATACATCGAAGCACAAGGAATCTCAGACTCCTAACAATACCTTATTACCATCATCAAAGGGGATTGGACGAGACAGCACAGCGAGTACCTTGATTACTGACGCCAGAGTCATCGTCGGGTCGTGGATAATGTCAATTCCGGTTGAAACGCGCCGTCGCTCTCCTCCAGACTTCACGGCCTCCCTCGCCTTCATATCGGAAGTCGGCAGATAAAGGCAAAAAATATATTGGTTTTTGTTATAAGTCCCCAAACCAACCAAAACTTGACACATCATCGGATCTAAAGAATTCCAAAAAACCTTTAACTAAGAACCACCGATTCTAAACTATTTCCCATATAAACCAATTATTTATTTTTATTTTTTCTTAAGAACTCTTTTAGAACCCTTTAAAACCATCAATTAGAGATGCTCTTGAAATTGTAAGAACCTTTAACGTGTTACATGGAGATTGGTCGGATAATTTTAAGAAAAAAAAAAATCTGAGGCGTAATATCGGATTTGGCATCCAAAGGGAAAGAGAAGAGTCGAAATCTCAAATGCCACTTTGGCTGAAAAAATGATCTCTTATGTCACTTATTGATCTAATGCCACTCATAAAAGTGAAATTCCGAATAGACCTTTATTGAATTAATTTTGAATTTGTAGATTCAGTAAATTAAAAAAAAAACAATTGAACATAACTGTTTCCCGTCGACATCGCGACGTTGGACTCCTCGGCGGCTTCCCTCGTTCTTTTTCTACCAGAAGCGGGCTCATCTCCGGCGTAGATCATCACAATCGGTTTTACCAGCTCCTCTCTCCCCTGACATTGTTAAAGCTTTAAGAAGTGAGTTCGTCCGTTTTTCTTCATTGGTTTTTATTTGGGGAATTGAAAATTAGGGATTTAAATTTGAAATTCGGTATGCACATTGGATTATTAAGGATTGATTAGACCTTAAGTTGGGAATTTTGACGATTTTAGGTGGTGAATCGTAGTTAGTTAGATTAGAAATCGAGTTTAGAAACCGAGTTCGCCCCCAAATCTGCAGATAGAGGACAACTGATACAAAAGATTCAACTGAGATATAGAGGACAACTGGTACAAAAGGTTCAATTGAGAGATATAGGTGTGTTTTGCATGTAGAGGTAATCAATAATTTGGGAAAACATTAGAGGAGCGACCAATTTTCAAGAGTGTCGCTAGAGAGTTCATTTGGTGTGAATTATGAAGAGGGAGTTTCAAATGGCAGAGCTGCTGATGATGATGTAGTTAATCATGGTATTCTTACTATTTACAAAGCGGACACATCACATAGGGAACCGATTATTGAAGAGGTGATGGAGACTGATGGTGAGAATGGAGCCGAATTTGTGGATAACCATATCGATAACGGTGTGGATGGTATGCATGAATTTGTTGAGCTTCCACGACCTGATCAAGAAAGTCAGTATGTTGAAGAATGGGAAGATGGTACGGGTCTTAAAATAGGTCAAGAATTTTGTTCAAAAGAGGCATTGCAAGACTTGGTTGATAGAGCTTCACATAAAAACAGTTATGGGGTTCATAATTATAAGTCTGATAGAGGGCGACTTATTCTCAAATGCCTTCAAGCGAATCAATGTCGTCAATGGCTGTAAAGATTAATAAATCAGATTATTTCAGTGTTACAATATACAAAAACATGCATACATGTTTTAGGTCTGTTGCGAGTACAAGCACTAGTAGAAGGAGAAGCACTTCATGATTAGTAGCATATGTGCAAGCATGAAGACTATCCAGGTCAATTAGACACCCCACCTCCTAAAAATCTTGTTCAAGGTAGAGTTGGTGTGAATTTGTCCTACTCTACAGCCTTGAAAGGAAAAAAACTAGCTGTTAGTGATGTGCCGGACAGTCCTGAAAAAGGCTATAAGATGTTGTATTATTATATGTATATGTTATAGAAAGTGAATCTGGAACAGTAACAAGTGTGAAATTGGATGCAGAGAAAAAGTTCCAGTACCTATTCATTGATTTGGACGCTAGCATTGAAGAGTTTCAAGCAATGAGAAAAGTGATAATCGTGGACGCAACATTTCTTAAGACTGTATATGGTGGACAGCTTGTTTTCGCCACAGCTCAAGATCCTAATCATCACCATTACCCCATTGCGTTTGGTGTGATTGATAGTGAGAAACATGATAGTTGGAAGTGGTTTTTCAAAATGCTGAAAACTGTTATACCGGATGATCCTGAGTTGGTTTTTATGAGTAACAAACATAAGCGCATAATACATGCAGTGCGTATGGTCTATTCCCTCTCTCAGCATGGATACTGTATTTGGCATTTGTCTCAAAACGTGAGAGGTAAAGGTTAACATAAGGTCAACAAAGATCTAGTTGCGGCAAAATTCATCCAATGTGCTCATATTTATATTGTGAGTGAGTTCGAGAGGGGGTATGCAGATTTTAGGAAGAGGTTTCCTACAGCCGCTGTGTATTTGGATGAGACTGTAGAGGTTGATAAGTGGGCAAGGTGCTACTTTAAAGGAGAAAAGTATAACTTAGACACCAACAATTCTTGTGAATCTCTTAACAGTGTGTTTAAGAAAGCAAGGAGGTACTCTCTCTTACCAATGATTGATGTGATTGTTGAGAAAATTGCTTATTGGTTTAACAAGCATAGGAAGGCCTCTGCTGGTATGCCGATCTCAAAGTATGTGGTGCCTTTTGTAATAAAACAATTGCACGAACGATGTCCAATTGATGCCTGTTTAGTTGTGACTGAGCTAAATAGCTTTCAACTTGAATTCAATTTTATTGGACTGGATGGGAAGGCTTACTTGGTGGATCTGTTGAGCAAAACTTGCTCTTGCAGAGAGTTGGATATAGACAAGTATCCCTGTGTTCATGCAATAGCCGCAGCCACAGCACTGATGGAGAAGGGAGGGAGAACATCGACTATTAGTGTATATGACTTGTGCTCAAGAAATAACTTGACTGTCACGTAGGTATGCGGATATTACAAGACGATTTATCCAGTGCCGAATGAGTCTAGATGGAGTATTCCTGAGGATATACTAAATATGTTTGTCTTACCGCCCGATTACACCAAAACGCAAGGAAAAAATCAAGAAAATCACTTTCCATTCACTGGAAAACGTCGCCGAAAGACGAGTAACAGATTTGTGCGTGGCACAAGGCCAAGCTTCGCTGGCTATTTCCAGAGCAGCCAAAGTGGCAGCGCGGTTTGATTTATGTGTGGGTGTTGTATTTCTCGGTTTTGTACAACCATGTTAGATAATGTACGACTATGAACTTTTCTGTGTTTGAGTTTGGCGAATTTGTATTATCAGGTTAAACTAGGTACAACTATGAACATTTATGTTTTCTCAAATTTCACTACCAGGTGCACCTAGGAACAACTATGAACATTTTTATTTTACTTTGTCGAATACACACTATCAGGTGCAACTTCAAACAACTATGACCATTTCGGTTTTACTTTGTCGAATTGGCATTCGCACTCATTCGCACTACAAGGTGCAACTGCAAACAACTATGAACATTTCTGTTTTATTTTGTCTAATTCGCACTTCCAGGGTCAACTGGGAATAACTATTAACATTTGTGTTTGACTTTGTTGAATTCACATTTCTGTACAACTATTAGGATTTTTGTCCAACTTTCTGCTTGGGACAACTAAGTTCATTTTTTCAGGAAACTTTAAAAAAAAATTATTTTTACGCCGGTGGGAAGATGAAGAAGCAATATTTATTTTATTTTTTAATAATTTATACAATATTCATCCTCACTTTACCAAATATAAGAAACCCTAATTTTTAATTTTTCCCCATTTCTCGAATTTGATTTCGCGAACGAGAGAGAGAGAGCGACGGGGTATGCGAACGAGAAGGAGAGAGATTTTTCCAATTTCCTTCGGATCCGCCATACTAGTTTGAGGTAAAACTTCGATTTTTGTGCTTCCCATCAGTAATGTCATGTAGATCCGCCATTATAGTTCGAGGTAAAGCTTCGAGTCTTAATTTGACGGACCGTTTTTCGTTTTCATGGCACAAAGATAAGGGAAGGTTCAGCAAATGTGAAAGTGATTCCTCCTCCGAAGCTGAATCGGCTAAGGAGGCATGTGATATACTACAAAACGCTTTTAAAGGTACTGAAAACGTTAGGAGGATAAGATTAGACTTGATGGCATCACAGTTTGAGAACATACAGATGAATGATGATGAGAAGTTAGGGGAATTCAGCGCTAAGCTCAGCTTCCTAGCTAATCACTACAAGAAAACAGTCTATTTGTGACTGTTGGAGTCGGTTTTCACCTAGCCGAGATCAACTGTGAAAATGACCGAGCCGAAACCATCATGGTTGATCTGAATCACCTTAGGTCAAGCCAGAGCAACTTAGACCAATCTGGGCCTCGACGAGAGGATGAGTTCGCTCTCCAATGAGCCTAGACGACGAGTTGTCTTTCTATTGGACCGAGCCAATGGTGAAAGGGGGCTAAGACCAAGGCAAAGCTAAGCGTAAGGCAAGCCCAAGACAAAGCATTGCAAATATGAGCCCTTGCCGTAGAAGATGAAGCCTTGCAAAATACGGCTCCGCCAAAGGAAAAGCAAGGAAATCCCGAGAATATACTCTGAGATTCTCGGCTAGGCGGTTTAGAACACTTGTATAAATAGGAGTGAATTCTTTATTATACACAAACATCTTTTACCTAGAAAAAACTTTGAACATTATCGCTTATCATCTTGGATCAAAAGCTTGACGAAACAACTTATAATAAAAATCATTTGTGTGTGTATTTACTCTTTGAATCTTCATTTCCCTCTAAATTACTAACCAAATTTAGTTGTTTGAGTTTTGGCTCACGCAATTTGGTGCCGACTTTGAGGAGGCGAAATTTTCTTACCCACAAAGACCACCATATACGAGATCTTAAGAGATGACTACCGACGGTGATACAATCAACACCGATGCCAATCCCCCCCTCCCCCAAAGGAAGAAAGACCCCTAATGGCGATGCGGAAACGATCTCGACAACTCTAGCAAATATGAAGTGTATGCTAACTTCGCTGTCAAATAAGTCAGAGGAACACGACAAGGCGAACAACTCAATAACGGAAGGCTCGAAGCTCTAACGTTGGAAAGTTGAGCTCGGAACCAGTACTTTAGAGGTTTAGGCTCGGCGGTGGCAAACCATCCCGAAAGATTAAGAAGATTCGACCTCAACACGATGGTGCTTAACTTCTCAACTCCAAAAACACCCGGCACCAGGCCATGAACTTCAGAAAGTTCTCAGCCGCAGCTCCCATATGGAGAGCAGACTCCTGCAGATACAAGGTCAAACCTCAGTGAACCATCGTGTCTGAAACAAAAAGGAATCAACGAGTGTCGGTACCAACGAGCAGACGGAGGTTCAGGTGAGAACGTCGATGGATCGGCAACTGCAACGGCTGTCGAATGAGGATGAGTCGAGGGGGACGAGACGCAGCACCAAAGTCAAACCAACACAAATCTTACCTCGGCTTGGGTGGCAAGGACTGATGGACAAGGGTTCGGCTCTGAGCAAAATCGACCTCTAACAGAGGAAGAGGAAAATGTCATGTGGATCCAACATGCATAATGACCCATGGTGATGAGCCAAAGCCCATTTTTTAGCCACATGGGATCCACCAGCCCCGAGTTGACGAACTCTATGAACTCCGAGAGTGGTTGGCTCGGGCGAAAGCCAAAGTTAGAGCTATTCGATCATAAGTACACAAGGCGATCAGCGCAGATTCCGAGATAGATCTTATGCTAGAAGAAACTCAGACGACCCCATTCAAATCAATCATCACCGAAGCAAGGGTATCCGATCCAGGAAAGATCAGACTTTTAATCTATGAAGAGACAACCGATCCAAAGGAGCACCTCAGAGCTTTTCACGTGGCAATCACACGAGCCAATATGTGTGTTATAGAAAATATTTCCTTTAGAACCGGAAGAAGTATTCATTTAAATTCAAATTTGACGCGGGAACGCCCAAGAAATTGCACTCTAAGGAGGTAGTTGGATAATCCTCAACTTCAATGGAAGGCGTGTAGTAAGAACCTTAGAATCGCAGTGTTCTAAGACCCAATACTCTCTTAAACGCTTCAAAAGAAACAAGGCGGTGGAACCTTGATAGAAGATG
>JAHZTW010000004.1:57715444-57733953 GCA_020283515.1 Alliaria petiolata | reverse complement strand
GGCGGGTTTGTGCGAATTGGTGCTGGCCTGGAAGCATATGTTAGGCCGGCGGGTGCTCTAAACAGGCGGGTTTGTGCGAAAGTAGCATAACCTCAGTGTGTTGCACTTTTGCTCCTTCATTGCTTTCTTTGTCCATAACTTCTTGGATTAGTCCATTAAGTGCATTCCTTAACTTCTTAACTCTCGCCGAGTCATTGGTCCTTCAGGTACAAACATTGCATCCTCAGGTTCAAGCTCAGCTTCCACTTGATTATCCTTATTGCTTTCCATGATCACATCAAAATTTTCATAGTTTCAATTATTATCATTTGCTTCTAATAATTAAAGAACGACATATCGGATTTTGATTTTGTAACTTTTTACCGGTGTGGTACATAGTGTATTACTCTATTGTTTCCAATCAGTAAGGCCAAAGCACGACAAGATAAAAAAAAAGTAGTACTATTACATACAAATTATGTACTAAATATTTCGCAAATCGAAGACGAGAAAAAGAGATAAAAATATTGCAAGTTCTTATCGTTCTATTTTCTTGTTGAGCAGTTTTTAGTATTTCACTAATTGGACCCCAGCATTTGCGGATTAACTTTTTTTTTTTAACAAAAATCGTATCATCTCCTTTTGTTTATGTTTGTGTTTTTTTATTGGTATCTCTAAGCCTCCAATGCTATCACTCTTTTGTCAACATTGCGAGTGGAGCTTTCATCTTGGGCAAAAATATGCATTTCAGACCCTTCTCTCGTCTCTTCCACATCTATTGCAATTCAATGTGACTTTATCGAATAATTTAATGAAGGAAGAGTAGATCTAAATATTAAAGGAGTCTATTACTATTATTAGAAAAAGTATTGGTCTTTGAAATTGAATAATTGAAACAAATAATTGTTGCCCTCAACTACAGCTGGATTGATAAAATAAAAGACTTGAGACTTAAAGACTAGTTGGCTTAATGGAACGATCTTAGAAACAAACAAAACACATATTGATTGAGATTTAAGACATTTTACATACACACTTTTTCTTTTCCATTCCTTTTAAAGAAACACATATGGATCCACTCTAGTATTATTCTGGTTGTGAAACCACTTGCATTAAGGAAAATCACCAATTTCGGCAGATGTTACAAACTTTGCTTTGCTTCAATTGCAAAGGCAGACACTTGGAAGGGGAGAGTTCTCTCTATCCCTACTGCCTTACTTGCAAAATTCAATGCTGCTTTGATTGTTACACGTTTATGCCAAAGATCCTACACCCTTTTCACCTTTCCCACTCCCTTAACCTCATCTTCAGAAAATCTTATCCTAATTATTCCAGGTCCCAATTCCAATCACTTTTCTCTTATTATTCCTCTAAACCAAAAGAAATTAAAGCAATATGCAATTGTTGTCGGAAGAAGCTTGGTGACTATTACTACCATTGTTTCATCTGCAATTATAGTATAGACGCCTATTGTGCGAGAGAGCCACTAGATCTCACCATCACACACCCGAAGAGCCACAAGCACACCCTCACCCTCTTTCCTAGTTGAATCCCTTTGCCATGTAAATCTTGTGGGATCCCTATTGACAACGCGAATGATCTTGCTTATACTTGTCTCCCTTGTAGCTACATGGTCCATAAAACATGTATCTACTTGCCTCGTGTCATTAAGCTCATCCGTCACCTACATCGCCTCTCTTACTCTTCCTTCTTTCGTCCCGGTAAGATCTCTTGTGGAGTGTGTCACCAACGAGTTCACAACAATTACAGGCAATACTCATGCAGTAATGGATGTCTTTATGTTATCCACTCACAATCAGGCCCGGTTTAGAGCATGTGTTCAGAGTGCACTTGCACAGGGTCCATTAACATTTTCTTTAATTTTCTTTAGTTTTTAGGGCCTAATTATTTTTAAAAACTGCAAAACAGAGTCCAAAATTATTAAAATATCATGTAACCTTGAATTTTTTTTGGGCCTAGCACAGGGTCCAACAAAAGATTGAGACGGGCCTGCTCACAATGTGCAACGAGGGAAAACATTTTGGACGGGAAAGATCTAGAGGGAATGCTCGAAGAACCCGAAGAAGATATTGAGCCATCCGTAAAAATTGATGAGGAGACAATACATCATTTCACTCATGATCATTATTTAAGGCTCCACATAAATGGCAATGGAAGCAAATATCGAAGCAAGTTTTGTGAGGCTTGCACCCTTCAACTGTTAATTTCTGAGAGTTTTTACAGTTATATGGAGTGTATTTCGTCTTCCACGAAGAATGCGCATCCCTACCTCGTAAAAAACACCATCCGCTACACAAACACCCTCTTGTCCTACATAACCTCTCTCTTTTATCCAAGTTCAACCTTTTTTCTAACCGGTTTAACAAAAATAACACAAAAAAAAAAAACCGAAAAAATAATCCAAATTACTGGACAGCACTTAATCTAACCGAATGTACCAAAATTCTTTTGATTTAACTGATTTTAGCCAAAAAAACAAACCGAATAACCGAAGTAAATTGTCTCAAAACCGAGACGTAAAACCTGATTATCGAACCAAACTGAAATTTGTTCGGTTTTTTTCAGCAAGATTTTCTTTAACCCGAATAAACCGAACAGAAAACCCGAAAAAGCTGAATGCCCACGCTTGTGGAAACACATATAAACCTTTTAACATCCGCGTAAAACCCAAGAATCCATAGCCCTAAACCTCATTAAGGATAAAACACATTTTCTCCCTGTTTTTCACAATGATTTTATATATCTAGAATTTATTTCTGCGTGCAGCTAGATGCTGTAAAACCCTACTGAATAGTTTTTTTTTTCGTAATTGGTTTAATAAATATCACCTTACAACAGGAAAAAAAACAAAACAAAACGACCACTCTCAATCTAAAGGTTTGGTTAGAAATAACTAAATTACACCAACATTTAGAGACCAAACAGTTGGCTCCAATTCAAAGGCACCTATGTGCTTGTTAACACTTCCTTTAGAAGTTTCTCAGTCAATTCTTTGGGCAGACCCATCACGCTATCTGTTGTCCCAACCTGATACAACAATACACCCTAATTCAACATTCATGGTCCACAATAGTATATAAGGACAAGTGAAACAACAACACAACATGACCAACTTGTTGCAGAGTTCATTTGTTTATCGTCTATGATGATAAAGGAAGAGGACTCTAGACTCGAATCCAAGTAAAGTCGTGTTATATTGTTCAAATCATGTTAAAATGCAGAAGGTAAGGAATCCAACCACTTCCTTAACGCATGGCAGTATTAGAGGATGTTCGATTAGGAGTGCACCAGCCACCTTAAGCACCATGCCTTCCTCAATCTACTAATCAAGACAAGGCCTTAACTTGGTAGAAACAATATTGATATGGAGAAAAAAACATATCTTAAAAGTTGCACCAACCACTTCTCACCAGTTTATCGATAATCTCCTCTGATATTTCATTGAAATAGATCTGTGAAGAAGTGAAATCATCAGGCTTGCACAAATTGTAAAACCAACCTCTAATGAAGTAAAATGTTCACCTCCACTCTATCGACGCCTCCTTTTCTGAATCCTGTTTCGAGATTTGTTACAGCCACAGAACTCACTGTTGCTGTGTGTCCCTTGGAATAGCCTGTGTTTTGAATTTAGATATTTTGACCTAAGCTTTGAGTAGTGTAGTTAACAAGGAAGGTCGTGCGACCTTACCTCTTATGTATTCCCTTGCTTCTTCCACACTCGAGGGTTTCTCTCTGACGGTATCTTCATAGACGACCACCTTCATAACCATTCAAAACATTAAATCCAAGTCTCCCATGGAGTATCCAATATCACCAAATACCATGTATATCCTTAAGATGACCCATCTTTCATTTGCTAAACTACCAAACCAACTAACAATTTTAGCTCTTTGGACTCCTTTTTCACTAAGCTAACCAAAAACGGTTTTCCATGACAACTAGCTACTTGAGAATAGCAAAGCAAAGTTTCCGTAAACAAAGAAAAATCCAAATATAGATCAGTACTTGGTCACAAGTAACAAGTAAGGTCGACTTATCCTCCTCTATGTTGTCATCATCAGGGATACGCTGCATGATTGCTTCAGCCTGGGAAAAAAACAGTTCGCCGGCATATATTAAAGTATTGATGAAGAAGAAAATGTTCTTTTATGGGCGCAAAATAGAACTTAGAGAAAAAGACAGACATGATAAAATCCTAGGTGATATAGTGGCCTAATAAGAAGATATACAAATGAAAGAGTTCCTAAGAGATAACACAAACTCTGGTGAAACTAGTAATGTGCCGAGATGATCTGGTAATATGAATAAAAAATGGAGCTACAAAACATGTGATATCATGTAGGCAGAGCATAAATATTCAAACTGCATTTTCTCTAACGCAGATGATAAACATGGAAAAACCAAGAAATTTAGTTAAAACCTAAGAGAATCACACATATTGGCGTGAAAGTAAGAGATGAACCAGATTGTAATCTTGCTCAAATATATGAATAAAAAAAATTGGAGCTACAAAACATTTGATATCATGTAGGCAGAGCATAAATATTCAAACTGCATTTTCTCTAACGCAGAT
The DNA here is from genome assembly GCA_020283515.1 of Alliaria petiolata. NCBI lineage: Eukaryota > Viridiplantae > Streptophyta > Magnoliopsida > Brassicales > Brassicaceae > Alliaria > Alliaria petiolata. The sequence continues at coordinate 57,729,380 of JAHZTW010000004.1, read as the reverse complement.
AATAAACATGGAAAAACCAAGAAAATTGGTTCAAAACAGAGGACCCTAGAGAGATCAAACCCATAAGACTAAATAGAGCTATAAAGAGTGTGTTTTTTGCCAAGATGATGATGCATCCCAAGAAACATAAAATGGAACTTGGTGATAGTGGATAGAGACTATCTAATAATTAGCTAAACCAAAAAAACAAAACTACATACTGTATCCGCCGCAATCAAGACTGTGTGTTCTTCCTCATCTTCACATTCATTAGTTTGTAGTTTCGAGACTGTGATGCCGTTTTATAAATAAATGATGAGGAAACATTGAAACAAGAACCACTCCAAAACATAAATCTGGTCGTCGTTTGAGAAAGGAAAATCAACAAGAAACATACAAATAAGAAGAAAGCAGAAGATTGACATAGATCATAATTCTTAACGATTTGGCTTCTAAATGACAAATTAAGTACCTTTGCCTCAGCTAAAGCCAGTACCAACTCTTCAGGTTTCTCTTTGCGGATGCTTTTCTCATCAATATCAGCACTCTACATAAAAACAATTACCTGAGTTTTATCCCACAAATACAAAAAAGTGCAGATTTTGAAATACTACTTCAAGGGAACAAGAAATCACCATGAGAATGAATTGGTATCCCATGTCTGTTAAGATCTTACGCCGAGCAATCGACGAAGATCCCAAAATTAGCTGTGAAGAAAAGTAATTAGAAGGAAGAAGATTCAGCAAACTACAGAATCCCAAAAATCTCTCAAGGGATTAGCTTGTAAACAAATACATTCAAGAGCACAAGCAAAACCCACAAAATTCCAGGGTTCGTGAGAACGAGAAAGGTCACAGAGCTAGAAATCTCGCCACAAAATCGAACGCAGAAAACAGGTGAAGAGCCTAATTCAGGAGGGAATCGAATGCAGAGATGGGGCAAAATCGAAACTTAAGCGGACCTTGAAGCGAGGACGATTCGATTCCATTTTCTTCTGCAGTTAGAAGCTGAGCTTCAATATCGCTATCGATGAGAAACCTAACTTTTTGAGAAACTATATCATTAAATATTAATATTTATATATACTTTCTTATTATATTATTGTTGAGAGTCTATGTGAAAGACCTCTAATACCGATGATCTTTTAAAGATTGCTAACTAAAATGATTCGTAAAAATTCAAAACAACATCGTTTTAGTAAATTGAATTTAAAACAACTAATATATCATCGTTTTATTTTTATCTTGAATTTATATATTTTAATTTTAATTCTAGTATCTTTGAAAACTTAAAGTATTTACTAACCCAACCAACGACTATCCAATTGAAATGGATAAAACTTAATCAGATAATGAATCAGATACTTATAACCTAACCCGAATCCATAATATCCAACCCGAAGATCAAACACCCATTATTTCATGAATTTGGATATCGATTCTCCTCCTTCTTCTCCCTCGCGATCCAACTTCAACAAATTAGAAAAGATAAATTGGATTTATATTTTCGTTCTAGTCTCGGATTCGCTATCAAAACCTAAACTCAAAAGATTGAAGAATCCCAAATTTCGCTAATTTTCAAAAATTCTGAAACAAAAAGTAACACTTGATAATACTTGGTACAACTAAATTTGGATTGCAAGATTTCGACGAGAAAACACAGAAGTTGTAACTTTTGAAATATTTAGGTACTATCCTTGTTCTAAAACTCGGCCCAGGCGGCCGCCTCCGCGGCGGTGAGGCGCTCGGCGGCAGACCTCCTTCGGGATTTTACCATATTCGGCCAATTAATCGGTATTCTGTTCAAAAATAATTTTTTGGCCAATTACAAGCTAGTTTGAAATCATTATTTCTTTCATAAATCTATTGTATTTTGCTCAAAAACACAAAGAAATCAAGTTTAAATTAAGAAAATCTAAAAACAAAAAAAAGGAGGTGACGGCTTAAGGATTTTTTTTTTGTCAAACTACTTAGGAATTTTTTAGGTATGGTTATCATGAGGTAGAAGATAAGGGTATTTTAGTCATTTCGTATTCATTAAAGAAAATACAGAAAAATAAGAAGTTACATAGGATGTGACTCGAACTCAAAATGTTAGAGGCGCATGAAAGTACTTGAACCAACCGGACCAAATATTTTGTTTGTTATGTTCGCATATAATTAATATATATTATCATTTATGAGATAAAAATTATCAAAACTAATCTCCGATTAATTCCCGTTTAATCTCCGATTTTCTCATTAAGCGCTAGGCCTACCCAAGCGCCCAATTACCGTCTAGTGTATTTCCGAACAAGGGGTACTATTATAAACTTGACTTTGTTTCTCAAACTTATATTTCATATGTTTAAGTTTCACTCATTACATAAAAATCGGTTACTTTTCACATAATATTTAGTCGGAATCATATATTGTCTTTGTTTTAATTGTACCAAGTGTTACCCAGTATTACTAAAGCACAAAAACCCAGAAAATCAGAAATTCAAACACTTAGAAATTTGAAACAGAAACGAACAACAAACCCAAAATCTATAGACAAACCCGAAATCAAGTATTAAATCTGAAAAACATAAAATTATAGTCACATTGGAGTTTGGAAACTCTCTAGAAATTGTACAATGGAGGTGTTAGTAGAGGGGAGAAAAGGTGCAGAACCCTATAATGAAAATTTGGGGGAAAAAAAGAAAAACCAAATTAATCTAAATTACATATAAATATAATATTATAATGAAAAATAACATTAAAACACACGTGCGCCGTCATTTTTCCACATATGCGCTATTTTTTCCACACATGTCGCTGTCTGAAGTGACATGTGGCAATAAAAAAGCTTTTACTTATCACATAGTTATACCTAGTAATCTGGTATTATTTGCTTCCAAAAAGTCTTACTTTGGTGTTTTTTTACTTTGAATTAGTATTACCTTGTCATACAATATTTGTTTTAGTTGTACCGATCATTTTAATCAATTAAAGTATATTTCAAATTTTTTATGCATTAAAATATATTAAATCACATTTTTGTATGTTTTGTATCTTAATGTGGTTAATATTAACAAACTGATCATAAAAATATAAGGTGTTTGTTGTGTATATTTTCAATAACAACCATAATGCTATAAATTTTTTTTATCTAATTAATATATATTTCATAGTTGCTTATATAATGTACAATTCTTTGTTTCGTGTGATTTATTTGTTTCTCTCATATTTTGAAATTGAATTGAACTTATTACGAAAATAAGTTTTAAGAAGTTGTACAACATAGAGAATGTCAAAGAAATACAAATTCAAACGCAAACTAAAGTTCACTACTAGTATTGATCTCAACCAGCTCAAACCATCTACCCAAGTTTTGTTTTCGTACCTTTTTCGTACTCATCCTTCGAAGTCATTCTCAAGCCAATTGAAACCTTATTTCTTGACTTTTTCCCCTTTTTTGGTGTAATCTGGAAGTAAGACGTGCAATTTTTATATTTCATCTAGAACAATCCATTAGTAACCCAATATTTCATCTGAAACAATCAATCAGTAATACCATGTCTATCCGGTTATACATTTGTGCTCAGTAATACCAGTTTTACCTAGTTTATATCGCTGCAACTCAAATCGGATGATTTTGGGCGGATCTAGGTTTCTAATATACTTACGATTCGCTACGATTCAGCAACTAAACTACATTAATTACTAATGCATGGTCCTAATCGATGCATACATCATTGTTACAAACTCTAATGTGCATTCCAAATGGATAATTTTTCAAATCGAATAGAATTTTTCAATTTGCAACAAAAAAGACATTTATTTCAAAAGATGAAATCGACCTTGGAGATGACAGAACACGACGGAAACATACATGTATTCACTGGAATTTGAAGATGTTGTAGTGAGGAGAGCTCGAGCTTTAATGATGGAATGTGATTTCTCGTCCGAGGAGGAAGAAGACGAAGAAAAGAGAAGCTTATTAATTTTGATTGGTCAAAATTAACTGATTTGTGATTGTTCAATTTTTATTTTTGTTTATTGATTTAATTTAGAAGGATATGAAGATGGGTTAAATGGTGTGTTGGATAGTACAGATAGAATATGGATTTCATGTTTAATTAAAGAGGGGAAGGGTATAGATTAGAGAGAGGGTAGATTGTTTTTTTTTTTTGAAGGGTACTTGAGCCCTTCATCCCACTGATTACAAACTCCAATTGATCAGAAGTGAATCCTGAGGTAATGAAAGGGATGTGTTGCTTGAGTTTTGTGTCCATCTGTTTAATGACTTCAATTTTCTAAGGCTGATGACAAGAAGAACAAAAAAAAGTATTGTAAGAGAAAAAACAAAAAAATAGATGAAGAAGACGAGATGGAGAAGAAGATACAAAGTAGGCATGGGAATTATAACGGTACCGAACTGGCCGAACCGAACTTTTCGGTTTTCGATTTTAGTTCGGTTTTAGTTCGGTTCAGATCGGTTCTAGTTTGAAAATTAGTTTGGTTCCCGGAACCGAACGGTTACCCGTTTTTTTTTTAACCAAACCATACCAAACTATACCGAATTATACCGAACCGAAGAACCGAACTACCCGAAACTATCCGAAATATCCGAATTTACCCTATTTTACCCGAATTTAACCGATTTTAACCGAATTTAAACAAAAAATTAAAAAAGTTCGGTTAGTTTCGGTTTTAAAAATTAAGAACCAAACTACCCGAGAACCAAAGTAACCGAACCGAATTATGTTTCGGTTAGTTTCGGCCAACTTTCCTAAATCCGAACTACCCGAAGAACCGAACTACCTGAACCGAATTACCCGAACCGAATTACCCGAAGGAATCGAACTCGCATGCCTAACAAAGGTTGCAGCGGTGCTTTTTATTTTAATAAATAATTATAAAGTTAAAATTTAAAATATATAAATTCAAACCCAAAATAAAATGATGATGTATTAGGTGTTTTAAATTCAATTTATTAAAATGATGTCATTTTAAATTTTCAAGTGCGGTCTTAGTTAGCAATCTCTAATGCTGCAATTAACGTCATGTGAGGTTTTGGTGGAATCGACCATATTTCTGTAATTCATGTAGTACTTTCAAATTTTTATATAGTACATTTAGTTTAAGGCATTAAATTATATATCGTGTACGAATAATCATCACATTATTAGTTTATAGGAGAATTGATTGTTTTTTCTGCAAAACAATATCGTTTTAAACTTTCACGCGTCATCCTATTCAGCAATCGCTAACGCTGCAATTAACATCATATGCAGTTTTGGTGGAATCGACCATATTTCTCTAGTTCATGTTGTATTTTCAAATTTTTTATATAGTTCATATCGTTTAAGGCATTGATTTATACCTCGTGTATGAATAATCATCAAACTCTTAGTTTATAGGAGAATTGCCCCTTTTCTCTTAAAAAGAGTGTGAGAATTTTCATATATTTTATTGAGAAATTACAATAAAAACCCTCACGAATTCATCCGTTCCTAACTAAAACCTTATGTTTTTGGCTTCCCACAAACCTTCTAAGTTAATAAATTTCTTTAAACAAACTTTCAAGTCGCAGTAATAGAATAAGCATCCGTTTAGGAGCATAAACATCTGTTTATGACGAGTTTTTAAGTCCATTAATTTGCTTTTGGCAAAAAGGGGGTTTAGGGATCGAAAATCCCTTTCTCTATTTCTAGGATTCTTAATTTTCAAAAATTGGGGATAATTGGAGATTGGATATGAAAAATAAAAAAAGGTTTAGGGATGATTTCTATAACGAATTGGTTCTGAGTTTTTGCGATTTTTGGGTTTTAGATTTCTAGAAGTGAGATTTTTGGGTTTGAAATTTCTTGGTGTGCGATTTTCTGGGTTGAGATTTCACAGAGAACAGTGTCGAAGTGTTTAAGGATTTCACATCCTTGGTTGTACTTGTAGTTGCCTTAATTGTAGAATACGAGTAAATGAGGTAAGCTCCAATTTCAATTTTCGATCTTTTGCTTTCAAATTATGGGTTTTCGTTTTCACTTTTCTGGATTTTTGTTTTTTGGTTTAACTTATTTTACTATAATGTAGAAAAAAAATCTGAATTTTCTTTACATCATAGTTTCATACTTTGATCTAATTGCTGAGGAAGGAGGAGAGGTTGTTTGAAGAGGCAAAGAATAGAGAAGCTTGTGAAAAAAAAAAACTCGACAGAACTAGACCAAAAGCATGTGAAGTAGGTGGGGTAATCGGCCAATTCGTACCCAAACTCGTAGCAAAGGCACGAATAAGTCACCAAATAATTTTGATGTGTCAATTAGTATCCAAACTCTTAAAAATTTGAATATTCATACACGAAGTTTGTCTCGTGTGACGAAAAATAACATTGACTAATTTTCTGTTAGTCAACTCTGTGAATATGTTAACGTAGATGACTCAGATGCCACGTCAAAATTCTTGTTGGAACATAGATACAAAACGACGTCGTTTTACGTTGTTGATTGTAAAAAAAAAAAAAAAAAAAAAAGACAAAACGACGTCGTTTTGATTAGTGGAACAAAAAAGAAAAAAAAAATCATCTTCTACGTCTACCCTAACGAGCTTGAAGCTGACTTAATAACACTAAACTCAAAACTTCAGATAACCAAACACAGAACAACAAATTTCATTTCCTGAAACGCAAGCAAACAAAACTGAAGCACAAGAAATCTGGAAATTAAAAAAAACTAGATTTCTGTCCAATTAATATAAATCGATTGGAAGGAATATTTTATTCACAGTATTACAGCCTAAACATCGCAAAAGCTAAATCTGCAACGAAAAATTCCCAGGAACTCAATCGGAGCCCATCCCAGAATTAAGTCACAAGACGAAATGGCGAAGAAGCCCAGGCCATAAAAATCCCAAATCAGAAGCAACGAATTAACACGTCTCATCACACTATAACCCAAACTCATACAGATGCGCAAGAAAGGAATTGAAAAAGAGGGAAGAAACCCAACGAACCTGCTAAATCCCAGGGCTCATGCTTGTAGACTGATAAAATTTCTTAATCTGTAATATCATAAATCAAAACCCACAATTAGAAATCAGAACCTAATTTAGACCTTGTATTGTTCCAGTTTTATTGGATTCTCTGCACATTCAAGAGAAACAATTTTGGGGTTTCTGACTTAGTTAGGATTCTTACGGATCCTGAGACGATTCAAAACAGCTCAGATCTGAATAACTCAAATCAAGAAGTTTCTAATTTCGATTATCGATCTGAACATTGGAGCATGATTAAGCGAAATTAAGCTAAGAGAAAGCAAAACCGGAGCATAAATTTGAAATGAATCCAGAAATAAGTTAGGGTTTTTTGAGGTTCAGCTCCAAAAAGGATAAGAGAGAGAAAAACAAAGAGTACGAAGAATCCAAGGATAAAGGCTACGACATAGGAACGGCGAGGAACACCACCGTCTCTCTCCTCAATCACGACACACCTTTCCACTGCTTCTCTCCGTCGTGTCCTTTCCGCTTCAAGCTCGTTAGGGTAGACGAAGAAGATTACTTTTTTTTCTTTTTTGTTCAACTAATCAAAACGACGTCGTTTTGTCTTTTTTTTTTTACACTCAACAACATAAAACGACGTCGTTTTGTATTTCTGTTCCAACAAGAATTTTGACGTGGCATCTGAGTCATTTCCGTTAATATATTCACAGAGTTGACTAATAGAAAATTGATCAATGTTGTTTTTCGTCACACGAGACACTTCATGTATGAATATTTAATTTTAAGAGTTTGGGTACTAATTGACACACCAAAATTGTTTGGTGACTTATTCGTGTCTTTGCTAAGAGTTTGGATACGAATTGGCCGATTTTCCGAAGTAGGTGTAAAGGATAAAGTTGTCACAAAAGAAGCTATTTGAAAACAAAGCGACGAGAGTGATATTTAGTATGGTCAAGGAGATGAGCCATATCCTGATACACCGGTTGATACAGATGAAGAATGGTCTTGATTGAAGGAAAAACCTAAAAAAAGCATAGAGGTAAGTATTAGTTTCATGAAGATTATGAGGAGGAGTCGTATCTTTGGTTATTCCAAATATTCATAACACAGAATGTGCGCATAACATATACTATGCAAATTTCAAGAAAAGTTTTTCAGCTTCTGAGTACAAGATTCTGTTTTGAAATGTTGCTTATAGTTACAAAGAGGAAGATTATGATGTTCTTAACTAAACAATTGCAAACTAACCGAAGGTTGTTCTTAACTATGATCCTGGAGCATATGATGTCTTACTAAGAACTAGCCCTGCGACTTTTACCAAACTAGAGTAGACCGAACCAAACTGAACCGAGAATTTTGGTTTTCGGTTCTAGTTCGGTTTTTTACGTAAAACCGATCAGTCAGATTTAAAAACTGGATCGGTTTGGTTCGGTTCTCTGAAACTGAACAGTTACTCGTTTTTTTTAAAACCGAAATTTTACCGAACCTAATATAGTTATACTAAACCGAAGAACCGAACTACCCGAAACTACCCGAATTTACCCGAACTCACATATTTTCTGAGATCGCAACAAGGTAGGCACAATGAGGTTCTGAGAAGCGATTGCAACTCACATAGTTATCAATTGGGTAGATCGATGTGGCTGCTGGTTTAGTGAGGAGTCTACTCTGGGCAGTATTAATCACATAATTTTGCAAAGTCACCACTTGCGTCTTCTTCCGTTGACCTTGACTGAGAAGTTCTGGCGGTGCGATTGCAACAGCAGAAGCGACAGGCATGCCGAATTCGGAGGTGGAGATGGTGGTGGAGTAGGCGTTGGTGTATGAGAGGAAAAAGTGTTCGATCGAGAGTTAGACGAGGATGGCTCTTTCTGTGTCGCAGATTCTTTAATCGTTGGTGAAGATAATGAAATTGTCGGTGAGTGTTGTATTTCTTGGCCTACAATTGGGCTTGAAAGTGGAGTGGCTTGAAAGTGGAGTGGCAGAATCAATAGAACTAGGCTTCCTCAATTAGAATGGGATTTGGACCAATAGGAGCCCAAAGCTCATCTTCTTCTTCATTCACATTGTTCACGGTAGATGTAATATTTTTTTTTTTTTTTTTTTTTTGGAACAAGGGCGTCATCAGAGTTATAAAAAAAAAAGAGTGAAACTGCGCCGGCTAATTTAACTTGGCTAACCCTAGAATAAATTTTAATCTAGCCGAAACGCAGTTCGTAATCGCCACCGCAACAAAACACAAAAGCTAGAAAAAACGACGAAAAACTGCGGCTGGGAAAAAGAAACTCTAGATCTAATAGGCACCGCCGCCGGCGGACCGAGACCGGAAATCCTCCTCTCCGTCGTAAGGAACAAGGAAGAGCGGGTTGACCAAGCCCTACCACCGAGCCCACTCACTGCTTAAACTCGGACTTCCTTACTCCCGGAAACAAACACCGTTGATGAAAGAGTCTCCCACGGCCAAGAACGCCGGCTTCCTCCATAGCCGACTCGCACATTCGACGCCTTCCTCTTTACAACTTGGTTTCGCCGCACAACTCACCGACACCTCCACGCGAAGAAGCACCTTCGATCCGGTCTTGAAAATCTTTCGTCGTTGAGAAACCAACTTCGCCTCCGAGGGGAACCGCCATCCACATGCGAAGTCAGCCACCGCCGCAACTTCATCCCTTGACATCGGCACCACACTCCAACCGGCGAAAGCAAACGGCATCTCTAAGCCTAGAAGGAGTCCCGACAGATCTCCGATGCGAAACTTCTCCCACGCCCTCAAGCGGAGTCAGTCTCCCACGAATCTCCACCAAGGACCATTACCTACGCTCTGGAGCTGACGCAACCGAGAGCCCTGCCGGATTCCACGCCACAGTGCCACGAAGAAGGAGAAGTCGACTCCAATTCCGTCGGAGAAATCCATATTCCCAGCGATGAAGAGCTTTGATTAAAAAGGAAAAAGGAAGGGAGGCTCTCTCACGGCCGGCAAAGAGCGTCGTTACCGGAGAGAACCGCCAAAACGAGATCGGAAGGAAGAGTTCTAGAGGAAAAAATTTTTCAAGCGAGTAAGATGCACTCACTTCTTATATGTTTCTATCAGAGGCAATATTTCTTCAAAAAGAAATTGATCTTCATAAAATATCACATCCCGTGAAACAAATTTTTTTTGTTTCTCCAGATCATAAAGTCGCCACCCTTTTTCGCATATGGATATCAAACAAATATGCAATGATGACTTGGTGATGCAAATTTGTCCCCGTTAATATCTTGATTTGTCGCATAACAGAGACTTCCAAATACTCTGAGATGATCATACGGAGGCGGCTTGTTATACAATTTCTCATATGGCGTCTTTCCTTCTAGAACTTGGCTTGGAGTTCGATTAATCAAATACCCAGCTGCATTCTCCCCAAAATTCTATGGGTATATTTGCTTGAAACTGTAACGCTCTCGCTACATTGAGAATATGACGATGTTTTCTTTCTACCCGTCCGTTCTGTTGCGGTGTCTTCACACATGAGGTTTCATGAATAATTCCATGATGAAGAAAATAATCCCTTAAACACAGAAACTCTGTTCCATTATCGCTTCTTACGGTTTTGATTTTCGCTTGAAATTGTCTATCAACTATAGAGATAAAATTCTTCAAAATCTGCGACGTTTCCGTCTTGTTGTTCAGAAGGTATAGCCAAAACGCTTCGAGAAAAATCATCAACAACTGTGAGGAAGTATCTTGCCCCCGAAGACGATTCGGTTTGATACTGGCCCCAAAGATCACAGTGAATTACCTCAAAAATGCTAGGAGTTTTATTTTGGCTGATCGGAAAAGGCAATCGTGTTTGCTTGGCGCGGAGACAGACATCGCATGCCGTTTTGAAAAATTCAGAAGGAACAACAACGGAAACATCAGAAAGTGAACCAACTATCTTAAGAGATGGATGCCCCATTCGATTGTAACATAATTCATATGAACCTTCTTCCTGAACTGTGAAAGCCCCAGCGGTTTCTGCACTACACAAATGAAAGGTTCTGCGGCCTCTTATACCCGCTCCAAACACCTTTCTCGTAGTGTGATCTTAAACAACAAGATAATGGTCAGCTAATTAAACTACGCAGTGATTCTCATCCATCAATTCTGCTACCGAGATCTAGTCAGACTTCAATTCCTCCACATAGAAAACAGATTGCAACACAAGATTCGTCCCAACATAGACCGTTCCTTCTTTGTCAGAGATTCGCTCTCGACCATCAGCCAAAATAACACTGGAGCTATATCTCGCACATTCCTTAAGATATTATATCTCCCGGTGAGGTGATGTGATGCTCATGTATCCATAATCCAGAGAGGATAAAGGATATAACCTGACATTTTTTTGGTGGGATTGGTTATGCCTGCGTTCAAGAGAGATACAGGTTTTGATCCTCACTTAGTCCACTCACGCCGTCTCTGTCTTGGTATGTGATAACATAGTTTGCGTGTTCAGAGTTCATGGTGTTTGCCACATGAACAACATTCACATAGGAGACAAATTCTTGTCGTCCTCCTTGCATCATTCGAGTTCTAAGATTGCTTGCTCTGGTCAGATCAGAGGTCAAAATTGGTTTTGCCACTTCCATTCTCGCTGGATTCAGATTCACGCTTGTCAGAGTCGGGTTCGTGTTGTTGATCGTTTCGGTGTTGCGCTTTGTTGCCATTGTCGTTCTTGTTGTTTCCACCATTGTTGTCGCTTGTTTCCAATTCATCGGGATTAGATCTGTTTCATCGTTCAGATTCGTGTTTCTGTTTGTTTCAGCCATGATCGATCAAATTCAAAGGAAATTTTTGCGCAAATAGTGAAATTCAGGCTCTGATACCATGAAGAAATGTTTCTGATGATTTATTCACAGTGACCATTACACGATTATATATACTCAGCTATAGTATCTACTTGCCTTAAGCTATACAATCACAATCGCTATACAATATGACAACCAAGGTAACTAAATAAATTAATTACATTAATACCAAATTATGTGGGATATGATTCGATATCCTAATAGGTTGCTCAGGCTATATTCCTCCAACAAAACTCTAATCGTCGATCTTGAGATTTCTCTTCCATTGATCTGCGATTTCATGGACGAATAATAGTGAAGATGTCGGATTTAAAATTTCCCCCTTTTTTAATGCTTGACTTATCATTGAAATAAAATGATACTGAGGATATGAAGAATGACACCAACATGCATCTTACAAGGCATCAAAGCCAATGACTCAAAGATAGGAATCATGAATCGGGCATAACAAAACAGAGCATACAAGGAGTATGGCCAATCTGTATGTAGATGTTAGGAAAACTCTCTTGAGGTTAAGGACCCATATTGGCTTTCGAGGAGAGGAGTTGGCGTAGCCAAAAGAGACCTTGAAAGGATATGTAAGATTGATACATGTGGTCCCTGGTAAATCTCAATACAATCTCCTCCGCTGCACGATTACTTTCTTTGGAGGTGTGGTCCAAACTCTAGAATTCCAGAGACTGTACAAGATAAAATATATGTGTGATCAGATCACAAACCGCTCAGAAACGATGGGGGTACATAAGAGCATCTCTCGCTTGAACAGAAGATGCTTCAAAGTTGATACATTTTTTATTCATGTTTGAGAGCGACTCCACTTCCCAAAGTATGCTTAACAGCTCAACATCCAAGGAAGTTGTGATTGTAGAATAGGCCTGTCTGCTATGAAATAGAGTGTTACAACTATGGTCATGTACCAACAAAGCAACTCCATAATTTCTGTTTGGGAGTACCCATGAGACGCCAATATTACATTTGACCATGTATGCTTGAATATTTCATGGAAAGTTTGTTTGTTTATAAATTGGAAATCGGCCAATTCCTGTCTCAACCCTTGTAAGAGGTGCTAATTAGAGTCTATACAATTTTCGTGAGCTAACTTGGATCAAAACTTCCAATAATATGAATTTCCATACACCTATCAAATTTTGTTTGGCCAAAAACAAAGTCAATCTCAATCTCCTTAAAAAAATGAGGTCATTCGAAATTTTAGGATTTTGATTTTGGAATCGATTTTTATAATGCTTTTGAATTGTTTAATCAATGGCAATATAAAATCCGTGTCTACTTATTTTTATTGTATAATCGATTTTTCAGTGATGATTGATATATCATGTTCCTCATATAGTACAATGTGATATACTATCGTATTTTACTACTTTCAATAACATTTTAATAAAAAATTAGTTGGTATTTCGTTATAAATCAATGTTTTTAGCATTTTGGAGTTTATAAAGGCTTCCTAAGTAATCTGAAGAATTTGGACAAAAATGAGATATTTTGGACACTTTGGAGATTAGACAATAGCGTAGCGTAAGCGTAACAACTCGATGTTCGTTGATTCGAAAGAGAATAGCCGAACAAGGAGCAAGCTTGAAGCTCGTTAATTCGTATGAATAGCCGAGAATCAAAAAGATAGATGCTTGCAAAAGCTCTGAATAATCTTATTATATAAAGTAAGATGCATCAAAGTTGCTAATTAACATGATCGTGACACGTGTCAAGTTAATCGATTAGATTTTGACACGTGTTTTGATTAAAATATATTATAAAAAAAAATATTAATCCTAAAAGAAAAAGGAAATACTACTATTTTAAAAAGAAAAATAAATAAAATAAAAGGAAAGATATCTTATTATATAAAGTAGGATGCGTCAAAGTTGCTAATTAACATGATCGTGACACGTGTCAAGTTAATCGATTAGATTTTGACACGTGTCATCTTATTATATAAAGTAGGATGCGTCAAAGTTGCTAATTAACATGATCGTGACACGTGTCAAGTTAATCGATTAGATTTTGACACGTGTTTTGATTAAAATATATTATAAAGAAAAAATATACTAATCCTAAAAGAAAAAGGAAATACTACTATTTTAAAAAGAAAAATAAATAAAATAAAAGGAAAGATATCTTATTATAAAGAAAAAATATACTAATCCTAAAAGAAAAAG
>JAHZTW010000004.1:57479051-57714673 GCA_020283515.1 Alliaria petiolata | reverse complement strand
GATGAGCTCAATGAGGAGGAGGATATCAAGAATTTTAGAGACTTTTGATTCGAGTCTTGAGAAACATAACTTCTCTAGAGAACAGAGAGATCATATACGAGAGATGAATGTGAAGAGAAATATAGACTTTATTTGCTTGAAAAGAGTTAATGGGGAGATTGTTAACATACTCGGAGGACTCGAATTGCATACTTAATTTTTTAACGCAGCGTAACAGAAAAAGATAGTTGAAAAAGTGTGTGAACTATATGAGAAATAGAGTTAATGTTGCTTAGGAACTGCAACAGATTCTGTCTTTTGAATATTTTAATTCAAAATAAATGAAAATTAAAATAAATAAATAACTCTTAGGTTTCGATTTTGTGTTTTTCATATATTTTTTTTTTAGTAGTGATTCGGTGTTGTTTTCTATATTCTTAAAAAAATATTTAATGGGTTTTAAATTTTATTATAATAAATTCGCGTATACGAGGATTCTAATCTAGATTTTAGTTATGATAAAAGTAGGATAATTAATTCGTCAAAATTATAGATATATTGATATATATATATATAAATATATAAAGCATTAGAATTAAACATAATTCATATAAGAGTATTAAAACATATATATATTTGGAATATTAAAAGTAAATTTTTTTTTCCTATACATATTATCCGATTTGTTTTCAATTTATTTTTACGAATTTAAAATATTTTATTAAAAACCCGCATATATGCGGGTCCTATTCTAGTTCAATATAATAGATGTCGTTCATGTTTACACAAGAGAGGCTTTAAATAATGAAAGTAACAAACGAAAACCCTAAACGTTTGAGAAAGGGAAATACTCTTAACGAAACTTAAAGCCCAATTAAAGCTAATAACTGAATAAGTAAAATAAAACTCATACGAATAAACTAAATAGATAGAAAGCCATTATAAGTAGTGTAGATGCACTGCATCAGGTCCCTCCGGGTTGAGAAGATTCATCTTTGAATCTGGAACGTCATTATCCCCTCGAAACTTCGTAAGATAATTCACATTGAATATGTTTGGCAGTCTTGATATGTGGCGGTAGGTTGAGGCGATATGCATTGTTATTAATACGATTCAAGACTTCTACGGGTCCAATCTTGCGAGAACACAACTTGTTGTACTCATGTAAGGGCATACGATCCTTGGTCAGGACCACCCAAACCATGTCACCTGGTTTGAAAATCACTTCACGACATTTAGCATCAGCACGTGTCTTGTACTTTTCTGTTGAAGTCTCCAAATGTTCACGTGCTTTGTTGTGTACTTCACGTTAAGAATCAACAAATTTCACCGCTCTGCCATGCATTCATGTCAAGTCAGGGACCCCCGTGAGGTCCGAAGGGCCACACAGTATTATGCTATATACGATCTGGAACGCACTGAACCCCAAACTACGGTTTGATGCGTGGTTATGTGCAAATTCCGCCAGACACAGACGAGCTTCCCAAGAGCGAATGTTGTCACCTACAAGACACCGCAACATGTTACCCAAGTTTGAGGATGGTAGGCGGTACTCATGTCAAGACTTGTGTGCAACATACGCCACAAAGAACGCCAAAATGGCTGAGAAATAGCGTATCCCTGTCTGAGACAATAGAAGCCAACAAGCCATGTAGACGATAAATTTTTTAGAAGAAAAGCTGAGCCATTTTCACTGCATCCGTTGTCCGTTTACAAGGAATAAAGTGAGCTATTTTTGAGAATTGATCAACAACAACAAATATAGAATCGTTGCCCTTCTGTGTACGAGGGAGCCCCAACACGAAATATATACTGAAATCCACCCAAGGTTGTGTCGGAATAGACAAGGGAAGATACAAACCTGCATTCGACGCATGTCCCTTAGCAAACTAACATGCTCGACAATGCTCAACAAATATTTCCATGTTACGATGGAGGGAGGGCCAGAATTAAGACGCCGCGACAAGCTGCAGCGTACGGTCACGCCCGACATGTCCTTCCGCTTGTAACTCTCCAATTATTTTCAATCTGAGACTGCAATCAGGAACACACAATTGCACACCTCGAAAAAGAAACCCACCCGTGATGCTAAAATCTGTGCGTGAATCAAAATTGATGGCGTTCAAAACCTTGCTAAAGAACAGGTCTGATTCATAAAGATCTGATAATGTTGCAAATTCCGGAACTGGCGTATGCATCGTCGTCAACAAAGTATGACGCTTACTTAGTGCATCGGCAACACGGTTCAATTTACCCGACTTATGGCGTATGGAGAAGGTAAATTGTTGTAAATACGCGATCCAAGAAGCATGGCGAGATGAGACTTTGACTTGACTATCCAAATTCTTAAGCGCATCATGGCCGGTGAACAAGACAAAATCACGAGGAACTAGGTAATGCCACCAATGTTAATCGCTTGAACCACCGCATAAAACTCGACATCGTACGTACTGTAGTGACTACGAGCACCAGCAAGTTTCTCGCTAAAGTAAGCAATATGGCGAGATTGTTGACTGAGAACAGCCCCAATACCGAGCTTGGACGCATCGCAATGGAGCTCAAACGAAAACATGAAATCAGGGAGCACCAAGACGGGAGCTGAAGTGTGCTTTTGCTTGATGAGTTCAAAGTCGCCACGTGCTGTCGAGGACCATATAAACTGAGCCGCTTTCATACAATCTGTTAACGGTGCCATTATCGTGCTGAAATGCGGTATAAAGCGTCGATAAAACGAGGCTAACCCATGGAAATTTCGCACTTTCGACACTGTACGCTGTTCCGGCCAAGACCTTACCGCTTCCACCTTACCAAGATCCATCGATAACCCTGGCGAAGAGACTACATACCCCAAAAACAACACACTGTTAACACCTAATCACACTTGTACTTAGCCGCGAACAACGTCTCTTTGCATAGTACTAGCAAAACCTGTCGCAAATGATCCACATGATCCTGCAAAGATGAGCTGAAAATTAAGATATCGTCGAAGTAAACAACCACAAATTTACCAATGTAAGGTCGTAACGCTTGATTCATCACTCTCATAAACGTGCTTGGAGGAGCCAACGATGAAACTATGTTGGTTGTTGCACTCTGTCGATAAGAATACTACAACAAACACGGCTTCCTGAAACTCATTCTCGAAAGACGTGAGAGAACACAAAAGAATATTAGATGATGTCTTACTTGCATATGTTTGCAAACTATTGGGATGCTGCGAATGGTTATACAACACCAACAAATTTTCTGGGTTTGGTGTGAGATTAATTCGACGATGGTCAAAAACAAAGCTGTAAGTATTGCTTTCTGCTCTGAGTCACGTCACGATCGTACTGCCATGATCTCCCCAACAGTAGGTGACTCACATCCATTGGTACAATATCACATAAAATCTTATCTTTGTAATAAGCTCCAATTGAGAACGACACCAACACGCGGTGAGTGATGCGAACCTCAACATCTTCTTTAAGCTACGTGAGTTTGTATTGGGATGGATGATCTTCGCGACGTAGCCCCAACTTCCGACAAGTGTCATCAGCTATGACGTTTTGACAACTCCCTGAATCTATCACAAATCGATAAATCTTTCCTTTGATCGTACACGTGGATTGAAAAATATTGGTATGAAGCCAAGGATCCTCGGTAGCCAAAGGTGAAAACAAGCCCATACCACCAACAACGTGCCCTGGTCTCCAGCATTGTGGTCGACTGGCAATGCATGGTTATCTGTCTTGTTGTCCTCGTCATCATTGTCGTCCCACTGCACCTCATCGAAAAGCAATCCACGACGAATTTTCTTTGGGCAAGCGGTTTGAAGATGACCTTGCTCTCCACAAGTGTATCAACGTAGCATGTTAGGACGCGACAAGCGTCTCAGATTTTTCCCCTCACTCTCATTTTCACCACTCGTGTTACCACCTTGCGAGTTCTCGATACCGTCTTTGACCTGATTTATAGAGCTCCATGTCGAACTAGACTTAAATTGTTGTTCAAAACCAGTAGCACGACGTTGAGCCTCTGCGATTGACGTGGGATCAAACTGAACCAACGCGTTATGAATTTTAGGTCTCAAGCCACCAATAAAACGCGACACAAACTGGATTTCACTATCGAAAATCTCATTCCCAGTGATCAAAAAGAAAAATTCATCCACCTATTCTTCCACGGTACGTGATTCTTGACGCAAATTCTGCAGCCTCGTATACATGGTACGTTCATAGTTTTACGGTAAGAACGTGCGTCGAAGCTGTTTCTACAACTTGTCCCATGTTTTAATTTTCTCCTTACCCGTTCGTGCTCTGGTTGCCTTCAGTAGCAACCAACATGATGCTACACGACCCTGAAATTTGGTTGCCACCAATGCTATCTTCCGGCTATCGGGAACTTGCTTGAATTCCATCACTTCATATCCTTCAACTAGCCAATCCAAGAGTTCATCCCCTCTAGAACCTCCACGAAACTCGGGAATCTCCACTTTGAAACCTAATTCCCAATTTCGATCACCTCTGTCTCTTTCTTGTTCATGATCCTCAATGCGAACCTAACGTCGACGGCCCCGACCATGTGCGAAAGGGTTGTCTTGTGTCTCGTCATAATCTGATTCTGATCCTTGCTTAGACCGATTGTTCTTTTATGGTTTCTGCTAGCTGTTGGATGGAATTGCTGGTTGTAGTTTGAATATTTTTCTGCATAGCCAAAAGAGTACTACGAAACTCAGCCCAATCATTTTGTGATTCGTTGCGGTTCTCATTGACATGCTGGGTGTTGCGCTTAGGAGTCATCGTCGAATCAAGGAGACAAAAACAACAGGATTGTCGCTGTCTCTAATACCAAAATGGGCGTAGCGTAAGCGTAACAATTCGATGTTCATTGATTCGAAAGAGAATAGCCGAACAAGGAGCAAGCTTGAAGCTCGTTGATTCGTATGAAAAGATGAGAATCAAGAAGATAGATGCTTGTAAAAGCTCTGAATAATTCAATATAATAGCTGACGTTCAAGTTTACATAAGAGAGGGTATAAATAATGAAAGTAACAAACGAAAACCCTAAACGTTTGAAAAAATGAAACTTAACGAAACTTAAAGCCCAAGTAAAGCTAATAACTGAATAAGTAAAATAAAACCCATACGAATAAACTAAATAGATAGAAAGCCATTATAAGTAGTGTAGATGTGCTGCATCAATTTCTGACCATCAAACTTGTGATGGAGCTAGCCGAGGAAATCGGCCTTGAATCGTTCCAGCTCAATCGATCTGATCCAGTCGAACGAGTGATCTAGTTAATCTGAGCAGAAGCCCCTGCAATATCTGAATCGACCAACCTTTCGACCAAACCCATTTTGGTTCGATCGATTGGAGACTTGAAACGATTGAACCACACCTTAGTTCGTTCAATCGGAGGCTCGGTGAAAATAGAAAGTTTCCCTCTTTTTGAAAATCTTGTCTTTCATCACACAAATTCACCCTAGCCGGCATTCTCAACTATATAAACACCATAGATCCACGAAAATCCGAAGAGACCATAAGAAGAACCACCATCCAAAGTCTTATATTTTTTCATAGTTTTCGGTTTGAGATTTGCTACTTTGTTGCTTTGGGAGAAGA
This sequence comes from Alliaria petiolata, assembly GCA_020283515.1. Taxonomy (NCBI): domain Eukaryota; kingdom Viridiplantae; phylum Streptophyta; class Magnoliopsida; order Brassicales; family Brassicaceae; genus Alliaria; species Alliaria petiolata. The sequence continues at coordinate 57,709,090 of JAHZTW010000004.1, read as the reverse complement.
TTTCATCCTTGTTTCATTACAAAAAGTTATTTTGAACCTTATTTTCTTTTAATACTTTAATAATAATATGTTTATCTTTGTTGTTGTTGTTGATTGTTCGTTGATGAGTAGCGAGTAGTCATTTGTTGGGATTAGGGGTCTTAAAAGGAGATTCATCATGGTTTAGTAGATAGGTTTAGTTTCTAAGGTGTCACTTAAATTGAGTAGAAATAAATACTATGTTTTTCCTGTTCTTGATGCATATTGCTAGTCTGATCATCTAGTGATTGATGTAAAAAAGTCATACTTGAACGTCCCGGGATGATTTGCTAGAAATAGAATTGATAGACTATATCCTTAGAGCGCTAGCGCTGTCTTTAAGCATCGTTTAGTGAGATATTGAAACTGGTTCTTTGATCCGTGTGTGGTTTTGCTTATGTTGCATCTGACAAGTGTAACCTAGGTTGTTAGACATAAGTCGATTTTCAACTACGAAACAAGAATTATCGAATTTCTTGAAGTTTTTCTCTTGAATCTCTTTTGATGAGTGAGTAGTTTGTTTGTTCGGATTATGTGTTTCTAAAGGGAATTCAATCATGGTTTGGTAGATAGATTTCGTTTCTGTGGTGTTGCTTACATTAGGTAGAAGTAATCATATGTTTTTTCAAGTTCTTAATGCATGTTGTTAGATTGATCACCTAGCAATAAAGTAGAAAAGTCATCTTCTCGAACATCACGAGGTTGATTGGTCCAAATTATAATTGATAGGCTATATCTTTCGAGTAAACATTATTTAGTGAGCATATTGAAATTGGAACATTCATCGTTTTACTATCAAACCTTTCTTGCATTTGAGAGTAAGATTTAGGTTATTGCGTATAAATCGATTTTCAACCCCCAAGAATGGAATTATCGAACATGTTGATGTTTTGATATCTACGAACAAGATACTTATGTTTGCATGTAGTTGTTGAAGTCTGAATAATCTCAACCATGACCCCTATGTCCCAACTTTTTTAATTCATAGTGTACATCGTTTTATTATCATTGCTTGCGTTTATTTACTATTTTGCATCACAAAACCATCAAAAAACCATATTTTGACATAACTTTCGTTTCATTTCAAAGATCATTGTGCACTCGAGACTCCTTGTGGATTCGATACTGATGTACCCTATTATTTACCGCTTTTTAATAATAAAAACTATGGGATTTTGGTTATAAATCTATGTTTTCTGGTGATTTTGAGTTTATAAGGTGTAGCAGAAAACTTGCAGAATTTGGGCAAAAAGAAGCATTTTTGGACAATTTGGAGATTTGACAGCTTATGAGCATCAAAATTTTGACATTAGACGGAGGAATTCCCACCATCAGATTATCCCCAAATTTAGATAGAAGATAGCCATGGATGTTACCTTTCATTTTCAAGTGGTTTGAAGTGAATCATGTGGTTAGATCAAGAGTTATGCTCAAAACACTGAAGATTGGTACGTATGGTGACAAAATGGAGCATGCAGAGAAATTACTACGTGAATGGACTGAACCCAGTCGACCTAGCCAGGGCAAACGAGTGGTTGATCCAGTTAGAGCAGAAGCCCCTAAAATATTTGAATCGACTAACAAATTGACCCAACACAATTTGGATCAACGAACCCTTGAGAAAAATGGAAAGTTTCCATTTCTTGGGATATTTTGCCTTTAATCGCCCAAATTTACCATAGCAGACCCCTTCACCTATATAAACATCGGAGAGCCACAAAAAAACAGTGAAGAACAAGAAGGAGCCACCTAAAAGTTTCATAATTTGGAGATTTGACAGCTTATGAGCATCAAAATTTTGACATTAGACGGAGGAATTCCCACCATCAGATTATCCCCAAATTTAGATAGAAGATAGCCATGGATGTTACCTTTCATTTTCAAGTGGTTTGAAGTGAATCATGTGGTTAGATCAAGAGTTATGCTCAAAACGCTGAAGATTGGTACGTATGGTGACAAAATGGAGCATGCAGAGAAATTACTACGTGAATGGACTGAACCCAGTCGACCTAGCCAGACCAAACGAGTGGTTGATCCAGTTAGAGCAGAAGCCCCTAAAATATTTGAATCGACTAACAGATCGACCCAACACAATTTGGATCAACGAACCCTTGAGAAAAATGGAAAGTTTCCATTTCTTGGGATATTTTGCCTTTAATCGCCCAAATTTACCATAGCAGACCCCTTCACCTGTCTCTTATACACATCTAGATGTGTATAAGAGACAGAGATTGGTACGTATGGTGACAAAATGGAGCATGCAGAGAAATTACTACGTGAATGGACTGAACCCAGTCGACCTAGCCAGGGCAAACGAGTGGTTGATCCAGTTAGAGCAGAAGCCCCTAAAATATTTGAATCGACTAACAAATTGACCCAACACAATTTGGATCAACGAACCCTTGAGAAAAATGGAAAGTTTCCATTTCTTGGGATATTTTGCCTTTAATCGCCCAAATTTACCATAGCAGACCCCTTCACCTATATAAACATCGGAGAGCCACAAAAAAACAGTGAAGAACAAGAAGGAGCCACCTAAAAGATTCATAATTTTTGGTTTGATATTTTGCAACTTTGTTACTTTATAAGAAGATTTCATCAATGTTTTATCACCAAATTTTTTTTTCTAAACATTAATTTATTTCAATACTTCAATAATATGTGTTCTTCTATTGTTGTTTTTGCTGTTTATTGTTTGATAAGTAGTGAGTAGTCGCTTGTTTGGATTATGTGGAGAGAGGTAAAGATGTTTTCACATTCCCTTCACTTCATAATTTTACAAATGAAGAGTACACCTATTTATAGTTGGAGAAAATACATACAATAATAAGGAGAGTCGGTTATGCATATGGCGGTGGTAGTAGGTAATTATCCATTTTCAACACTCTTCCTTAATTATCCATCACCAATGATATATCATGTGCTGCGTCGTTAAAACCCTTATTATTTTACTATATGAATTAAAGGATTAGTAAGAGTACGTGGTAGTAGATATATAATATATTATGCAAAATTTTCAAATGTTTCTAACATAGAAAAGGGATCATCCATGATGATATTGGTAAAAAGAAAACAAGAAGTAATAAAAAAGAAGATAATAAGTATGGAAAAAGTGGAAAAAAACTGAGAGATTTGATGATATATGGTATGATGACGTAAAAAACAAAAACAAAAACCTTAAAAAGAGAATATGACAAAGATCTGATAATATATGTATATCATCTCAATCTTTGACATAGAAAGAAAAATGTATAGGTCGATCAATATTTCATCTACCACTTTTACAATTCTCATCTTGTTTGAGATAAAAGAAAGAAAAAGAAGAGAAAAAAAGAGAGAAAATAGAAAGAAAAAGAGATGGCAAATGCATCAAAAGTGTTAACAGTTTTGATGACTGTTATTGATAGTTCTCGATCGGCATGAAAGCCTGGCAAGTTCATATATTTCATCTTCTCCAAGAAATTTGATTTTTATTGCAGGTATTTTTCCATACTTCGTGATGGAAGATGTGAAAAAACTTGAAAATCAATGAGAACATTCAAATTTATGAGAGGCACAATTTCTTGGTATGAGATGGCTCTCAAAGATAACTATATGTTGCACGTGAGTTTAAAAAAATTTGAGTTTAATTTTCAAAAAAAAAATCAATCATTAATTAATCCAGATAATTATTGAGTGTCAACTGTGATACGGTCTTGCAATCCAAAATCCAATATTTTTTTATGAACGAGTCGTTATCTTAATTTGATATACTATAATCATCATTGCTATATTTTTATATCGAAGAATTTACTTTGTTTTAAATTTCAATTGGCTTTGACCATATTTGATAACGTGTGATTTTTTAGATAATTATAAAAATAAAAATGACCCCCTAAAAGTGCATTGTTAATTTTTGTTTTTTATTATTTATTGTTAATACTTAATATATAGAAACTAATATTTGAGCATAATTTTTTAGTCATTTAGTAAGCTCAAGCCATTCTTACTTCTAAAAAATCAACAGTGAATAATAGATTTTAGTTTGTAGGTAAAGTAAATGTTTTAATCGAAAAAAGTGCAGCCACACGCATCATCATACTTCTCCCCTAGAAATATCGTATTCAAAAGATATATTTCGATCATGTACACCATCTTTTTGGGACTTTTATAAGTAAAGCCTTATTGAACAAACTCGCACGATCATCACATAACTTATCGGATTGTTTAGACTTAGGTCCATGGTATATAGAGTTGCATCATACACTTTAATACTTTGTATACTTTGGTAATTCAAGAAATGCTTAAATGTAATATCCTTTCAAAATATATCATTCAAAATTTGGGTTCAAAGGGTAAAGGCATTGGGTGAAGATAAGGGGTTTCATGGGTCAATGTCATGCATTTTCTTCATTCGAAAGGTAAACAAATATGTTTTCTGTAAATCGAATGTAACTTCCTAACCACTACCCCAAATAATTTCATATGAACGCTAATTCAAACGCTATCTTGGCCCCCATTATGATGTAACTATGCATTACTTGATTTTTAATCTTTGTGTTATAGAAAACTAATTCTTTTAGAGCAAATGATTGATATCATATCAAAAATGTGATTATGTAATTGATATCATATCATAAATGTGATTATGTTATTGATATCATATCATAAAGATGATTATGTAATTGATATCATATCATAAATGAGATTATCTCATTGATATCACATAAAAGAATATCGTATCAATCACATAAATATGATAATTTGATTGATTTCATATTATAAATGTGATTATGTGATTGATATCATATCATAATTGTGATTATGTGATTGATATCAAATCATAAACGTGATTATATGATTGATATCATATCATAAATATGATTATGAGATTGATATCATATATTAAATATGATTATGTGATTGATATCATATCATAAATATGATTGATATCATATGGTAAATGTGATTATGTGATTGATGTAATATTATAAATGTGATTATGTGATTGATATCATATCATAAATATAATTGATATCATATGGTAAATGTGATTATGTGATTGATGTAATATTATAAATGTGATTATGTGATTGATATCATATCATAAATATAATTATGTGATTGATATCATATCATAATTGTGATTATGTGATTGATATTAAATCATAAATGTGAATAGGTGACTGATATCATATCATAAATATGATTATGGAATTGATATCATATATTAATTATGATTATGTGATTGATATCATATCATAAATATGATTGATTTCATATCATAAATGTAATTATTTTATTGATATCATATCATAAATGTGATTATGTGATTGATATTATATTATATATTTGATTATGTGATTGATATCATATCATAAATGTGATTATGTGATTGATATCATATCATAAATATAATTATGTGATTGATATCATATCATAAATATGATTATCTAATTGATACAAATAGAAATTAATGAGAGAAACCTAATCATATATATATATAACTATGTGAAGTCCCGATTTGTGATATTTTGATTGTGTTAATTTTACTATTTGATTCATAGTATTTGTTTTCTTTTTACATCTTTTGTGCAAGACTTATGTGTCACTGAATATTTAGGGTTATTAAATAGGTAGAATCACAGACAATAATCTCAACTACAGAGAAATAGGACAATCATGAAGAAAACAGAATCAAGTTAGCTATATAACTGAAGAAGAGGATGAGAAACTTAAGAATCTGAGTGAAGAGAGGGGAGAGATGTGAAGAACGCTGTTAAGCTAGCACACGGTCATCGTAAGGGCCTACGATATAGACATGTCCACCACCATATGGCATAGTATCTTTATTAGAAACTATGTCCAGATCTTTAGAATCTCAAAGCCAAACTGTTGATATCTTACTATGGAATAGTTCACTCGGACCGCCAGGCCTTGCTAACATCACGTTTACCTTTTCTTCGTCCAAATCATTAATCACATCTAAGAAATCCTTATCTCCCCCTATGATGAGTATGTTCTTCTTCTGCCTGCTTACATTCTGCTCAAGAGAATACATGTATGCCTCCTCAGCCAAATCCATGTCAGCCGTATATGTATTTCTCAAAAGCGTTCATCTTTATTTTTATCCCGTACAATCAAATTGCGGCAGCCGAACAATTTTCTAACTTCACACCTCACGTTTTCTCTTTCGATCGGTCTGAGTGTGATTTCAGCATCTCTAGATCAGGCTGGTCCAAAGGCAATCAACTCATCTATGGTGAAACGTGAATTATGTCTCTGCAAAACAGTTTGGATCTTGTCCTTAAGAGTGAAAATGTCATATAAGGCAGGGAGTTCCGAGTTCTCACGGTCCCAAAGACAAGTGACTGTGCTCATTGTGGTGAAGAGCCAGAAGTTAGATCTATAAATATACAAAGGAAAAAAGACGGAGAAAACCCAGAACGCTAGCAAGAAGATCTAGAAATAGATCTAGAAATAGTCAAAGGATGAACGCGGAGGAACCTAGCAAGGCAGACTCCTCGAAAACCGAACGTTCATAATATTTGTTAGTATAGGTTTGTTGTTAAATATCCTTTAATAATTTGTGATATCATTTAATAGGTTTATTGAAAAATTTTAGTTCAATTCATTGTATGCCTATAAAATATTATAATATTATTCTTGAACAATAAGAACATGGTGTTTTGTAGTATAATCAATCTAAAATATAATCATGGTGAAATTTGTAGCAAAAAAATTGAAAATTGAAAATTGAAATCACTCTAATAGAAAATTAAATATTCGATTTCAGTTTCATTCTTCCTTCCTCGATTTCTGGTCGGCTCGATTGATCAAGTATGTGGAAACGAAAGGTTTATGGATATGAAACTGTACTTGCAAACTTTAGTTTGTACAAATTGTGTACAATTGTGGTAAATGAAGACATCCATTTTTGTTGTATTCAATAACTAAATTACTAAATAAATCTCATCAAACTGAATTATATGATATAAAATGCTAATTCCAATACTTTTTTGAAATGTTTTGGTCATATAATCTACTCATCTACAAAAACACCTAGTATGATGATATTTTAGTACATTTTTATTTTTTGAGTGAAGTTTGAGATGTTGATCATATGTTAGAAAAATGATTAGCCTTAGGGTTTGAAAAAAGAAAAACTAGGTTTGTTAGTAGATAGGTGTATTATTTTTACTATTTAGAGATGATTTTTTGTTTTTTTCTCTTTGGTGATTAGTATTTAATTGTCATTATTATTTTCGTTTCTGTGTAGTTTAATATTTGAGTTTTTTGTTGACCATTCTTTTGACTTATAAGTGTTATTGTAAGTATTACTCCCTCCATTTCGTTTTAATTATCGTTACACACTTGTTTTTTGTTTTTAAAAATTGTCGTTTTTAGTTTTCAATGCAGATTTATGGTAACTTTTCTAGCTTTATATCTGCTTTTTAACTTATTAATTATTCATATCAAACAAAATAGTGTATCAATTAAGTGTAAAACAGAAACATTACTCATTAGTTGAAAATTGTTTAATGAGTTATATTCTTTTTTGTTGCTTTTTAATTTACATTTTGAGGGATGTTGTTTAAAGTCTGTTTTATCTCTACTTTTTTCCCTTTTGAGGTCTCGTCTTTTAGAAAAAATATGTGTAGCTAATGTTAAGTCAAAGTAAAGGATGCCTACGAGAGATTGCATTATTAATTGTTAATCCAATATGCTTATTATGCTTCAACATTTCAAATGCCCTCAAGTAGTAGATTTGAGCCAACCTTCGTAAACTTTCAGGTTTATGCTAGTAACAAGAATGGTGATTGATTGTAGTTTTCTCATACATTTTTTTTTTTTGAGATCTGCAGCTATATCATCCCACAAAGTTAGTCTAACAATTGTGTTCCTATTTACATATGAAATCTAAATGAGATTTCTTGGGAACTTGTAAGTAGAGATGGTGTTTTTATGATTCATGAATTATAAAACATACACTTGCATAAGGAGGCGGGCGACTATTGGTTGCGTTGAATTTGGATCCTTTAATTTAAAATTGGAGTTGTCTCACGGCATATACGCAACCAAAATTAATTTTTTTTTTTTGGTAGATCATTTCTACAAAGTGTTAGAAATACGTGGTAGTTCTTGGTTTGTGTTAGGTAAGATTTTTCATGAAGTTTTGTCGTGGTTTATTTGGTGTGGAGCTTACCACTTCTTCGATTGTTGTAATGTCCTTTAATTTGATGAGAATGGATTTGTTGTTTGTTTGTACTTGTCTTTTGAGGGCTTCACATAAACTTGCTTATCATGTAGATTGATAATTTCTTAACATATATCTATGATATGGAATATTTCTAGAAATTTAAATATTAGCAAGATAATGTTGACATAAAATAATAAAACCCAACTTTCAAAACCCAATCATACCAATCCCATTACATATATTCTAATCTTCTATCCTAATTTTTTTTTTATACGCGTTAATGTTTTTTTATATAGATTTTATATTGTAAAATTAAAACAAAATTAGTTAAATTAAAAGTGAAATTGTTTAATTAGATATTTGGCTGTGTAAGGAGACTCTTTTATATTTATAAATCGCCATTAGAGGATATTTGCCGAGGGTATAGAGAAGATAATAATCAAAGAGTTTGAGAGATACGTGACAGAACATCCAAGGGAAAGATGATTGAGCCAGACTAATGGATCCAACGGACATAGTTCGAATATTATATTTCAAAAGTTGTAAAAACAAATTAAAAACCGAATTGTAACTTTTTTAAAAAAAAACTGACACATGTCAGGTGGTAGCATGCCATGTATATGGTGGTGGTAGTGGATAATTATCCATTTTCAACACTGCCCCTAAATTATCCATCACCACTGATGTATCGTATCCTACTTCGTTAAAAATCTTATTATTTTACTAAATAAATTAAAACATTTGTAAGAATACATGCTAGTGGATGTATGCTATATCTTTTTATACTTTGGTAATTTAACAATTAAATGATACAATATGTACTCAACAATTCTTCAACAATTCAATAATTAAATATCCAAAATATTCAACAATTCTTTCTGATATGCAAATGTTACAATAAGCACATTTCTAATTAATGGCTCAATATATTTTACTAGATAATATGATCCCTCCAATGATCTTAACCTCACAAGCTAACTTATACACCAAAGGATCCGATGAGATGAATGATTGTTGCGGATTACTTGAAGATGAAACGATTTGGGGGATTTTGGGGGAAGAGTGAAGGATGAAAAGCATACAAGAGATGCGGAAGGCTCTCGTATACAACTGAATGGATCTAAGGATATTACGCACCAGAGATTCAAACAGGTTTTCTCAAGGATATGACGCACCAAGAGAGATGATCTTCTTAAAAGGGTTTTTATAAAAAGAAAGATGATTTTCGTTCAGCCTACAAAGGGGGCTTATAAAGAGAAGAGAAGAAGAAGGAAATAAAGAAACAAGTCTTGGAACATGCTCCTTGACTTGTCTAGAAAATAACAAGAAATTAAAACAAGTTTGAACATAAAAATATGACCCTTAAACTTCAATTTTCGTCACTTCTCTTGGCCAGCAAAATAATCACTTGGTTTGGGCTCTTCTTGGGCTTGTAATGGCATAGAAATGTACTGAACTTCATAGTTGATCCTTTGGGTCGAAAATTGGGGTCTTGATCAACAAATGGATGATGTGAAAGTGATTCATAAGCCTCATTAAAAACCTTCCTTGGAAAACCCATTGGGACAAAACCAAAGGTAAGGGAAAAAGAGTGCAAATGAATCACTTGTCCATTTGTTGATTCTTGGATCAAAAACCAGGGAGGTTTAGGATCATGCTTTCTCCATTTTGGCTCAAGTTTAACTCCAGCATGAGCTGCTTCCTCAGCTACAAGTTCCTCCTCAGCTACAAATACCTGGACCTCGGCAATAAGCTCCATGTCCTCGGCTTCAAGGTCCTTGACCTCGGCAACAAGCTCCTCACCACGTTCTAAGTTCTTGAGGCTATCCATGATCATATCATCCCCTCCTTCTTCAAAAGGATTTGACCTCAAATCCAACTTATCTGCAAAGAAAGGAAACAAGTTAGAAACATATTCATGAAGGATTAGGGTTATACCTCTGTTTTGGCTCGGCTTTGGCTTGTATGATGCGTCTGGTGGTGCTTCTTTGATCAGCATGAAGCAACTGATATCTTGGTGCTTGTCTTGATCCAAATCAGGTGGCTTGAATCGTTTGTCTTCCTCTCTCTTTAGGATTTTCCTTCTGTGTTTCAAAGCTGCTCTAAAATCTGCATTTGGACCTTTTGACAAAGACAAGTGAATCATATCTGTGTGATCTTGAGAAACATTGCGAAACAGAAAATGCTTAAAAACAAAATACACATAATGATCATATGCAAATTCAGCGCAAAGCAAACATTCTTTCCAATTTCTCAGGTCCTTTTTGATTAATCTATGCAAATAAATTATTTTCTTAGAGAACAGACTAGCTGTGTGCAATGCATCATTAATCAGGTGTTTATTATTGAAATGTGCCATTTTCAGAAATATATCAACATCCGCAAAGCTAAACACATTCTCAGTCCTAGTTCTATTCAGCTCAAAAGTGTGGTTAAACAAAAGAACTTTCAAAGAAGGAGTAAACTCAAGAATTTTATCATGTAAAAATCCTTCTGGTTTAAAGAACTTTTCAAGGCTAACAGATTCAAAAGATGAAACCAATTTGTCAAAAACAGATTTTGAAAAGCAAAATTCTTTGACATTTTCTAAATTAAAACGCTTTTCATCATGAGCAGAAACAATCATGAATAATGCAGGTTCTGTTCTAACCAAATCAAATTTCTTACAGTGCATATGGTCATTAGGATTTGGTTGAATGACTGGTTCTGTTGCAAGAATGGCTGCCCGCTCTTGTAGTTGTCGATCTGGCGGTTCAGTCTCTGGTGGATTCAGTTCTGGTGGAATCTCCTTTTCTTGATCTGTTTGCTTCCTTTGTTTTCCATTAGCACCTGTACCTGTCTCAACACTTTTGGGGAAGGACAAGTGCATCATTCCAGTCATGAAATCATTTAAAACAGTTTGAGAAAATTCATCTTGTACCTTCTCATTGTTACAGGCTGAAACAATTTCTTGTTTCTGATTTTCAGGAAGTATAGAGTTCAAGTCTGCTCCTCTTTGAGCTTGTTTTGGTTCCATAGCAAGGTCTGCTAATGGCTTTTCTCCTTTGGACGTGTGAGCAAGGTGTGTGGCTGGACTCTTCTTTTGGCTCTTAATCACTTCCCTAAAGGCTTCTGTCACTTGCTTTTTTATTTCATCATAACTCTCTTGGCTACTCCACTTGTTCTGAAGCTGCTTAGTTTTCTTAGAACTTCTCTGCTTATCATGGCTGTAGGAGTTATTTTCTGCTTCTTCTCTAGCCGATTTGCTTCTCCAATTAGGCTTCTCTGGCAGCCTTTTGTGTGGTACTTCTTTTGGTACAGAATCAGACTTATAAAAATCTGATTGTTGCCGTTGCAGACTTGGTTTATTTGTGGAAACCTCTCTTGATTGCCTTCTAAGTTGTGCTTGTCTCAGCTCTTTAACCTCTTGCCTAAAGGTTTCCATCTTTGTATTCATCATCTGTTCCATTTGAGCAGTAAGAGCCTCAAGTAACTGTAGGTTCTCTTGATTAACTGTAGGTTCTGGATCATCTTCGCCAGCCATTGTACTTGTTACAAAAATCAAACAACTCGCAGTAAGTAGTTCTTAGGATGATATGAATTTTATAAAAATTCTAAAACCCTAAAACAAACATTTCAATGCTGAACAATGATCCACAAGACTCAAATAAACTTCTGGAGATCGAAAACAGAAAAAAAAAATTCACAAAATTCTTAATGAACAAAACGTGAACAAAAACTCTTTGGATCCGTGAAGAACAAGCGATTAAAATTCCGGAATAATTCAAAAACTTCACAGATCAACAAATCGTCACTCTTAGTCTCTAATGAAATCGCCGATCTTATGCAATATGGATTCACTAACAACCTAACACAAGTTAACAAGCAATAGATCCAAGCCACGATCGCAAGAGATGAAAAGTCACAAATATAAATCGTCAAAAACAGATCGGATCGAGATACTTAGCTTTGGAAGGTTTGCTCTGATACCACGTAATATGATCCCTCCAATGATCTTAACCTCACAAGCTAACTTATACACCAAAGGATCCGATGAGATGAATGATTGTTGCGGATTACTTGAAGATGAAACGATTTGGGGGATTTTGGGGGAAGAGTGAAGGATGAAAAGCATACAAGAGATGCGGAAGGCTCTCGTATACAACTGAATGGATCTAAGGATATTACGCACCAGAGATTCAAACAGGTTTTCTCAAGGATATGACGCACCAAGAGAGATGATCTTCTTAAAAGGGTTTTTATAAAAAGAAAGATGATTTTCGTTCAGCCTACAAAGGGGGCTTATAAAGAGAAGAGAAGAAGAAGGAAATAAAGAAACAAGTCTTGGAACATGCTCCTTGACTTGTCTAGAAAATAACAAGAAATTAAAACAAGTTTGAACATAAAAATATGACCCTTAAACTTCAATTTTCGTCACTTCTCTTGGCCAGCAAAATAATCACTTGGTTTGGGCTCTTCTTGGGCTTGTAATGGCATAGAAATGTACTGAACTTCATAGTTGATCCTTTGGGTCGAAAATTGGGGTCTTGATCAACAAATGGATGATGTGAAAGTGATTCATAAGCCTCATTAAAAACCTTCCTTGGAAAACCCATTGGGACAAAACCAAAGGTAAGGGAAAAAGAGTGCAAATGAATCACTTGTCCATTTGTTGATTCTTGGATCAAAAACCAGGGAGGTTTAGGATCATGCTTTCTCCATTTTGGCTCAAGTTTAACTCCAGCATGAGCTGCTTCCTCAGCTACAAGTTCCTCCTCAGCTACAAATACCTGGACCTCGGCAATAAGCTCCATGTCCTTGGCTTCAAGGTCCTTGACCTCGGCAACAAGCTCCTCACCACGTTCTAAGTTCTTGAGGCTATCCATGATCATATCACTAGAGATTCATCTTTGATATATATTTACTTATGAATTTTTAATCCTTATGTGATTGTATCCATTATTATTACATGCATGCTGCATGTTTTATATCATATCATGAAGAAAATATTTCACCATAGTTAATATTGAAATATCATGATTTACCAAGTTCATTTTGAGTGTGAACATAATCTTGTAGATGTTCCTAAAAGGCTTCCAGCTTTTCCATATTAATTTCCAGTTATATTTGATATCATTATTAGACCGAGATGGCATAACTAGTTATGATGTATATTAGTAAACTTTAGGTTTTGAAGTTTACTATCATATATAATTTTTTCATCTTTATGTATGTCTCCATCATGTGCTCTTATAGAGCGTTCGCTCTGCTGGAACATTTCGCTCTTCTGTGGAGTTTCGCTCTTCTCGAACGTTTCGTTAATCTAGAATATTTCATTTATATGAACCTCTTAATTATTTTTATGTAGTTCTTCTGGAACTCACATATTTATAAAATAGGTTTAAGTAATTTAAACATATCAATTCATAAAAACAATTCAGAAAGCATAACCTTCCATATAAATTACGATAATAAACATGGCATTAAAAGAAACAATAATTTAAAAATTATAATAGAAAAAAATTAGTATGTGATTCTTCTGGAACGCTTTCATATATGTTTTCTGGATAGTTTTCTTTATACGTTTGTTTTGAAATCTTTCATGTATGTCTTCTACACATTTATTTCATGCGATTCTTCTAGAATCTTTTCATATATGTCTTTTGGACATATTTTTGCATTTGATTTTATGGAAACTTCATGTATGTCTTGTGGACATATTTTTCATGCGGTTCTTCTGTAATATTTCATAAATATCTTCATAATATTTATTTTATGTGATTTTTCACATAATTGAGGAGGCAGAGCCCACCATATAATTCGAGAATGAGACATAATCTTCTACTCTATAAATATATGATCAAGGATAGATTTTAATCATTGACTTCATAAATATAACCTGAAGAGACATAGTCTACAATATGATCATGATTAGTTTTGAAAAGTCAACGCCTATCATTCCAAAATAATTTATAAACATAGAAGACATAGCCTATATTTCTGAAAATAATACATAAACTTAAATACATTGAACACGGAGCCGTGTCTGACATATCGAGATCCGATACGAAATACAATTTATGGACCCTCCTGTGTAATACATAAAAAACAAATTGCTTAAAAAACTTAAGTTTGCTAAAAAAATTACAATATTCGGATTTCTTTTCAAGCGACGAACCGATGATTGGTGTTCGCTTAGTTAAATATCTTTTAATTTTTTTATCAAAGAAATATTTTTTATTGTATATTTTTTAATAGATATAAGAATACAATTAGACCCTATAAAGTTAAAAACAAGTTGGGCCCTAATTTTTTCTCAAGGAACATGGGCCTTATACCAATGTTTTATATGCATATGTTCAAGCTCGTTTGTGATTGAACATAACTAAAATCTCACTTTATCAGTATTAAAAAATATCAAGAGACGATATGTTGATAACATATTATAAATTATACCCGATATATATATATATATATATATCATGGTGAGATATGTTTATTGTATATATGTATGTATATAAGATATTATTTAATATAATAATATGTATGAGTAACGAGGAAAAAAAAGGAAAGAGATAAATATGTTTTCCCATTCTCTTCACTTCATAGTTTTACAAATGCTGAGTACACATAATTATAGTTGGAGAAAATACATAAAATAATAGAGAGAGTCGGTTGTGTCTATAGCCGTGGTAGTGGATAATTATCAATTTTCAACAATCTCTCTTAATTATCCATTACCAAAACTATATAATTTTTTAGAGGTACTTTAGGACGTGTATCGCGTGATGGTCTCGTTAGAAACTTTATCCTAGAAAAACCCAATAGGATAAAAAATATGACAAGGGAAAAAGAGTACATCGACACAATCTCTTTCTTAATGAATATAATTCTCAATGCTCATAGTGATTAAATGGACATGAACACATGAAACAAACCACTTGCTTTGCCATTTAGCAAACTGTCTAAATATTCCTAAGAAAATAGACATGCCTGCATATGATCATAAGGCAGATTTTGAGATGACTAGCGAGATCATAATCTACCATGATTTGTCATTTTTATATGTTGAATATGAGAAGGTTAGAGCGAGACCTATATCTTAATCTAAATTGTCAGCCTATTTGTAGACAAACTACTGCAATTGATGTCTTTATGAGATATTTGATAAAAAAGGAAAAGCAAAAAGAGGTATTTTTTAAAGCATCATGGTTGGGCATGTTTTACATCATACTTATGGTTAGCCCTTGCCACTGTCATGAGATATATTTTCCTAATTGCCTCTTTCATTGATTATAGCTAGCCCTGCAAATTTCGGGACGGGTACCCGGTTCCCACCCGTACCCGTTTCAAATTTCCCGTCCCGTTCCGTTTCCATTCAAAAAAATTCCCGTTCGGGATCATTTATTTTTTTTCAAACGGGTTCGGGAAGGGTAAGGAAAGGGAACGGGAATACCCAAACTTCCCGAATTTCCCAAATTTTCTTGAATTTTACCAAATTTTCCCGAAATTTCCCGAGTTTTCTTGAATTTCCCGAATTTTCCCGAATTATCCAAAATAATTACCCGCTTGGGAAAAGATTTTACGTAAGAGAATATCCCGAACCCGTCCCGTTCCCGTCCCGTTCCCGTCCCGTTCCCGTCTCGTTCTTATGGATTACCTTACGGGAATTAATTTTCAATTCACAAATTTTCCGTTCCCGTCCCGTACCCTTAAATTCCCGTCCCGATACCCGAAATTTTCAGGGCTAATTATAGCTGGAGATTGAATAGAAAGCTTTTAGCTTCTTCTTTTTATCTGAAGTCTCCACACACCGATGAAGAGATTGCTAGTTGAGAAAATCGTTTGAAAGCATGGAGTCTTTTGACACACATTATAAGGCATTGACGTCAGAGGATGAGTGGAACTGTGGGGAAAATATATGTGACCTGTTGAAGCCTTTCAGTGACATTACGACATAATTTATAGGTTCGAAGTATCCCACATCTAACGTGTACTTCACACACAAGTATGGAAGATAGAGATGTGATCGCATGCATATTTCACCCATTTTTACTATCATAAGTGAATGCTTTAATAAGCATTTCAGTAAGTTTTACATGCATAAATAGTAGTTTTCGAGTATTTGTATGTGCAAGACTTTTTCAGGTAAAATTAGAAAAATGGATGTAAAATGGAGGAAAACGGACATTTTCGGATCATGTGCAAAATGACAGAAATTTAGCACCAGATGGAGACTTTTCCACCACGGGATCAAGCTGAATTTTGGTGACAAGATAGTCTGATCTACTATATTTCACGCCGAAGTGGTTTGAGGTCAATCCTATGGTTAGATCTCAAGTTACAAGGAATGCAAAAAGCCTCGTCGGAGACATCATCAGAAGAAGGCTAGCCGCGGCAAGGCAAGTTCACACCTGCATTGGCCATGCCACGGCCCCTCGCTCGTGTCGCCAGACCACTTGACGGTTCCCGAGCCTGTTTGCCAGACCAACTCAAGCCCAATAGCCGTCAAACTCGATAGAACCTTAAGTGATGCCTAAGAAGACTTGAAGACCTATAAATACTCATCTCTACTCATTGTTTTCTTCATCTTTGATAGCCTCTTTTTATGACATAAAATACTTACGCCACATAAGGCTTTTTCACGTTTTGTTCATCCTGTTCGAGGGGGAGAGAGATCCTCTCTCGAACCCTCCACTTCTCTTTGTTTAATTCAAGCATGCATTCATTCTTCTCATTTCTGCTAGAGTAGATTCATTTGTTGTATTTAAGGGTTTTCAAACGGGGTTCATGGAATTATTAGATTATAGTTTATCGTACAAATAACTTTAGGCTGCGAGAGTTTATCTAAAGTGATTTGTGAGTTTGTCGAATTAAATTGTTTAGATGCTTAGATAATAAATGTGAGTTTAATAATCTAGGTTGATAGATTTCGTGATTTGTCTAGATTCTATGTTTCGAGATTAATATTGCGAGAGTAGAATTGGTTAAGAGCATCATCGATTTTCTCTATTTAATTGACTTGTTTAATCGATCTAATACATTATTTGAATAAGTTGCATATCGAATGGTTAGCCGTATTCTAGGGTTTTCTTTCGTGTATAAGTTTGTTCTTATTGCATGAGTCTAGCGTCGCGTACTAGATTCTGATTTTAGGATTGTTAAGAACAATTAACGTGCTGAATCTTTCCAACAGACATAGCTTAGCTGAGCGTGCGCTTCTGTGATGCTAACGCATATCCATGAAGTTAAGTGAAGGTTTATGAACCAGAACTGCTATTGCGTGTTTGTCTACGACGTAGGAATACAAAAGGTCATCCCGACAAAGTTTTCATATCATAGACGATCTAGCCTGAAAGAGTTAGGTCATAAAATCATTGATTCCAGTTTAGAGAAAATAGGTCTAGTCTCGTTTGCTTTGCATTGATTCTTATTTGATCGGTTTTGAACTCCCGGAAATTACCCGAAGAACATAACATTTTGATTGCTTGTCTTGTCGTTTATTTACATTCCTGCTTGCCACCGTCAGCGAAACACACTTCTCCAAACCCTCTCTTTGTCTTAGGAAAGCTTTCTAACCGTCACTGATTTTTAGTTAGGCGTGTACTCCATGTGGATCGATACCTTAAGTACTACAATGCACATTTGTGAACTTGCAAGCATTTAAGGTTTATAAATTTAAAACTTGAAAAACCAAAGCTCTAAACCCTACGCATCAAATTTTTGGCGCCGTTGTCGGGGAGTCCATCTGTTCTAGCTGCATAATCAAAGGTAAAAAAAATCCAGTTCTAAGACGTTTCCTTTAGTTTCGTTTCGCTTCTTTACCTTTGCATGAACCATTCGAAACGAGGAGTGAAATATTGAGTGTCTTCCATGATGTCTCAAGCGTCGAGTAACGAGTGCATGGAGATTAAAGGATTCACGTTTTCCTTTAGTTGATGCTCATCGCATCTTAATCCATACACGTCGAGCTAAACAACGTTAAACAAAAGCGTTAAATGGGAGGCAGCCCATTAGATTTTTTTTTTTTCTTTTTTTTTAGGTTTTTAATATTTACTTTCGGTTTTAGTTTCCTCTTATTTTCAATTTCTTAAACAACACAAAACCAACAAAAAAATAGAAAATCAAGAAAAGCACAAAAAAATTTAAAAACGAAGAAAAGACCAAAATTATGAAGGAGGTTCGAAGAACACTGACCAGGCGGCGACAGCCTGAGGCGCGGCCATAAGGAGCCTGGCCGCGCCACAAACAAAAATGGCGCGGAGGAAACAAGCTTGGCCGCGGCTATGACCACTCGTCGAGCGGCAGTGCTTCCTCTGCAACGTTTTTCATTCCGAACTTCACCGAACCAAACCTCCTTCAACCCATTT
Source organism: Alliaria petiolata (assembly GCA_020283515.1). Taxonomy (NCBI): domain Eukaryota; kingdom Viridiplantae; phylum Streptophyta; class Magnoliopsida; order Brassicales; family Brassicaceae; genus Alliaria; species Alliaria petiolata. The sequence goes on along the minus strand of JAHZTW010000004.1, from coordinate 57,690,544 downwards.
CAAGCCCCGCAAATTTCCTTCTTGTTTTGAGGCTTATGCACATCCTAAAGACCGCAAAGATGACTTTCAAAACCACGGTATGCTGCTGTTGCATCAAAGATGACAAGATAACGCAAGACCCCATCCAAGTCAAGTTAAGTCAATGTTCCATCTTTCTCATTACATACTTCTTCAACGAGTTTCAACAGACCTGTATGCAAAGAAAGAAGAAGAAAACAATGGTTCGACTCTCTAGAACCGTTGTGCAAGCTCCAAAAGGAAGAAGATGCAACTTTCTTCACAAAACCGCAAAGAGAAAAGTTTCCGAAGACTAACTTTTCTCATCCGCGACCAAGACCATTATCGAAGCCAAGTAAAAATTTCATATGGCATTTAAGTTCGAGCTAGCAACACCTGTCTTACGGGATCCCGAACACATCATCAGAAAGACCTGCATTGACCTAAACTTCATGTTTCCGAGGTGATGCAATCTTCAAGACTCAAGGATAGAAGATTTTCCATCTCTCTTTCACGGTATTTTACAAAGGTCAAGGAACCAATACAAGTACTCAACAACCGAAGTGCTTTTTCTTCACAACAAAGGCGAGCCAATCATCATCACCAGACGCCTATCACCACCACACGCCAATCACCCCCACACGCCTATCACCACCACACGCCCACCACCACCAATCTGAAGCAAGGAAGCTCAAACTGCAACATTCTTCTATCCAGCTAAGTATTCTAATCTTTTGTTCAAGGAAATCGATTCTTGGCAAGGACAATAGAAAAAGATGAAGTCTTATGCTCAAAACAATAACACACGTCCATCACCCCAACCAAACACATGTCACTTTCAAGTAAGTATTCACGAGCTAGTACTTGAATTTACCACGTCCATCCACTCAACCAAACACATGTCACTTTCAAGTAAGTCTTCACGAGCTAGTACTTGAATTTACCTATTTTTCACTTCTACTCGACTTTTTCAAATTGCAGACAGATTGATTTCAGTATGGGGGTTTTATTTATCACTAACTATGGTTTTATTTAATGAGTCTTTGCATGCAATTTTCTTTTTATCGAGTCAAAACTTTGTAGGGAATAATTACGCAACTCAAAGATAATTACGGCCAGTGTGCTTCTACACTATTTCCATGTAAACGCTCTTTCAAGCTTTGGTACTAGACTAGGCGGTAGCTAGAAAGCCGGCGCTACGAAATCCCGGAGAATTTTGATCTATAGAAATATCATTGGAAGGAATATACTAGCTCTACATTATTTGGACTTCTAATCTGATTTTTAATTTTCTTGTCAACAGATTTAAGCATTCAACGAGCCCAAAACGTTTGGGACATCTTATCCCTTTTTCACCACTCTTTGTTGATCCCGAACGGCCAACTCATCTTTAGTTGGTACACATACTCGAACCGTTAACCACCTTTAAAACCTCATGCAACTCTCATATTTTTATTTTGGGCAGATATGTGCAAAAATGCCGGAGAGGGAGGAACGACACAATTTTCAGTCACAAAAGACGGAGGATTTAATAGTTAAGGAACGGAAGGACCAACGAGAATAATAACCAACGTGTGCCTCAAAAAACTCGAAAGAATGGTAAATTTTTGTGCTCCCTAAGAGTCTACTTCACTAAGGCACTTCCCATTTCAAAAAAAAAAAAAAAGAAGAAAAGAAAACTTGGACATGGAGCCTGAATTCTTTAAAAGAATGATGTCTGTAAAAAAGAGTTATAAAAGAAACGGGAAGAAAAGAAAGCCTAAAAAGAGTCTAGGCAAGCCGAAACATTCAAAGAGGCAAAATATGGTCGGTTTTGTGAGAAGTGTAGACGCCATCAACTTCAAACCCGAAGCAAGAAACCAAGTATGGAGGAATGGCGACATAAAGAAGATTTCGCGGAAGTACATGTGCCTAGTGACTGGAAATCGTGGACATCAACAGTTTCACCTTCTTTTAATTTGTTGTTTTGTATAATATATCGCACATTCCGGAGAAAAATACGGTAACCTGAAACACTCTAAACCTCACCATTAAAAGCCTTTTACACATAACCTCGTTGAATCTCGCTTAGTATCCCTTGACAAGAATCACGCCAAATTTAATATTGCTTGGAGAGCTAGTTGACAGGAATTTGGAGTTTAGATAGTGAGATTTCTTAACGGACTAGTATTAAAGGAACTATAATGAGAATTTTCTACACTAAGCTTCGATTGATGTGATTTGATTTCAAACCTCTTTTTGTTACTTAGATTTCTGTTTTGTTTGAGTACAAACAAATGTTTAAGTCTGGGGGAGTTGATCGCATGCATATTTTAGCCATTTTTACTATCATAAGTAAATACTTTAATAAGCATTTCACTAAAATTTACATACATAAATAGTAATTTTTGAATATTTGTATGTTCAACACTCTTTTCAGGTAAATTTAGCAAAAATGATGCAAAACGGAGAAAACGGACATTTTCAGATCATGTGCGAAATGACATAAGTATATCACCAGATGGAGACCTTCCCATAACGGGAACAAGCTGAATTTTATTGACAATATAACTTGATCTACTACCTTTCACGTCGAAGTGGCTTGAGGTCAATCCCATGGTTAGATCTCAAGTTACAAGAAATGCAAGAAGGCACGACAGAGACATCATCAGAAGAAGGCTGGCAGCGGCCAAGTAAGTTCACACTTGCATTGGCCGCGCCACGGCCCCTCGCTCGTGCGGCCAGACCACTTGACGGTTCTCGACCTGTTTGCAAGCCCAACTCAAGCCCAATAGCCGTCAAATTAGATGGAACCCTAAGTGATGCCTTAGAAGACCTAAAGACCTATAAATACTCATCTCTACTCATTGTTTTCGTCATCTTTGATAGCCTCTATTTGTGACAAAAAATACTTACGCCGCATAAGGCTTTTCATGTTTTGTTCTTCCTCTTCGAGTGGGAGAGAGATCCTCTCTCGAACCCTTCACTTCTCTTTATTTAATTCAAGCATGCATACATTCATTTGAACCCTACGCATCAAGATGTTAAAGAAATATGGTAAATGTGATGATGTTAGACAGGGCCGTCTTTTTGCACGTGCAAATGGAGCGGTCGAACAAGGTCAAAAATTTTGAAGGGCCCATTAATTTTTTTTTTTGGTTATAGGTATCAAGAGAACTTTTAAAAAATGTATCTATTAAATATTAACAAAATAACAAGTAAATATCAAGATGATGTACAAAATATTTTCTGATTTAGTTTACATAACCTAACAAAACAAAATAAAATTACGGAGTAATTAGCTTTGATATTAGTTATAAACTTGAGCCATTTGAAACATAATCTCAAAGTAATCTCAAGTTAATTTATTTATTTATTATATATGTAGTGATTTTTCGAAATTAAAATTGTTGAAACCTTATTTGCGCACAACGATGTTACAAGAAAGACTAAACGGATTAGCAATAATCGCAATCGAAAATGATATATTAGAGAAGATCAAATCTGATGACTTAGTTGAAGATTTTGCTTCAAAAAAAAACTAGAAAAATATAGTTGTTTAAATAGAAATTTTTCAATTATATCTTTGTATTTATTTTTAATTTTATCAAATATTTTTAAAATTTAAAATTAATTTATAAAGTTACTTAAATTAAGAGCCTATTTTTATTTTTGAACAAGACCTTCTTAAAGTTTGAGACGTCCCTGATGTTAGAATAAAAGAAACGTCTTAGAGAATGCAAGTTAAATTTGATAAGTACGAGAGGATTACAATATCATTTTAGCTATGGAGCTGTTTTAGATTTTGAGTTGAAATTGCTGGTCCTTGAAAAAACTTATGAATCTGTGGATCCCACTACTTCTGAGACAAAAATTGAAAAACTTAAGAAAAATTTAACTATGCTATACAAAGAGTATTAAACTAGAAATTGGGCAAGTTTTTCAGGTGTTTCAGTTGCACCAACTCCACATGAGATAGTCACAGAATTTCCACGAAGATCATTTTGATAATGTAAGTAAAATTTTCAATACAATGCTAGAACTTCATAATCATGATATTAGTATTGCTAATTTGAATTGAAACTTTACTTTACAGGATCTCTTTGAGTTTGAAAGAAGCATTAAAGTTAGTGTGGGCAACATAAAGACACTTTGGGATATCTATTTAAATAAGTCGAGACTAGCGTGAAGTTCTTTTCTAGATTTGAATGTTTTGAGCTATTGGGAGGATTGGGAGGATAATCAACATCGACTTACTACATTATCATCAGAATCAGCTTTTAGCATTGGAGCTCAGCTTTTAGCATTGGAGCTTGGGTTTTGACTGCGTACAGAAACTGGTTGTTTTCAAAGAACGTGCAAGATTTACTCTGCACTCGCAATTGGCTATGCGTTTTTGCAGAATATGAAAGTAAAATTTTAAGATTTACAAAAACAATTTTATAGTTAAATGAATTTTTTCAACTAATTGACAATTTGAATTGTACTATAGGGGATACTGATGAGACTAACATTGAAGATGTTAAAAGACATCGAGTAACTCATAAATACTGTTAACTTTCTAAAAAAAAAAAAAAAACTCATAAATACTGTAGAAGGATCAATATTAGGAGATTCAAACGTGCCATGGAACAACGGTAATTCTTTTATGCTCAACTTTTTTTTTCTTTTTATGTGTTCTAAACTTATTTCTTTATAAAAATTATCTTGCTTGACGAATTAAGTTTTTTTTTTCTGAATTTTTAGGCCAAAAAAAAAGATCAAGTTTTAACCGAAGATAATATCAAAAAACATTTATGTTATAATTTGGTGTTTCCTAAAACAAAACATTTATGTTATAATGTTGTATATAAAATCTATTAGAATTTGCTATTAATTATTTTATCTATAATGTTTTGTTCATGAAAAATCCTACAAATTGAAAACGCAACATACACGAGCCTAACATAATTTAATTTCATAACATATATTAATTACAATACCTAAAATATTTAGTAGGAGTTATTGGTTATTGTATTTTAATGAATTTAGAAATCCAAACCAAATCCAGTGTTATTGGTTCTATGATTTTAAAATCTATATTAAAATCCAGTGTTATTGGTTCTATGATTTTAAAATCTAAGTATTATAAAGATTTGATTTTTTATTTGATTTGAATGGATTTATAAGTATTTTCATGAATAAAATACAAAGACTCAAATACTAGATTTAACTTTGTTATTTGATTGGATTTGAATATTTTCTAAATCCGAAAAGTATTTCTAAATCCATTAAAATATAAGAACCAATAAATCCACCTAAAGCGAAGATGTAAAATGTAAAGAAAAAAAAACATAGACGTAAACGGGCCGGTTTAAGCTTGACGGTTTTAAAGTTAAATCGGTCTACACAAATATAAACTGTTTGAAATGGACAAAATTTACATGAACATGGTTTAAACGGGGCAAGACCTAATCTGGTCCAGACCGTCCATTTTAACAGCAGTAGCGGTGATAGTGGATAATAATATTATCCATTTTCAACACTATAGGAGAAAGCTAAAATTGGTTCTTTTTTTTTTGTCTGAAAGATGTTATTGAACATCGAAAGATATACACAGTTGGATATACCGGAGACGAAGCCCGAGAGGAATACACGAAACTTAAGCCATAAAGTTTTAAGGGAGACAAAGCCGGCGAGTTCGAAAACTCCCGGAGACAACAGCCCCAACACCGGGGAGACTTGAGAATTTTTCAAAAAGAAAAGGATCGAAGCTAAAACCGAAACAAAAAGATAAAACAGACGGAACAAAAAAGATAGAAGCAATATGATAGGGTCAATGTTTTATCCAAATAAATCAACACTGCAAGTGTACAGCAATGCAGTTGAAGTATAAGGGGGGGGGTTATCGAATCCCAAAGGAAGTAGATGCTACACTATGGTTTCTAGGTTCAAATTATGCTAGATCAAATCAATAAAAGTAAATTAAACTACTAAGCAAATCAGTAAACAAAATTAAAAGTGATTAAAGTTCAAGAGACTAAGGCGCTAAGAAAGGATAATTATCAGGTAGAATCCGAGAATGCAGAAAATAAACTGTCAAGAAATTATTAAGAACAGTATAGAACTCGTAACACTAATTTAAAACCAATCAACTCTCGTTGCAGAAGTTATCTATGCCAAAAATCCAGAATTCCAAATCTCTTTGCAAATTCAAACAATTAAGGCAAGCATTAAAAAACAGGTTCAATTGTTCACAAAATTTCTAAATCAAATCTCTTTGCGTATAGATATTTTGCTCATATATGATTAGTTCAAGTTATTAATAATGTTCTCGCATCTATTAAACAACATAGAGTTTGATTTATAAGTGATCAATTAAGAAATTAATATAAGCACAAATCAAGATGAAGATCCAATTGATTTTCGTAATAGCTTAATAATTATACAAACTCATCATCAACCCTAAATCACCCTAACCTAACTAGCAAACTACTCAGACATGGAGATGAAAGCACAAATCATGACTGAAATAAATTGCATAAAATAAGAAAAGAGAATGATACAGGGGTTCGAAAACTTCTCGGAAGAGTACAAAATTGTCTCCCCAAAAGCTCAGGATCAATCTCTCTCTAAGTCTCAAAAACAGAAAAAATAATGATAATGTGTCTGGCTAAACAATGCCTTCAAAACCTATTTATAGAGGTAAATTCGCGTCAGGGGTAATCTTGTAAATTATGAGAACTTGATGCAATTTCCTTTTCCTTGTGGAAATCGCCAAACTTGGGCGGCTTCATTGGTGTCGATCGACACCAATGGTCAGTGTCGATCGACACCAATGGTCAGTGTCGATCGACACCCTTCGTGTATTTCGGCTCCGACTTCATCACTTCAGCGGCTTCTCCAGAATGATCCAATAAGCTCCAAAATCTCCCATTAAGCTCCAAATGTACTCAATCCTGTAAAGACTCTAATAGGATTCTAAAAATAACAAAAGACTCTATAAAAAAGACTCATATCATGGTTAAAAAGTGGTAAAAACCATGATATATCAACTTCCCCAGACTTAGCTTTTACTTGCCCCCAAACAAAACAGAAACTTAGAATGAAGTAGAAGTTTAAAAACAGAAACATTCAGCTAGCCTTTAGAACGCCACATTGGTTAACACTCTTGAATTCCACATACCATAGAGCCAACATTTGGTAATGTTTCAGTGTACTTACCACAAGATTAGCAATCTCCCAGTTCAAATCCAGATCCCTTCCTTCATAAAATTTCGAACTCTAACAAATGGTAATGACCAAAGGACTTTACAGATTATTTCCCTTCCTTAGTGCATGAACAAGACTTTCTTGGTACACCTCTCCTATTTTCTCTTCTATTAGTCAAATGCTGCCCATTTTCAAGGTGTTCTAAGATTTTTTCATTGACTTTTTCTTATTATTTTGAAGCCTTGGAATAGTGCTGCTCTTTACTTGTGTTCCTTGTGAGGAGACAGGTTCATGAGCACTCACTAATATTGTTCCTTGTGAGGAGACAGGCTCATGAGGATCTTTGCACTATTCCTTGACTTAGACTCTTTTCTTTCTTTTCTCAAGGGAAGATCAAGGAGAGACTGAAAATTTCTTATCTTGTTAGAGCTGAAAGAGGAATCAAGTCCAATGCATACCTAGCTCTATAAAGGAATCTGAACTCTCTTTGTTAGACTGATCCACTCGCAGCTTTCTACTTATTAAGACCTGCAGTCAACTACTATGGCAATGGTCCTTTAAGTGCCAGTGTTCTGCGGTTAGTTCCAAGAAAAAACTGAAAGTTTCAACTGATTTTGACTCAATAAAATAAGTTTTTTGACTGACTCAATGGACTCTCAAAACAAAACACAATGTTAGCAACTACCTCCCCTAGACTTGAACAACATTGTCCCCAGTGTTATCAAGCATGAGTTTGGATATCAAAAAAATTGTGTGAAACAGTTACAGAACTAAGAGAAAAGTGGATTACCTGAACTTGCGTGTGGCATCGATCGACACATGCTGGTGTCGATCGTTGCTGTGTGCTAGTGTCGAACGACATAGTAGTGGTGTGCTGTTAGGTCATATTGTTGTTAGAGCCATCCAAGCTGTTAGAAAACTCAAACAAACGGTTAAAAGCACAACATAATCCATAATCTCAAAGGTTGCAACAAGTTTCGAAGCAAAGTACAGAAGCAAATGGAAACAAAAGCTGACTCAGGAGAATGAAAAAAACTGACTCAAGGAAAAAGAAATACTAAACCAGGAATGTTGCAAACACTACTCTTCATCAGAACGCGGTGGTGTGGAAGGATGGACGCAGCCACAGTTCGACACAACTGTGATAGCGTTCCAAATGGCCTGGAAGCTCTGAACCACGTATCTCTGAAAAGCAGCATGCTCCATGGGAATCTCTGAAGCAACCGGAAGGTGATGAGGTCCAATAGTCTGCGGTGCTTTGCTGTGCCTCGAAGATGAAGGTCGTAGGTGATCCTCAGCTAGGGCATCCTCTGCTGATGAAGCTGCAGCGCGGGAGGAAGCACCTCTGCGTCTGGCGACAGGAGCAGCTCGAAGTAGAGTAGGATATGGCTGGAAGCTAAGACGGTCACGGTCGGTGGTGATGTGAGTGAGGTCCCTGTTAGGTAACTGGACCAGAAGCTGCTCGGCTTGTAAGCTGGTGAAAACCCATAGCATCTCAGGCTTCGCCCAAGTAGCTCTCTGCAAATACTCCATGTCAACCAAAGCACGCAAAGTCACAATGGAGCAAGTGGTAGTGTCTATCCCGCAATGCTAGAAGATAGGAGTGAGAAGATTACCAACAGTCTCGGGCTTGGTCCTGGATCCAGCGAAAGGCTTCGTCTTCAGCGAAACCAACTGATGAGCAAACACAACACCGAGGTTGACGTTCTCTCTCAGCCCAGACTCCTCATAAATGATAAACCAAATGGCATGATACAGCAGCACTAACTCATACACGCGCATCTTCCTTGGCTCATGCTTACACAAGAGTGTAGTAGCGAATAGGCGAGCAAGGTAGCGAAGGGTAGGATGGCGGATATCTGTATGTGAAGAGGTCTTAGAGTCATACCTCCCATTCCTAAAATGTGACCAGAAGTCTTGGTTGTCTGGAAGCTACTGTGGAAGGGAGACACGAGTGGCATGCTCGTTCTCAAAACCATAGATTCCACAAAGCTCTGGAAGTAGAATCCTCTAGCGAATCCCGCGTATAAGGAATGTCAATGTCTTTTCCAAAGCGTTCTTCACCACCTCATTCATGTAATACACTCGAACGGTGGAGAGAAACTGGCGTACGAGGTCCGGGTAAAGATCGTACTGCCTCGTTGTCATAGTCCTCATCCTTACTCGGCTCAGCAATTGCAGGATGTCGTCTTTGATGCCCAACTCTGACATCGTCTTCTCATCAGTAAACCGAGTCGGTGTGACATCCACCTTCAGCCACACATTGTTGAATAGCGTGTCATACTCATCTCAAGTCTCACTGATGTCTCGGTAGACACACTCATCTTTCGCGACCTCTGCTGCATGTGAGTCTTCCCAGTTTCTCCCCATTGGAATTCTCGCGGTTTCACGCTTAGGCCAAGTAGGAAGAGAGGCAATATGTGCATCATTAGCAGTCCCAGAAGCGGACGCTTCAGTTTGGCGCGGTCTCTTAGTCCTCAGAGGCATCTGCAATTAAAATCAAATCAAAAATCAAAATCCAAAATCTAAAAATGTTGCTATTCACATCGATACTGTAGTGGTGTCGATCGACACAGTAGTGGTGTCGATCGACACCCAGGAATTCAGCCCCGAATCATGAGTTTAACCCCAATTGTGCATCAATTATCAGTTTAAGCATACTCAATACCAAGAATCAAACAAGTTTCAATCATAAAACCCAAGAAAAATCCCTAAATTTGCAACATTCATCATCAATTTCGAAAATTTCAAATTCATGAAAATTAAGGGATGAAATCAATTGGGTAATGATCTAAATCATGGTATACAACCTAAAAAACATCATTCAAGCAAGAAATCAAGCTAAAGAGGTCGGATTCGAGATTTTTCACCTTAGTGTCGAAAATGAAATTGGGAGATTTGAAGAACATACATTTGCAGATCGAAAGAATGGATAATGGATTATCAAAGAGGGATGAAATCCGCATAGAATAGACTTTAGAATCACTCAATTCCGTGAAGAAACGGAGAAGTTGTGATTTGGGGAAAATTTTCTAAGGTTTATCGCGAGTTATGGTTTTGGGGAAGAAGAAGAAAAGTGTCGGGTTTTAAAAACTTACATGTGACCCGCGTTGGTGTCGATCGACACTTGATTGTGTCGAGCCCAATTCATCCTCTTTTTTGTTTTTTTTTTTATAAAACCAATAATTATTAGTAAAATCAAAAATCAAAAATAAAATAAACTAAGTATTTACCAGTGGGTTGTCTCCCACTAAGCGCTCGTTTAACGTCAATAGCTTGATTGTTCACGCATTTTAGGCAGTGGGTGCATCATCTAGAGACACAATGTGTCCTGCTGGAATCTCGGCTTGAGCCCAATAGTGTTTCACCCTCTGTCCATTCACAATGAACTCTTCTCCTTTGGAGTTCATCAGGACAATGGCTCCATATGGTCTGACCTCTTTGATGGTGAAGGGACCTAACCAACGTGAACGCAATTTACCAGAAAACAATTGCAAACGAGAGTTATACAGAAGTACCTGATCATTTGGTTCGAAGTGTCTGGAGACAATCTTCTTATCATGATATGCCTTAGTCCTCTCTTTATAGATCTTTGAGTTCTCATAAGCATGATAGTGAAGTTCATCTAACTCGTTGAGTTGTACTAAGCGCCTTTCTACAGCAGGCTTCAAGTCGAAATTCATCTTCTTCATAGCACAATGTGCCTTGTTTTCCAATTCCACTAGAAGATGGCATGCTTTGCCATAGAGTAGCTGGAACGGCGTAGTTCCAAATGGCATCTTGTAGGCAGTCATGTAGGCACAAAGTGCATCATCCAACTTCACAGCCCAATCCTTCCTTGTCTTGCCCACTGTCTTCTCCAGGATTTGTTTGATCTGTCTGTTGGAGACTTCAACCTGTCCACTCGTCTGAGGATGATAAGAAGTAGCCACACGGTGCTGAACATCATGCTTCTTCAGGAGCTTGTCAAATACCTTGTTGATAAAGTGAGAACCAACATCACTTATAACAATTCGAGGCACTCCAAATCTAGGAAAAATTATGGTTCGAAACAACTTAAGAACCACCGCAGCATCATTGGTCTTACTAGCTATTGCTTCCACCCACTTGGATACATAGTCAACAACAACCAAAATGTACTTGTTCCCAAAAGATGAGGGAAAAGGACCCATGAAATCGATGCCCCGGCAATCAAAGATTTCAACTTCAAGGATGAAGTTTTGTGGCATCTCATGTCTTTTGCTGATATTTCCCCTTCTTTGACAAACATCACATTGAGTTATGAACAGCTGTGCATCCTTGAACATAGTAGGCCACCAGAAGCCTGTTTGTAGAACCTTGGACATTGTCTTGAAAATGCCAAAGTGTCCAGCATTTTCATAACCATGACAATGGAAAAGCACATCTTGAACTACACTCTCTGCTATGCATCTTCGGTAAACATTGTCTGAACAATGCTTATACAAATGAGGTTCATCCCAACAGTACATCCTATGTTCTCTCATGAATTTCTTCTTCTCTTAGTTCTTGAGATGTGTAGGCTCAATGTCAACAGCTAGGAAGTTTACAATGTCAGCATACCACGGCCTATTGAAATCAGATACAGCAAAGATGGGTTACCGAAACACGTCGTTCAAGAGTATGTGAAGTGATGTTGTTGTTCCGGACGGATGTCGATCAGCACTACTGATGGTGTCGATCGACACGTGATTTTTGTCGCGAACTCGTGTCGAGTAGAATTGATTCGCGAGTCTTCAAGTTTGCAGAGGGGCTGTCGATCGACATCCGTGGATGTCGATCGACACTAGCCTCTTTTCTGAACACGATGTGGCTTGAAAACGAGTCTCAACGAAGTAGACACTCTCTTCAGGCAGGAAATCATCAATGCGAACGTCATCCTCGATCCTAATCCTTGAGAGATGGTCAGCTACCCCATTTTTAACTCCCTTCTTATCTTTAACTTCAATGTCAAACTCTTGAAGAAGCAAAATCCATCTCAACAACCTTGGCTTTGCATCCTTCTTCTGCATCAAGTACTTCAATGCAGAATGATCAATATGAACAATTACCTTTGAGCCAACAAGGTATTGTCAAAATTTCTCAAAAGCAAAGACCACAGCCAGAAGTTCCTTCTCAGTGGTTGCATAATTCTTCTGAGTATTATCCAACGTTCTGCTGGCATAGTATATATCATGAAGCTTCTTGTCTTTCTTCTGTCCCAACACAGCTCCTACCGCAAAGTCACTGGCATCACACATTACCTCAAAAGGCAAATTCCAATCCAGAGGTTGAACAATTGGAGCACTCACCAAAGCTTGTTTGATCTGTTCAAAGGTTGAATGGCATTCTGTTGTGAACTCAAATTTCACATCTTTGCAGAGAATAGCAGTGAGTGGCCTTGCAATCTTGCTGAAATCTTTGATGAATCTTATGTAGAACCCAGCATGACCCAGAAAACTCCACACTGATTTCACAGAATCAGGTGCTTGCAAGGTCGTCATTACTTCAATCTTAGCGCGGTCTATTACGATCCCTTCTGCTGAAACTTGTGCCCAAGTACAATGCCATCTCTGACCATGAAGTGGCACTTCTCCCAATTCAGGACTAAGTGCTTCTCATCACATCGCTGCAACACTGCGCATAAGTTGTCTAGACAGCCTTTAAAAGATGACCCATAAACAGAAAAGTCATCCATAAAGACTTCCATAAATTTCTCAATCATGTCCGTGAAGATGGACATCATGCATCGTTGGAAAGTCGTTGGAGCATTACAAAGTCCGAATGACATTCTTCGATATGCAAATGTACCATAAGGACATGTAAACGTGGTCTTCTCTTGATCATCCGAATGGATCGGAATCTGGAAGAACACTGAATACCCATTAAGGAAGCAGTAGTAGGGATGATTCTCCAATCTTTCCAGCATCTGATCAATGAAAGGCAATGGAAAGTGATCCTTTCTGGTCGTAGCATTCAGCTTCATGTAGTCTATGCACATCATGTGTCCAGTCACAGTCCTTGTAGGAATTAGCTCATTATTCTCATTCCTCACCACTGTGACTCCTCCTTTCTTAGGAACCACATGAACTGGACTGACCCAAGCACTGTCTGAAATGGGATAGATGATCCCAGCTTCCAGGAGCTTCATGATCTCCTTTTTGACTACTTCCTTCAGGTTCGGATTCAACCTCCTTTGATGTACAATTGATGATTTTGTCTCATCCTCAAGGTGAATCTGATGCATGCACAAGTCTGGCGAGATACCTGAAATGTCATCAAGAGAATAGCCAAGAGCTTTGTGAAATTTGCGCAACTTGCTTAGCAACAAAGTGAGCTCTGCATTGTTTAAGGAAGCATTCACAATTATAGGATAAGTTGAGTTAGGTCTAAGAAAAGCGTACATTAGCCCTGCAGGGAGCTGTTTTAGCTCAACTTTTGAAGCTTTAGCCTTAATCCAGTCGCCAAGCGTGGCAGCCTTCGCGGATGTGCTGACCAATTCCTCTTGTGCGATCAATTGCAAGACTTGCTCACTAGCATCCATCATCTTTGTGTATCCAGCAGCGACATCGTCTAAGTGTTCAGCCTCTGTTGTTGAAGTCGTTAATGCTCTTTCCAAAGGGTCTGTGTTGGGGTCGATTTTCACCTCGACGAGATCAATCAGGAAAACGGCTAAGTATGGAAATCATACTCGACCGCACAAAATGTGCACAAAAACGAGACCGAGCTAGGGCGCCTCGCTGCGTGGACTGAGCACGAAAACGAGTCGTGCACAGTTTGTGCACGAGGCAAAACTAAAACGCTTCGGCGCACAGTTTGTGCACGAGGCAAAACCAAACACCCCGGCGCACAGTTTGTGCTCGAGGCAAACACCTCAGCGCGCAGTTTGCGCACAAGACCGAGGTAAAGCGCCTCGGTGCATGGAATGTGAGGAAACGAACCGTGCGCAGCTCATGCACTACGCCGAGCCAATCACTTCGGTGCATTTTCTGTGCATGGTGTGGGATGAATGCCTTGGCAAAGAATTTGCACGAAGAACCAAAACGAACCGAAACAAACCGGGCACACCCGGTAGCAAACGTAACCGAAGTGTTTATGGGCTGAGCGAAGACGAGGCCCAAAAACCGATCTTAAGATTAAAACTTTTGGGCCACAAGCCCGAGCCCACGAAGAGATCCGAAGAAACATTTACCCTAGGCGTCTTGCGGGAAGGAGCACCGTCAAGAGAAGAGATCGAGAAGAATCTAGGGGAATATTCCCGAAATCCTCGTTTAGTCGGCTTAGAAAGATGTATAAATAGGATCATTAACTTGTTTGGGGAGAGAGAGGCTAGACCGAGCAGAAAACACTTGTACCCAAAAGCTTATAGCAACGAATCTAATAAAACTCCATCTTTGGATCCTTGTTTCGGTTTTGAACTTAGAATCTTTGCGTCCTCTTTTGAATTTCTTGACAGATAATCTATTGTGTGAAATCCAGCACGCACAGTCTGTAGGATGGTCCACTTGGAAAATCTCTTCAGCAAGGTTGGTGAGTGAATCGACATAGAAGGTATGTCCATCGATAGTATGTCTCTTCATCAGTTTCTCCATGTCAAAATTCATCACCAAGTCACCAACATTCAGTGCAATCCTTCCCTTCCTCACATCAATGATGGCTCCTGCTGTAGCCAAGAATGGTCTGCCAAGAATGAGATGATCTTTGGGTTCCTCATCATAAGCTAGAACCACAAAGTCTGTGGGAATCAAACAATCTCCCACTTTGATAGGAACATCCTCCAAGACACCTTCAGGGATCCTTATGGATCCATCAACAAGGACTAAGGAGATCCTGGGGGCTTTGAAATATGTCATATCCAGCCTAAGAGCAACTGAAAGAGGCATAAGATTGACACTTGAACCCAAGTCCCATAGAGATCTCTCAAACTTGTCTGAAAAGATTGAACAATCAAGAACAAAACTTTCAGGATCTGCGAGCTTCTCTGGGATCCTATTCTGAATCACTCCGCTAACTTGTTCTGATATCATCATGACTCCTTCCTTCATATCCATGTTCTTGGTCATCATTCTTTTCAGATATCTCCTTATCACGGGAGTAGTTCTAATGACATCTATCAAAGGAATTTTCAGCACTAGTATATCCATGATAGCCTTGCATCTGACATCAAGTAGCTCCTTCTTGGACTTCTTTGGTATCAAAGGGACAGGGATCTTCGGTTTGTAGATCCTTTCTGCTGCAATGCTCGTCGTTTTGAGCGGAGTTGGTGATGTCTAAGAAGAGCGTCGATCGACACCCTCCTGGTGTCGATCGACACTCGCTTTTGATGTCGAGTTCTTCGCGTCTGGCTTACTTGCTTTGTCGTGATCCTCCATGGGTGTCGATCGACACTCATGAGTAGTGTCGATTGACACTTGGTCCGCAGCATCTTCAATGTCTTCAAGCTCCTCGAATTCTTCAGCACTAAGACCTCTTTTCTGCACAGGTTGAAGGTTCTTCCCACTTCTCAATGTGATGGCATTCACATGGCGTTTGGGATTAGTATCAGTCGTTCCTAGAAGAAATCCTTCTTGCTTGTTAACTGCTCCTGCAGTTTGGGCAACTTGAGTGTCCAACTTCTTCATATGAGAGTTCAAGCTCTCAATCTTTCCATTCAGGTCTTGGTACAGCGAATCAATCTTCCCATTGAAATCTACCGTTATCTTCTGTTGTTCTTCTAGAAGCTGTTCTATAATAGATTTCATCTCATTATCTTATGCAGGAGGCTTCTGGTAAGAAGAAGAACCATAGTTTCTTGAATAATTAGTGTTCTGGAATGGGGGTTTATGAGTATAACCAGAAGAGTTTTGATTTCCTGTGAAGGAGTTCTTCTGATAATTCCCATTGAAACCCCTGTTTCCTTGCTGATTCCCAAACTTTTGGCCTTGAAAACCACCTCCGTTGATGTAGTTGACATATTCTTCTTCACATTCATCATTAGGCTCGAATGTCTCTACCTCATTAGCAAAGTGTACTTGCTTCTTGCCCACCAAGATGTTGTGTATGCTATCCAGCTTTGCCTTAACCTCAGCTATTTGGCTTCCTCCATTTGCACCAGCATGTTGTTTCCTCTCAAAGTCTGCATTCTTGGTGCTGTTGCAAGAGGCCAAATTCTCTATAAGCACCATTGCATCATCCGGATATCTAGTGTTGAAGTTGCCATTGCTCGCAGCGTCTAAAGCTATATGGTACCTCAAATCGATCCCTCGGTACAAGATTCCTAGTAGATGTGGCTCGCTGAAACCGTGATGTGGACAGTCCCTCTGGTAAGCTTTGAACCTCACCCAAGAAGCCTTGAATGCTTCAGTAGGTCCTTGGGCAAATGCAGTGATCTTTGTCCTTACCTCTTCGGATCGTGCATCATCAAAGAAATTGCATAAGAATGCGTTCTTTGTGTCTTCCCAGGTAGTCAACGATCCTGGTGGCAATTGCTTCAGCTAGTACGCTGCATCTCCTCCAAGAGAGTATGGAAAAAAGCTTGCAGAATAGGTAGTCGTCGGACACTCCGTTGGTCTTAATGTTGGATGCCAAGTCTTCGAACCTCTCAATGTGGTCTATGGGGTGCTCATGAGGGAGACCATGGAAAGGATGCTGAGCCACAAGTGTGAAGTAAGCAGGCTTCAGCTCAAAGTCATGCCTTTGAAAGGGAGGTGGGCGAATCGCAGCTCTGTTTGCGTAGAACTGGTCTGGCCTGTTGTATTCGCCAAGCGTTCTTCCACGTCCAGCATTCGCAGGTGCGATTTGTACTTGTTGCTCGATGATGGCAGCTCCATTCTCATCAAGTCTCTGGCCTTGAGCATTCCTCCGATGCCCTTCTCCATCCACCAAATTACCAGCTTCGTCAGGTATCAAAACCATAAGACCAGCCATCTCTTCCTGCGAAGGGTGTCGATCGATGCCAAGGTGGGTGTCGATCGACACTCGTGCAGATTTCTGGTTCGTTCGTTCTAGACGGCCGAGCTCCTGGTTGAGTGTGATTAGCTCCTTTTCTTTGTTGCTCATGGTACTGCGATTAACCATGCACCTGAAACCAAAAATAAGAAACTAAATTAGTAACCAAAACAAAAACTAAACCTAGTCAAAATTCTAATACTAGATTCCGTAGGCAGCTATTACTTCCCCGGCAACGGCGCCAAAAACTTGATAGGGGCAAAGTTTTACCCAAATAAATCAACACTGCAAGTGCACATCAATGCAGTTGAAGTATAAGGGGTTATCGAATCCCAAAGGAAGTAGATGCTACACTATGGTTTCTAGGTTCAAATTATGCTAGATCAAATCAATAAAAGTAAATTAAACTATTAAGCAAATCAGTAAACAAAATTAAAAGTGATTAAAGTTCAAGAGACTAAGGCGCTAGGCAAGGATAATTATCAGGTTGAATCTGAGAATGCATAAAATAAACTGTCATGAAATTATTAAGAACCGTCTAGAACTCGAAACACTAATTTAAAACCAATCAACTCTCGTTGCAGAAGTTATCTATGCTTAAATTCCAGAATTCCAAATCTCTTTGCAAATTCAAACAATTAAGGCAAGCATTAAAAAACAGGTTCGATTGTTCACAAAATCTCTAAACCAAATCTCTTTACGAATAGATATTTTGCTCATCTATGATTAGTTCAAGTTATTAATATAATGCTCTCGCATCTATTAAACAACCTAGGGTTTGATTTCTAAGTGATCAATTAAGAATTCAATATAAGCACAAATCAAGATGAAGATCCAATTGATTTTCCTAACAGCTTAATAATTCTACAAACTCATCATCAACCCTAAATCACCCTAACCTAACTAGCAAACTACTCAGACATGGAGATGAAAGCACAAATCATGACTGAAATAAATTGCATAAAATAAGAAAAGAAAATGATACAGGGGTTCGAAAACTTCTCGGAAGAGTACAAAATTGTCTCCCCAAAATCTCAGGATCAATCTCTCTCTAAGTCTCAAAAACAGAAAAATAATGATAATGTGTCTGGCTAAACAATGCCTTCAAAACCTATTTATAGAGGTAAATTCGCGTCAGGGGCAATCTTGTAAATTATGAAAACTTGAAGCAATTTCCTTTTCCTTGTGGAAATCGCCAAACTTGGGCGGCTTCATTGGTGTCGATCGACACCAAGGGTCAGTGTCGATCGACACCCTTCTTGTAGTTCGGCTCCGACTTCATCACTTCGGCGGCTTCTCCAGAATGCTCCAATAAGTTCCAAAATCTCTCATTAAGCTCCAAATGTACTCCATCCTGTAAAGACTCTAATAGGACTCTAAAAATAACAAAAGACTCTATAAAAAAGACTTATATCATGGTTAAAAAGTGGTAAAAACCATGATATATCACAATAGCAACCTAATTACTAACTTAAATACTGAAACAGAAGAGAGACCACAGACAAACCCAAGAAATATTTAGCGTCGGAGAATAACCAAAAGACAGAGAGCCTCGAGAAGGACCGAAACACCCAGGATACCTCCATAAGAACTGATAACCCGAAGAGAGAACTTGAACAACTCAAACCAGAATCAAAACCGACAGGCCTGAAAGCAGACACCGATCAAAACAGAGAACAACAGCAAACTCCAACCAAACCATATCCAGGAAGCGATGAAAAAGAGAAGATCTAGGGTCAAGGAGAAGATACCTTGACATCCGACCGGGGACAAGCCAAAGAAAACCACCACCTCAAACACACGGACACATCAAGCTAGCTTCAGCCACCTACAGACAGAAACCAGCCACCTCCTCGCAAGAGCTGAAGTGAAGACCGAGATCAGTGCACGTTCTTGAACCCCTCTTCAAAACCAAAGAAGCTTCAAAGAAGAGCCTATAGGCGCAGCTGCAGCAAAATACCATCAGAATGGTAAACCCCGAGAGCGAACTAAACCCACCGTAAAACTCCGTAAGCCAGACGCCGAGAAGCAGAGAAGAAGAAACTAGGAGACATCACTAAAACTCACCGCTGCTTCAACCTAAGCCGAAAGGCCGGACCTATAGAACGTCAAGGTGGGGAACCACTTGCAGATGAAAGGAACGAAAACTAGATTCACAAGATCTAGATCTAAGAAATTAGCCCTAAAATCCAAAACCAAACACCCAAATAAAGGGAAGGGAGACAAATGAAAAACAAAACAGAGGCACAGCCCCGGCGCTGTGGAAGCCGCCGGAGCTGAAGAACAACAAAAAATTTTGAAGGAGAAGAGAAAAGGCGGTGCTTGAGAAGAGAGAGAAAAAAGAGGGCTAAAATTGGTTCTCTACTTAATTGAAAACCAAAAATAAAAAACAATTCAACGCATTTTGGCAAAACCGGTCTAAACCAATATAAACCATTCCTATAAATACGATGTCTACATATCTTTAAGCTTTGTTTTAGCTATGGCTGCTCTTATCCCCATTCTCCAACCTTTCTTCTCTTCAATCACTGAACCTCAAGCACGAATCTCCGCTCAAACCTCCGACGACCATCCACGCACTCTCTCTCGTCGCGGCGCCGTCTCTCTCTCCTCCGTCTCTCTCCTCCTCCTCACTCTCTCTCCAATTGATCCCGCTTTCGCCTTCGGAATCTGTACACACACAATTCTTGCTGTAATTTTGATCTCCAATTAATCAAACCCTAATCTCTTGATGGGTTTCACGCAGCAGGACCTAAAGAATGGTTGAAAGATCAGAAGAAGAAGTCATCGAGGTTCTTGCTAGCTCCCATTGATGCATCTCGTGAAAGCCTCCGCTCTGTTTATCTTTCTCTCAGTACAGTTTCTCTCTTTCTTCCTTCTCTCTTTTCATTTTTTTTTTCTTTGAAGTTTTATTGATTTTTTTTTTTTTGGTAACATAAGCAACTAGAGAATCTGATTACACGGATAAAGATTTGGAGAGCCTTCAGAATTTGTTAAGGACTTCTGCAAGAGACTGTGTACCTAAAGAGAGAAGTTCTCTTGTGGATTTTCAGTCTAAAACCGGGGTTGAGGTTTTAATATCTAAACCCTTTTCTTGATTTCAATTGGTATCTTAAAGATTTGGTTTTTTTTTTTTTTGATGAAGATGAATGATGTTTCAGGTTTGCACATTTAAGCTTGTTCTGAAGAATGCTGCTTCATTACTAGATGATAAGGATCCACTCATATTGGAGGCAGAGAATATACTAAATGATCTTATTAGGTAAATTATATAATCTCTGCTAATGTGATTCTATTGGATGCTGCTACACAATTGGTTAATATGAAAGAATAATGTAATGCAAATGCATATGGTATCAGAACAGGTTCTGCTCGAAATGTAATGCAAATGCTGTGATTTGTTTCTTGCTCTATGAAGGAGATATGTTCTTTCTCGTTCCACAGTCTGTTGATTCCGCACTTTTATATCTCAGGTCCTTCGGTTCCCTCATCGTGCTCACGAATGGGATTGATATGAACCTACCTTCTGATAGGTTAGTGTTTCTTCAATAAGCTTCTGTAAACATGGAAGATTACGAGATTCAATTTTCTTCATGTTAATTCTATTCTCATGTCACTAAAGCAGTGCAATTTTTTTAACTTGTTTTCAGAAAAAAGATTGAAGATGCAGTTATGGAGGCAATCTCTTATCTTGACAAATTTGAGAAGAGTGTCAAGGACTGTCTTGAGATCTGATGAGATGAAGTCTGTTCTTTTTTTCTTGAAGTCTGGTCTTTTCTTCTTGAAAATGAGAGACATCTCATTTTATATAAATATAATCATTTGCTTGATGCTGAGCTTCATTCTTCACTTAAAAATCGTTTCGAGTTACAGTAAGGAGATGAAAAATGGAACTTTTGAGTTTAGAGTTTACATATATATATATCAATGGTTTATACATCAAATTACAAACAATCTCCTACACAGTTTCTATGGTGTGAAAGACTCATATACTTTGTTCTGCAAAAGCCTATCCACTTGTGGAATGAGCTTTACATGCTCACATTGTTCTCTATGGGATTATCTGGAGGCGGTGAGCCAGAGGCCTCGACCAAATACAAGCGGCAGCACGGTGTTCCATCGTCCGGGTGGATCTGCGCGGACCTTGGCAGGCGAAGAAGTTTGTTGAAGAGGTTCAGTGGATCGTGCAGCAGGCCGAAATTCGCGTCCGGATCACCAATCTGTGAGAGGCTGACATGAGAGAACCCCAAAGATGGTAAGAGCTGTTCAGGCCAGTCACTGTAAAAGTGGAACACGGAGTTCGGGAGCGTAGCAGACGGTTTGTTCATGAAATCCGCCAAGAGAACCGTGCTGGTTACCGCGCACTTGTCAGCTATGAGGTTCAGCACTTGCATTGCCTCTGTATGAGACAGGTAATAGAGAATGCCTTCGAGAACCCATACCGTGTTAATCTCTGGCGTAAAACCGGACTTCTTAAGCTTTTCGAACCAATCTTTGTCTCTGATATCGATTGCTACCCTGGCTAGTGATTTCGCCGTCATCCTAAGCTCATCTCTGGATTTCACAGCGGCTTGAACTAGGCTCGTTTTCATTTGCAAGACATCGGGAAAATCCACTTCAAATACGTCGCTTTTGTTCAAGCAGTTTAGTCTGTATGATCTTGCATCCATTCCTGAGATTCAACCACACCATTCTATGTTATTAGCTACTTATCATCAATTCTTGCTTCACGTATTTAAAATGTTCTAAACCAAAGAAACCAAACCTGCACCGAGTAGAACGACCTGCGCCGCATCATTGTCGAAAGAAGCCAGAGCAGCTTGAATCCTTGTGTCAAACCAGAGAGTTCGAACGGCAAGAATCACACCGGGCACCTCTCGAGCATTCTTGAGCCGGTCTTTCTGAATCTTTGTGTGTAGGTTTCTCAAATGCGTCTCTCCGGCGAACAAATGAGCGAGCGGATCGTGAATGACATGTTTCCACAGAGCTCTTCCTGCAGCTGTTTGGCAAGCAGACTTCTGAAGGTAATCCCACTCGGTTTGAATGCTCATGTGAAGTTTCTTGACGCTTTCGGTATGTAAAACCTCGGGTATCACGAGTTCTTCTTCAATATCCGGCCATGTCGTAGTAGTAGCTGATGATTCTTCATCTTCTTCTTGTGGATTTTTGTTTTCTATTTCAGACATTGTTTCTTTCTTGTTCTCTTGAGGCGAATAATGTTTTGTCTTGATATATAATGAAGGAATGTGGGAAAAAAGAGAAATTGCTCTGTTGGTGTTTCGTAGGGATAAGAAAAGAGAACCACACATAAAAACAAAGGCATACGTTCTTCTATGTATAACCACTGGCCTTTGTTTTCTGTTAAAAGAGCAAACGAGTGGCTCCACACTCAAGTTGCTTCAATTACGAGAATCCTGCATTAATGTAATGATTTTGACCAACTAAATCTCTAGAGCTCGAGTGTCCACTAGTTTTTTAGTTCTTTTTCTTGAATGTTTCTATATCAATCCGGATTTTATAATAAAAATACGCATTTATGGACATTCTAGATCTAGAAGTCCGATTATATTTTGTTTAAGGTGTGAAGTTGAGACATGGTAAGAATTGGTGAGAAGTTTTGATGTTGTTTGCTATTGTCATTCTCGTTTCTTAAGAACATTACAATTTGTCAAGTTCTTTCTTTTTTAGTAAACAATTTTTTTATGTATAGCAAAACTGAAGTAAAATACATATTGAGCCCGGTTAAAATTTTGGAAATGAGGTAGAATTTCGAGGATAGAGAAGAGAAGAGAAGAGAATATTAATATGCTAGGCTTTTTCTGTCCAGAAAAAAAAAACTAATTTACATAATTACACTATAAATTTATTGTCAATATGCACTGCAAAATTGCAAATCACTTAATGATGGCTACCAACAAAATATTAGCCAAACCTTTTGCCACCACTTATAGAGTTTATTTAATAACAAATAAATAAAGAAAAATAATTGCGTTTCCAGACGTTTATTAATAACAAACAAATAAATAAAAATCATTGCATTACCAAACAAATAATTGCGTTTCTAGACGTTTATTAATAACAGACGTTTATTAGAGGACATAGAATCTCACGATCATGACACCATGATTAACTAAAAAATAATCGATCATAGTTCAATCAATCTATAGAAAAATAGAGAAAACAGTCTATAAATATTAATCAAGATGGTAAATAATCATATTTTAAAAAAAATAATTTTAGAGAAATAGCTTTTTAAAATTCAATAGCTGAATCAAACTTATGATTCATATAAATTTATTTGTAACTAGAATATGATCCGCATATATGCGGGTTTTGAATAAATATTTAAAACCGGTAAAAACTTATTTGAAAATAAAATGCGATTACTTGTGAAGAAGAATAAAACTAAAAAAGAAATATAAAATTTATTTATTTATTTTTATTTTTATTGTTTGTAAATAAATTCTATTATTATTTCCAAATAGGATTTTTATATAATAAAATAAATATTTATTTTGTTGTGAAAGTTACAAACATAAATTTTATATTCTCAAACAAAATCTATTCCATCAGGTCAAAATTTGATTGGTAGACTTTAACACGTGTCGCGATCATGTTAATTAGCAAATTTGAAACATCAAGTTTTATATAAGAATATTGTATATTTTCCAAAATTGAAGTTAATTTTATTTACTATTGTTTTCATTTTAGATTTCTATTGAATTATATATCTTTTTCAAAAATTTCCTTTTTATTTTAATAATTTCCTATTAGTGTTATTATCTGATTATATAATTTTTTAATATAAAGTTTTATTTACTAATAAATTTTAATCATAATGAAAATAACAGATTTTTCTTTATGGTATTTTTAAATAGAAACAAAATTTTATTTTATTATTGTTTAAGTTATATCATGATTGTATTTTAACTATCGAATTAGTGTTATTCTGTTAATAAAAAAAAATATTTATTAAATAAATAATTTATAGTTAATTCAAAATTTGAACCATAGTCAATCAAATGGATAAACAAAATTGTTAAATATTTTCTAACAATGAAAAACATAAAAAAACTTATTTTCTTTTTTCTTAATTTCTTAATTTGCTTTTTTTTCCTTTTAATATTAGTAATTCATCATACAATTTTCTTGATCAAAGAAAAACATAAAAAACTTTTTTTCTTATTTACTTTTTTTTTTCCTTTTAGTATTAGTAATCGATTATAAAATTTACTTATTCTAATTGGAAAACATAAAATAAACTTATTTTTATTTTTTTTAAACTAATTTTTAGAATTAATTCGAATAGTAAACATTAGCAAACCAAACGAATAACCAAAATGGATAATTTTATTAAATGAAAAAAACACAAAAACTTCTTTTCCTTTTACTTAATTTTTTATTTACTTTTTTGGATTTTTGGATTATTATTTTAGTTTTAGTAATGTATCATATAATTTCTTTAATCTAAAATAAAAAAACATAAAAAAAAAACTTAATTTTCTTTTTCTTAATTTTTTTTATTTACTTTTTGATTTTTTCTTATTTTCCTTTTACTATTAGTAATCGATTATACAATTTCCTTGGTCTAATTGGAAAACATAAAAAAAAAATATTTTCATTTTTTGTTTTCAAAACTAATTTTTAGATTTATGTAAATATTATGTTAAAATCTAATTAATTGGTTGATTTGTTTTTAACACGTGTCAAAATTTAATCGATAAACTTGACACGTGCCCTGATCATGTTAATTAACAACTTTAACGCATCCAACTTTATATAATAAGATAATATTTTTTTAAAAAAAATTTTGACGAATTAATTATTATGCATTTATCATAATCAAAATCTCGATTAGAATCCGCGAATAAGCGATTTTATAATAATAAACTTTAAAACCCATCAAAATAATTTTTTTTAACAAAATACAAAACAAAATTAGATCACTACTAAAAATATATATATATAAAAAATACAAAATAGAAACCTAAAAGTTATTTATTTATTTTATTTTTATTTATTTTTAATTAAAATATTCAAAACACATAATCTGTTGAGGGTCCTAAGCAACATTAACCGTATTTCTCATATAGTTCACACACTTTATCAACTATCTTTTTCTGTTCCGTTGCGTTAAAAACATGGGTATGTAATTCGAGTCCTTCGAATATGTTAAAGATCTCTCCATTAACTTACTTCGAGCAAATAAAGTCTTTCTTTATCTTTACATTCATCTCCCGTATATGATCTCTCTGCTCTCTAGAGAAGTTATGCTTCTCAAGACTCGCATCAAAACCTTCTTTATATGATTCTTGCTTTCATCCTCTTCATTGAACTCATCATCGTCTAATGAAATATCATTAGCATATAGAATTTCCTTTTAAATTAAAATATATCATAGTTAATCTAATTTATTATTTATTATTATTTTTATTTTCTTAAATTGAGAATGTCGGTGATGGTATGGCTGAGAAAAATATCCGTTAAATTTGATTTGATCCGTTATTTGCTTAGATTCGATCAAAAAAATACGGATATCCATAATTTTACGGAGTAAAATAAATATAAGAAATCATATCCGTTAAAAACAGAGCAAATCACAAATACTAAAAATTTAAAAGATGGATATTCAATCTGCTCCGGTATATGTATATATATGTATATGTATATAAATAATTACATATATATTGTATAATTACTATATTTATATGTAAGTTTTTATGAATTTCTATTCATTATATTAGTTAATTTAATATTGAAGTTTAACAAATTAAAAAAAAAATTTTGTGAAATTCTTTTATTTATAAGTTAAATTTTGAGTTTTTAGATTACTTTATTATTTTTATAATTATTTAATATTTTACGGAACAGATCGGATATCCGGTTAGTAGCAGAGCGGATACGGATCGAAAAACTACTGAAACAGACAGAACGGAATGTATCACACATACCTCCAAAATCTCATCGGCTCTGTGTCCACCCCTAATGATGGGTTGCCAATGATTGTAGGATATGTTATTCAACCACTAAAAGTGAATCAAACTATGCCATCTTACATATAATGTCTTTCTTTCTAACTCATCCTCTATTATAGACATAATTACTTTTTACTTTTTTTTCAAACTTTGATTATACTTAAACTTGGATTACAATATAAAGAACTAGTAGACTATTTGCCAGAAAATATAGACCATTTGTTACATAATTAAAAATTAATATATTAAAAATTAGTTATACAGTTTAAATCATAGATGAAAACCAGAAGTTTTTTAAAAAATATTTAAATTGATCGTTTTGTATTCCATCTTTAGTTCTTCTGCCAACGAGCAAAATACTAATAGCTTGTGATTCTTTCGAGGGTGAACGTTTAAAGACATTATCCAAACCAGAGAAGGTTGGTGGAAAAGTTCTCTTTGAAACAGAAGGTGGTAAAAGCGATCTCTACCAAAAGAAGGAACTTGTTGCCAATGATCTCCCATATGGAAGAAAATGATAACAAGGCCCGACATAAAATGAGATAGGCTTCATATATAGTCATATAAGTTGCTAAATACATGCTTGATGGGCTGATGAGGTTGTGGCCCAGGCCCAACAAAAAAAAGACGTGATTTGATGAATGGTTTTCTGGTGGTCCAAAGGTGATCGGCCGGAAAATCAAAGGAGAAAGCTCCTCCGATAAGAGAAGAGAAACTCGAGGTCAGAGATAGGTCGATATGAGCTTCGAAGTGGCTCACCGAACCGGCGAGTCTTAACACATGAGAGCTGAAGAGAGGAAGATTCTTCAGTTGTTAACCGAAGCAAGGAATCTTGTGAGCGACAAATCTGCATCAAACAGACGCAGATTTGAGAGAACAAAGAGAGAGTCGAAGGAAGGCGAAGGATCTGGTGGGTCTGGAAGATGCGGAGTAAGCGATGACGAAGCCCCAGTCAAAGCCCAAAGTAATTAAGGGAGGTTGAGAGAGATCATCCGGTGGGACGCAAAGGAGAAGTTCACCACAGCGGAGGAGCTAGGAGGCATCAGAGGTGAAAAGAGATCTCATTACCGGAAAGCGACGGAAGGTTGAGAAACGGTACTTCAAAATCATCGAGGAGATCCCGAGAAGAAGACAAAGCAGCGATCAAGAATAAGAATATGCGGCGAAGATTGATATATTACGTATTTTGCTACTTTTTAATAGTACTACTATTTTCTATATGTTTTCAATAAAACGGATGTAATTTGGTTATAAATCGATGTTTTCAGTTTTTTTAGAGTTTTTAGAGGTTTGAAAGGAAATATGGAGAATTGAAGTAAAAATGGAAGTTTTTGGATAATTTGAAGATTCGACAGCTTCTAAGTTAGATGGAACACTTCCCGCCATATCATCACCAAATTTTGACACAAGATAGTCATGGATGTTAGCTTTCATCTGCAAGTGGTTTGAAGTCAATCAAAATCCTGAGTCAGAAGTTATGCTCAAAATACTGAAGACTGCCAAATCTGGTGATAAAATGGAGCAAGCAGAAGATTTGGTCATCAACCGACCAGGTGCAATCAACTTACACAAGTCGGTTGGCCAATCGATTGAAACCGGACAGAAGTCCCTGAAATTTTCCAACCGATCGACCATACAACAATCTGATCGATCGATAGGCATAGCCAACCGATCGGTTGGGTCTGCGATAAAAATATGAAGTTTCCATTATTTCGCCAATAATTATACAAATTCACCCTAGCCGACCCTTGAACCTATATAAACACCAGAGAGCCACGAAAATATCATCACAATTCGAGAGAAACCACCATCTAAAAGATTCATTGTTTTCATAATTTTTGGTTTGAAGATTTTCCACTTTGTTCAATGGAGAAGATTTCCACCTTTGTATCTCTATACAGAGAAATCCATTTTGTCCGCTGCTATGATTTCATTTGTGTGAGTAGTTATTTGTTGGGTTTAGTGTTGCTTAAAGAGGATTTATCATGGCTTAAAAAAAAGGATTGAATGATTTAGGTTTAGTAGTTTAGTTAAAATTCTTTTATCTTTGTTGAGAATAGTGCACATTACTTTCCTGCCCAGTTAGTGATTGATCTTAGATTAGTATTGTTTGCATACTGCTTCTTGCCAATCTGAAATTTGCATAGATGAGTTCATTTGCATTACTTGCGAAAGTTTGTTTTTGATGGAAATGTATTAACATATTGAATCCTTTTATTAGTTCTATATTGTTGTAGGTTGATAAATAAAGAGATAATCTGGTATGAGAGTATTGATCATACACTATAATGGATTTGAGTTTAGAAACTTCCACCAAATTTATCATTCCTAAACATGTCTGAATAGTTTAATCCATAACCCCTAAAAATTTCTAAACAACCCAACATTTTAGTTTATTGATTTTAAAAGTATATTATTTCGTTTGATTTTCATTTTGGTTACAATAACAAAAAACTTATATATTTTGTACTAGCTTGATATTTGTTTATATAGTTTATAGTGCAGCTATCAATTTCTGTAAATTCGATCAATAAATACTATGATAGCAACATATACACTTGCAGAAAGAAACAGAATTATTTTAAGTAAAACTTTAGAAGCACATCAAAAATCTGGAGGCAAGGGAATATGGCGGTTAGATTTGAATGGAGGAGCAGCGCCTTCATCTTCGAAGACTGGCACATTTATTAAATAAAATAACAAAACAAATGCCCCATTGCTTCTTATTAAAAACATAATCACTCAGCAAGAAAGTATATTTTGATGTCGATATTATCAGCCTAATTTTTTATAGAACAACAATCCCTTTGAATGGATTGTTTCATAAAAATGTTCAAAATGATTCAAATCCCAATTTCACTACTTTTGTTGGTTGACAAAAAAAACTACTTTTCGTTGGTTATGAAAAATAAGCTCAATTAATTTTTTTATATAACCCTTCAGCACAAATCACTTAGTCCTTAGTTTCTGTTAAGATCTCAAAATCATCTTCATTGCCAATATAGTGATTTCCCAAGATTTGACATGTAATTATAGCATGCATAAACCTGTCCACTGTATTTTAATGTGGGACTCATTCCATCTCTATTTTTATCATCATGAATCTTAAGGGCCCATCTTAAAGTGCACAGGACTTCATCTTTTGTGATATGAGTTTTAATAGAATTATTATCATGAAATTTAAACATTTTTAAAAAATATCCGAATGTATAACTTCTGTGAAAAAGCTAATAATTTATTCGGTCATTTCTTGTGTATCTAAAACACCAAGTACATAATCAAATTCTTTCATATCATTCATCTCAAAATGAGATGATAACCATTGCTTAATGGTCATGAAAATTTCATATCGTTTTTAGATAATTAGATAACGTCAACAAATAAAGACAAAATTACAAAAGATATGTTCATGAAACCCAAAGAAAATATTGGCAAGTAAAACTTTTGGATAAAAAGGAGGTTTGATGAAAAGGAATATTGATGAACGCTTTCCAAAAACGCATCTCTCCTCTTTTCCTCCCTTCGAGTTCGTCCTAGCCGCATCCCTATTTTTCGATGCCGCTTTTCCGGTATCCGGTGAGTTACATCGGCACCGTGAGAGACCCCCTTTTTTCCTCCTTGTTGTTTTCGGCAATTGTATCCGGTTTTTTGGGCTTCGGCGTTGGTGTTTGAAGCCAGATCGGGGTTTCCCCGTCGGTTTTGTTCTCAGATCTGGCCTTTAAAGTGGTTGTGAAGCTCGTGGTTCCGGATCTCTTTGATCGACGGTGTGGCGTGCCCCCTGCATGTCTACAAGCGGCACGGGTTGTCTTTTCTGCCTTTGTTCTTTTACCCAGATCTGGTTTCTCGCCGAACCGTTTTTTTCTTTGCTCGGCCAGATAAATCTTTCACTGTTTCTGGAGATCGTTTGGTGTGATTCTTTCCTGGATCGGTCTATCTCGATCTCGCTCCGTCGAGTTTCAGTGATATCCGGGCTTTCGATTCTCTCCTTGCTTCTGCCTCCTGTATGATCGAGATCTCATTTTTCCGGTAGCCTTATCTAGGCGTGTTCTTGGTTGGTCACTTCCGTCGACTCCGCCGCATCCGTAAGATTTGATGTTTGTGTCTTGTCGGGTTATGAAGTTGTGGTTCTATGGGTTGAAAGGTATTTGTGCGTTTCTATATGGAAGTTTCTTCTATCGTTGTGTGGATGTCGTCATCATCGGTAAACTTACTTGGTTTGGATCTCTAGAAGTTCAGAGGCTTCGTTTGGTTTTTGCGAAGTGTTTTTAGTTTCGTTTTGTATTTTTCTTTTGTTCCCTCTTTCTGGGATTCTCGTCTTTCGCCGGCTTATTTACCGGGTTATCGGATATGTTCCCGTTTGTGTTTCCGGACAGATTTCCATCGGTTCCATCTTTGTTTATCGTTTGGCTCAATTTCGATGGAATTCAATAGTTGGAAAAAAAAAAAAAAGGAATGTTGATTAAAAATGTGCTTATCAAGTCTAAGAAAAAGTAGAAAGTTGGTGTGGGGAATAAAAATATAATAATAGGATTAGAAGCATTTAATAGCGCTATTTGGAGAGGCTCGAAAGTTTTGTATATTGACCCTGAAAATTATCACGACAGCTTTTTCAATATTTTGTCTTTATTTATCCGGTACAGAAATCATTTTCCTTTATATTATCACCCATTATTAAATTATTCCAGCTCAAACATGTTTAATTATAAAATAAAAAATTAAACAAGTGACAAAAAAATAAATACTTTTTATTCACATATGTAGCTAAATCAATTATTTTAATTATCTGCACATCCTTTTTCATATGTAATCATCCATTGTTTTAGCATCTTTTTATTGAAACCTTTTTTTCTTGATTAGAAGGTGCTTTTTCCTACACCAAACTTCTCCCCCTTTGGTTGTATTGTGAATTTGTGATATGCTCGTCGAGGAGACGCATATTTCTTACATCCGTCCAAAAGATCATGTACATACATACCATCATCTCGATAGCTAAGACTATTATAGTAAATCAATTATTAACATCAACTTCATCTTCATAGTAGCACACGGAGATGGATGAGTTTGAGTGTCGACATAAGATTGACCTAATAGTAGAAAAGCCATACCCGATTTATGACTTCACTGAAAGAAATATTTATATTTTTGTACGATTAGATTGGAGAGAGAAAGCAAAGGTGGACCTAACAAAATCCAGAGTTGAATTTTATTTATTTATTTTGGAACTTCAAATCCAGAGTTGAATTGCGTTGAGGTCATTTGAGAGGAAGAGAAAGATTGAAAGAGGCATCTAATCTATGCATGTTTCATGTACGAATGAATGACAAAGGGACATAATGTTCTTCTCACCCAATTCCCCATAACGAATCTTATGGAATGAGTGGTTCCACGGAATATTTGGTAACTTTCTGTTTGTCCTTTGTAACAAAATGAATATTTTTCTCGCAGGATATTATTAATAGAATTTTGGTTTACTCGAGGCGTCGTAATACCATTTCCAATTATTTATTTTACTATTTTATTCTAAAATTAGTTATTTAAAAATATAGAACAAGTTTGCTCCAATGATTCATTCTATTTTTTATTTTAAAGAATAATATTTCAAATATATTCTATTTTTATTTATTCATTAATTTTTATAAAATATTTTACTTTACAATACACAAATTTTACATATTTATTTTATATTTTTAATAATAAATAAATAAAGTTATAATTTTGCTACGACAATAAAATTTTATTATATAACTAGTTATTATCAATATAATTTTGTTTAAGTATAAACATTACATCTATAATTTTTGTTTAGATAAAAAAATCAAAACATATAAAAATTAAAACATTATTTTGTAAATAAAAAAGTTATATTTTAAAAATAGAAAACTTCATATATAGCTCCAAATTCTCTATTTTAAAAATAAGATATAAAGTACCATTAGAGCTGATTTTACTATAAAAATAGAGTTAGAGGCAAAAAAATAAAATCTCATTAGAAATGTTCTAAATTAATATTTAAAATGATAGACAAACTTTTTCTAAACAAAATAAATGTGAATTTACATTAGTGCATTTAGATACTTGGACTGTTTTTTGTTTGATGTAGACAGTATAAAAGATCCGATAGCTTTTAATTTGAATCTTCTATGTTGCTTTGTTAATATTGCCATATAGTTTTCGGTTCAGAAATTCAGATCTATTAAAATTAAAATGTAGAACGAAATAAACAACATAACCGAATTGGAGGATATGAATCCAAGTTAGATATTAGACTCAGTACAATCCAGAATGAATGACGAAAGTCAAACCTAAGCGGTCAAACTAAAGTCGACTTTAGGGATAGATTGAAGAATTATTCAAAAGAACAATTCAGTTATTTGACTAGAAAGTGATTGAATACACTGAAGTAAATACAATTAATATCAAATCAGGCGTATTAAATGAAGACGTTAAACACTGTTTGAAGCTATAAGAATAAGATGAGGAACGGTTAGCAAGTAATCCAAGATTTTTTTTCACTACAATTTGCTTTACGCTAGTTTTCTAAATTCTCTATTTTTACTCTTGTAAATGCTTACTAATGAAATACTAATCACCATTTGCTCCCACTTTCGCTTCTCCATCTTATTTCTTGAGCTAAACTAATGGATAATTCCTCAAAAATCATTCATTTATTTATTTCGCAAAAGAAAAACCCGATTCTCTAAATTATTTCTATTTATAAATTTTAACAGTTGTAGTTTATACTACAACAATTAACATAGGACATACTGTATATACAAATATCCCATACAAAACGATACTTCACTAACTAAGAACTTACAAAATGATATACATAACATTTCTAGATATATAAAGTGTTTTATTTTTTTGTTTGATTTATATAACTACAAAATATTTTTCAATAGCTATCATCAAATTAAACATGAAGATTCATTTTTTTTTTATTGGTTTTCCACTCCACCATCTCTCACATTTGGGATGAAAGAAACGATCGAAGACATCTGATTCCATATGTCTCAGATAATTGACATATTTGGTTCGAAGAGAGACTTCACTAAGAATTCTAAGTTCCATCTCCTTTCTATATTTCATAATTCAAACACTATCTTTTTTAAACTTTCAACTTCCTCTTTGGTATATTTTTTGCTCTGTGAGTGATAAACTAATACCTAATAAGTTTCACATATAAAAAAACTAATTTATGGTGTTTTAGTGGTTAAAATATTTACCTTGTTGGTTACAAGTCTATAATTCGAAAACATTTACTGTAATTTTAATAAAGATTGGCTATTATAAATATGTTAAATAGTAAAAATATCCGAGTTTCATACATTTTGAAAATAAATTTAGTTTTAGCTTGGAAATTCTGATTATAAAAAGAATATTCAAAAATGGTTTTATGTCAATGTTTTTTTTTCTCTTCATCACATGTGCACGGAGTCAAGTAGGTGGTTATCCTCATGGAAAACTGCCAAAATTTTGAGTTAAATAATTTTTAGAAATTTCGACCAACAATCGCAAATTAATTGTTTTCTATATATTAGATTAGGTTTCGGCTTGGTAGAATAAATCAGACTTATAAAAAAACCGAGTCACTCTTGAAATATATTAGAAGTCTAAAAAGATCATCATGATAATAACAGTATAAAACATGTTATTAAGAGCATCTCCAACCTTATTCAATTTAAGATGGGTCAAGAGGCTGACGATTGTCGTATAAGACTCATTCACGCATGACAATGGAAAGTTTTAGGCCAATATGATTGAAATAAACATGTACATTCTGCGACAATTTAGAGACAAATTCGGACGCAGCAAAACGGGTGTTTTTTTGTAGTGTATGTGTTGTAGATTTTGGGTTCGACCTTGTTTATGAAAACTTAATTATAATGGAATGGTGGTATGATGCAACCAATTATTTTTTCTTTGATATATATGTATTCTTGCTAGGAAGCAAGGATGACGCTGATGAAAATTTCAAATCATACAAGCATTAAAAACCAACTTGAAGAAACTGTTATAGTGATTCGGAAAGTGATGAAGAGGTGAATGTTCAAGCTGAAATCAGAAACTTTTATGAGAATTTGGTTAAATTGAGCATTGATAACCTTCAATTGATCAAGGATAAGAGGATGTTGGAAGTCAAAGTGAACATTCTAGAGTTAGAGCATGATCAAGTGAATGTTTTAAGTGAGATGTCTCTTTTCAAAAATCAGAGCTTGGAAGAGAAGAACAATAAGTTGGAGGAGGCACTTGTGGCAGAACGTGAAAATAATAAAACCTTGGAAGATAAGGTCATTAGGATGCATGAAGTGGTCATGTCAGAACAAGGACCTTGTGTGTGACCTAAATGAAAATAGAAAGAAGATACATATGCTAAACAAGAGATCTGAGAATTTGGATCAGATTTTAGCTTTGGGAAGAATAAGGAATACAAAGGATGGTCTTGGTTATTAAGGAGGTACAGTGAGTTCAAAAACTGTATTTGTGTCGGGAAACGTGTCAGACTGTGTTGGAACAGAGACTGTCATCACAAATTTAGATGGTGAGAATATTGTACACGTCAAACGCGACACTTCGCACGTTGCTCGAACAAAGAAGACAAGTTTTGGTAATGAACTTCGTAGAAGTTTTTCAGGATATTTCTTTTGTGGGAAGAAATGACATATCAAGGCTTATTGTTACAAATTCATTGATAAAGTGAAATGTGCTATGCAACAAAACATGTTTGCTCCAGATCCAAGTAGGTTTCAGAAGGTGTGAATGAAAAAGATTGATATATATGATGATGTATCTTTGAGATCTTCAGCTAATAGATCAAATGAGTCTTCGTATTGCACTTGTAAGTGTTTTAAATACGAGTCGAGTTATCAAGAACGACATAGGGAGAAACATATCAACGAATTCAATACAAGTCGATGGAAAAGTCAAAGAGGAAGCACAGTTTGAGCATGATGCATGTTCCAACAGGTATGACTAAGCTCATATGAGTTTTTACATAATTTTATCCTTCAAGCAGGGGGAGATTGTTAGTGTGTACTTGATTGAGGGGAAACTTCAGGTAAGAATTTATAGCTCGTGAGCTTGAGTTATAAAACTCAATAAAAAGAAGGGGGATTGTAAACTCCAAAGCTACTAGGCTGCTGAAAAATGGCATAGTTTGGTAACACAAGTACTGAGTTGTGTAACACAAAAACTATTGCAGAGTTGCTGTAAATTTGTGGGAAGTACGTGAAGTTGTTGTTGGCACAAGAGATGTGTTGCGTAGAAATCAAGAAAAAATGTGGAAATATTTTTTTAAGCAATGTCATTTGTATCTCAGAGGGGTGATTATGTTGATTAGTTTTAACTAGGATTGTTCAAGTTGGTAAAATCAAACCGAATCAAACCGAAATAAAATATTTTTGAATATACCTTATTAACCGAGTGAATGTAATTTTATGAAAACTATAGAATTCAGATATGGTTCGTATATAAACCAATTAAACCAAAAAATTGATTAGTTCAAAATTTTAATATAATAATATATAGTATATACAATATATATTATGGTTATATCATATATAACTATAATATACATATATGTAATAACTCTATATTTTTTTGTCGGTGTTATCTTCAAATTTTAATCTTTAATTCTAAGTTTAATGATTTATTTGATATTACAAACAAGTGTTTCACTATTTTTGTTTTTTTTTCTTTTTTTACGAATCTTAGAGTTTTATTGATTTTTAAAGAAGATATGGGCTTTTTAAAAAAAATCTTTTGATGTTTTATTGATTACAATTTCTACATATAAAACCAAATTAATTTTACACTATCAAATGAAATCAAACAAAACTTTTGTTTTCGGCTTTAACCCGAATAAGCTAAAAACCAAAAATATTCAAATAGAACCAAACCAAAGTAGATAAGGTTTTAATATAATAGTTATTTTTTACTAATCGAAAAACCGAAAAAATCGAACCGATATCGAAACTGGACACCCCTAATTTTAACGGTCGTCTTCAAATCGATAAAATTCTCCACGGAGAATTTAGTCCTTTGCATAGTCGTTGACTCCTCTTATCAATCATCATCATCGGTTTGGTCACCGATACTTCTTCCGCAGCCTTCATCTTCAGCTGCTTTTGTTTTTTTTTATCTTGTTTTTCCTCCGTACCAAGTCTCTACTCTTCACTAAGCCCCCAAGTACCTGCCTAAGACTCAAAATACAAATGCAAGATATACATTCTAAGATCCTCCCAAAAAAAGTTAAAGCTAAATGAGACACTTATACATGATTATGTTACAAAAATGTTCAAAACATGAATGAAAGAAAGGAAAAACAAAAGTTAAAACCATGCTAAACCAACACATATCAGTAACCAAAGCAAAACACGCATAGCGAGTCACATCAATAATGACATTTGTATGGTCTTAAGAGGCGTACATGTCACCTCATCTCATCGTACATTTTTCTATTTGATAATCCCAAACGCTAGATACTGCCATATTTGTCGGTTGGAGAGATATCGAGATGAAATTAAAATGAGAGGTAGTTATGCGGAGGCTTCTCTCTCGGTTTTTCGGGGTTTGACACTCACATATCAGGCTGAGTTGTTGATGCCTAGTTAATAAATTTACTTCTAACGATAATAATTTAAATTAAAAAAGAATAAATATATATATTTGGAGTCGACCCAAATTCAAGATTCTACTCGTTCTCATACTCAACAAGGCTAACTTCCCGCATCCGAACCTAAAAGGCCGAGACAGATCGCAACGGATAATATGCCATCCCCACCTTAAACGAAATTGCTTCCCCTCTAACCTATATTTTTTTGGCATTACATAATTTATTTTTATTTTGGTCATTACATTCTTTTTTTTTTTTTTTGAACTAAATTTATTACATTCTTTTCTTACACGACATAAATCGTCTACTATATTTGTATTGACCATTCTAATTTTTTTCTCTCTCTCTCTCCCCTTGGTCGTCTCTCTCCACGGCTTCCTTATCTTCTCCTCTAGGAAGATTTTGTCATATTCCACCTTTACAGGAAAACCGGAAAAATACTAATAATAATAAACACAAAAAAATATTAAAAAGAAAAACAAAGAACCCCACTTTAGTGAAAGTCTCATGACTGAACCTAATATTATTATTATACACAATCATATCCTTTGATCAACACAAAAGTCCCTTTTCCCTTTTTGATTGATTTTTCCATTTTTTTTTCTTCCTCAATCATCATGGAAACTCATCTACAGCAGGTGAAGAACAGTTCCCAAACTTTTTCTGAAAAGCAAAACCCTAAACAAGAAGTTTCACCAATATCATCCCCTTCTTCTTCTCCTTCTCATGACTTCTCCTTCACAATCTCTCTCCAACCTCTCTCTTCTTCCTCAAAACTCATCAGCCCTACTCTCAGAAACCCCACCAAAACGTCGTCGTCTTATCAACAGACCGATCCATTCGCCGTCGACTTGTCTCCTGCCGATGAGATCTTCTTCCACGGCCATCTTCTCCCTCTCCACCTCCTCTCTCACCTCCCTGTCTCTCCTCGAACTTCCACCAGTTCGTATAATGACGGATTTGCCCTCCCCGTCAAAGATATATTACCTGACCAGCCCACCATTCACCCCACCACACACAACAACAACATCAGTATGGAGGCGACGAACAACATCACTGACGAAAAACCAGAGAGATTCGACGGTGAGAGTCGAGTTAAAACCAAACCAATTAAGTCGTTTTCTCTCTTTGGTTTGTCGAAATGGAGAAAAGGGGTTGAAAGCAACGAGCGAGAACAAGAGCAGCAACAACAAAACCAGCAGCAGAAGAAGAAACTTATGAGTTTAGACCTAAGTCACGCAGTCAAGAAGTACATAAGGATGTTGTTTCAGAGGAGAGAAAACGGCACGCAGTTCAGGAACAGAAGACAGACTTCTTCATATTCCTTCTCTTCCTCTATAATGGGTTCGAAAGGAAACAGCAAAACAATGATTAATGGATCAAGAGATCTGATGAGAGCGAGGAGAGGCGACTTATTCTCGGCCCCGGCGTCGATGAGAACATCTCCGACGAATAGTGGTCACCTCCGTGTGTCCGCGGCAGGGCTTTCGTCGAGCTCAGCCTCCACGTCATCATCGTCAAGTGATAGCACCATGGAAGAGTTGCAAGCCGCGATTCAAGCGGCCATTGCTCATTGCAAGAACTCAAGCGCCGTTGATCGTGATGATAAGGTTAAGGATTCTTGATTTGGTTTTTACCTTTTGTCCTTAATATGTTGTTGTTTCTTGTCAGAAGGAAACAAATTGTTAGTGTGTGGTTGTGACGTGGAATTTAAAATTCACAGTAGAGGTCATTATTTTATTTTGGTGTATAGAGAAAAAAGTTACTGTTCATATACTATGTGTGTCTCCCTAATTCATTTATAAGAAAAATAAAAATAAATAAAAATAAAAATAATATATAGAAGTATTTTATAGGAAAATGTGACAAGTTTGTTAGAATAATAATAGAAAGATAACTACAAGTACAGGCTGGGTTTTATTGTTTGTTTCCACAATTTAGGCTTGTAATAAGAGCGAATACTTTATTTACTGACATTTATGATTTGTTTCGTTTTTGACAGATATTTAGTTTTGTAATTTATTTTGCTTCGAAAAGATATAAAATTAGGAATTCCAAATATTTACAAAACTTTAGGAATATTAAGTTTGGATCGTTCCTTGCAACATTAAGGACAACTAAGCAATAAACGAGTATGAAAATATATTGTAATGTCCAACCTTAAAACAGTGTGATTATCATGAAATATTTTTCACTATTCATTGCCATGTTGATTCTTCAAAAGAACAATATATTTTCCATGGACACTTCATCGGATAGTCATCGTCTTCTCCACACTTCACCTGACATTTTATGCTTGAAGACTTAATGTATTAGATATTCCATCCTCCTATTAAATCGTATGCTAACACAGCTTCTTTTGACTCTTTCATACTATCAAATACTTGTCATATCTTTAACTCAGCACTGCCTTTTATCCATCTCTAAAAACGGTTGTCAATTCGTTATTCCTCACAATCTTATGTATGANAAAGATTTTAAGGAGGGTACTGGAGATAATTTTGAGAGCAGCAAGACGTGTGTCTTGCCGACTAAGTATTGTGGGCTATCAAAACCCGTGAAAGAAGATTTGTAAATATCATAAAGCCTAAATAGAAAGATTTTAAGGAGGGTACTGGAGATAATTTTGAGAGCAGCAAGACGTGTGTCTTGCCGACTAAGTATTGTGGGCTATCAAAACCCGTGAAAGAAGATTTGTAAATATCATAAAGCCTAAATAGAAAGATTTTAAGGAGGGTACTGGAGATAATTTTGAGAGCAGCAAGACGTGTGTCTTGCCGACTAAGTATTGTGGGCTATCAAAACCCGTGAAAGAAGATTTGTAAATATCATAAAGCCTAAATAGAAAGATTTTAAGGAGGGTACTGGAGATAATTTTGAGAGCAGCAAGACGTGTGTCTTGCCGACTAAGTATTGTGGGCTATCAAAACCCGTGAAAGAAGATTTGTAAATATCATAAAGCCTAAATAGAAAGATTTTAAGGAGGGTACTGGAGATAATTTTGAGAGCAGCAAGACGTGTGTCTTGCCGACTAAGTATTGTGGGCTATCAAAACCCGTGAAAGAAGATTTGTAAATATCATAAAGCCTAAATAGAAAGATTTTAAGGAGGGTACTGGAGATAATTTTGAGAGCAGCAAGACGTGTGTCTTGCCGACTAAGTATTGTGGGCTATCAAAACCCGTGAAAGAAGATTTGTAAATATCATAAAGCCTAAATAGAAAGATTTTAAGGAGGGTACTGGAGATAATTTTGAGAGCAGCAAGACGTGTGTCTTGCCGACTAAGTATTGTGGGCTATCAAAACCCGTGAAAGAAGATTTGTAAATATCATAAAGCCTAAATAGAAAGATTTTAAGGAGGGTACTGGAGATAATTTTGAGAGCAGCAAGACGTGTGTCTTGCCGACTAAGTATTGTGGGCTATCAAAACCCGTGAAAGAAGATTTGTAAATATCATAAAGCCTAAATAGAAAGATTTTAAGGAGGGTACTGGAGATAATTTTGAGAGCAGCAAGACGTGTGTCTTGCCGACTAAGTATTGTGGGCTATCAAAACCCGTGAAAGAAGATTTGTAAATATCATAAAGCCTAAATAGAAAGATTTTAAGGAGGGTACTGGAGATAATTTTGAGAGCAGCAAGACGTGTGTCTTGCCGACTAAGTATTGTGGGCTATCAAAACCCGTGAAAGAAGATTTGTAAATATCATAAAGCCTAAATAGAAAGATTTTAAGGAGGGTACTGGAGATAATTTTGAGAGCAGCAAGACGTGTGTCTTGCCGACTAAGTATTGTGGGCTATCAAAACCCGTGAAAGAAGATTTGTAAATATCATAAAGCCTAAATAGAAAGATTTTAAGGAGGGTACTGGAGATAATTTTGAGAGCAGCAAGACGTGTGTCTTGCCGACTAAGTATTGTGGGCTATCAAAACCCGTGAAAGAAGATTTGTAAATATCATAAAGCCTAAATAGAAAGATTTTAAGGAGGGTACTGGAGATAATTTTGAGAGCAGCAAGACGTGTGTCTTGCCGACTAAGTATTGTGGGCTATCAAAACCCGTGAAAGAAGATTTGTAAATATCATAAAGCCTAAATAGAAAGATTTTAAGGAGGGTACTGGAGATAATTTTGAGAGCAGCAAGACGTGTGTCTTGCCGACTAAGTATTGTGGGCTATCAAAACCCGTGAAAGAAGATTTGTAAATATCATAAAGCCTAAATAGAAAGATTTTAAGGAGGGTACTGGAGATAATTTTGAGAGCAGCAAGACGTGTGTCTTGCCGACTAAGTATTGTGGGCTATCAAAACCCGTGAAAGAAGATTTGTAAATATCATAAAGCCTAAATAGAAAGATTTTAAGGAGGGTACTGGAGATAATTTTGAGAGCAGCAAGACGTGTGTCTTGCCGACTAAGTATTGTGGGCTATCAAAACCCGTGAAAGAAGATTTGTAAATATCATAAAGCCTAAATAGAAAGATTTTAAGGAGGGTACTGGAGATAATTTTGAGAGCAGCAAGACGTGTGTCTTGCCGACTAAGTATTGTGGGCTATCAAAACCCGTGAAAGAAGATTTGTAAATATCATAAAGCCTAAATAGAAAGATTTTAAGGAGGGTACTGGAGATAATTTTGAGAGCAGCAAGACGTGTGTCTTGCCGACTAAGTATTGTGGGCTATCAAAACCCGTGAAAGAAGATTTGTAAATATCATAAAGCCTAAATAGAAAGATTTTAAGGAGGGTACTGGAGATAATTTTGAGAGCAGCAAGACGTGTGTCTTGCCGACTAAGTATTGTGGGCTATCAAAACCCGTGAAAGAAGATTTGTAAATATCATAAAGCCTAAATAGAAAGATTTTAAGGAGGGTACTGGAGATAATTTTGAGAGCAGCAAGACGTGTGTCTTGCCGACTAAGTATTGTGGGCTATCAAAACCCGTGAAAGAAGATTTGTAAATATCATAAAGCCTAAATAGAAAGATTTTAAGGAGGGTACTGGAGATAATTTTGAGAGCAGCAAGACGTGTGTCTTGCCGACTAAGTATTGTGGGCTATCAAAACCCGTGAAAGAAGATTTGTAAATATCATAAAGCCTAAATAGAAAGATTTTAAGGAGGGTACTGGAGATAATTTTGAGAGCAGCAAGACGTGTGTCTTGCCGACTAAGTATTGTGGGCTATCAAAACCCGTGAAAGAAGATTTGTAAATATCATAAAGCCTAAATAGAAAGATTTTAAGGAGGGTACTGGAGATAATTTTGAGAGCAGCAAGACGTGTGTCTTGCCGACTAAGTATTGTGGGCTATCAAAACCCGTGAAAGAAGATTTGTAAATATCATAAAGCCTAAATAGAAAGATTTTAAGGAGGGTACTGGAGATAATTTTGAGAGCAGCAAGACGTGTGTCTTGCCGACTAAGTATTGTGGGCTATCAAAACCCGTGAAAGAAGATTTGTAAATATCATAAAGCCTAAATAGAAAGATTTTAAGGAGGGTACTGGAGATAATTTTGAGAGCAGCAAGACGTGTGTCTTGCCGACTAAGTATTGTGGGCTATCAAAACCCGTGAAAGAAGATTTGTAAATATCATAAAGCCTAAATAGAAAGATTTTAAGGAGGGTACTGGAGATAATTTTGAGAGCAGCAAGACGTGTGTCTTGCCGACTAAGTATTGTGGGCTATCAAAACCCGTGAAAGAAGATTTGTAAATATCATAAAGCCTAAATAGAAAGATTTTAAGGAGGGTACTGGAGATAATTTTGAGAGCAGCAAGACGTGTGTCTTGCCGACTAAGTATTGTGGGCTATCAAAACCCGTGAAAGAAGATTTGTAAATATCATAAAGCCTAAATAGAAAGATTTTAAGGAGGGTACTGGAGATAATTTTGAGAGCAGCAAGACGTGTGTCTTGCCGACTAAGTATTGTGGGCTATCAAAACCCGTGAAAGAAGATTTGTAAATATCATAAAGCCTAAATAGAAAGATTTTAAGGAGGGTACTGGAGATAATTTTGAGAGCAGCAAGACGTGTGTCTTGCCGACTAAGTATTGTGGGCTATCAAAACCCGTGAAAGAAGATTTGTAAATATCATAAAGCCTAAATAGAAAGATTTTAAGGAGGGTACTGGAGATAATTTTGAGAGCAGCAAGACGTGTGTCTTGCCGACTAAGTATTGTGGGCTATCAAAACCCGTGAAAGAAGATTTGTAAATATCATAAAGCCTAAATAGAAAGATTTTAAGGAGGGTACTGGAGATAATTTTGAGAGCAGCAAGACGTGTGTCTTGCCGACTAAGTATTGTGGGCTATCAAAACCCGTGAAAGAAGATTTGTAAATATCATAAAGCCTAAATAGAAAGATTTTAAGGAGGGTACTGGAGATAATTTTGAGAGCAGCAAGACGTGTGTCTTGCCGACTAAGTATTGTGGGCTATCAAAACCCGTGAAAGAAGATTTGTAAATATCATAAAGCCTAAATAGAAAGATTTTAAGGAGGGTACTGGAGATAATTTTGAGAGCAGCAAGACGTGTGTCTTGCCGACTAAGTATTGTGGGCTATCAAAACCCGTGAAAGAAGATTTGTAAATATCATAAAGCCTAAATAGAAAGATTTTAAGGAGGGTACTGGAGATAATTTTGAGAGCAGCAAGACGTGTGTCTTGCCGACTAAGTATTGTGGGCTATCAAAACCCGTGAAAGAAGATTTGTAAATATCATAAAGCCTAAATAGAAAGATTTTAAGGAGGGTACTGGAGATAATTTTGAGAGCAGCAAGACGTGTGTCTTGCCGACTAAGTATTGTGGGCTATCAAAACCCGTGAAAGAAGATTTGTAAATATCATAAAGCCTAAATAGAAAGATTTTAAGGAGGGTACTGGAGATAATTTTGAGAGCAGCAAGACGTGTGTCTTGCCGACTAAGTATTGTGGGCTATCAAAACCCGTGAAAGAAGATTTGTAAATATCATAAAGCCTAAATAGAAAGATTTTAAGGAGGGTACTGGAGATAATTTTGAGAGCAGCAAGACGTGTGTCTTGCCGACTAAGTATTGTGGGCTATCAAAACCCGTGAAAGAAGATTTGTAAATATCATAAAGCCTAAATAGAAAGATTTTAAGGAGGGTACTGGAGATAATTTTGAGAGCAGCAAGACGTGTGTCTTGCCGACTAAGTATTGTGGGCTATCAAAACCCGTGAAAGAAGATTTGTAAATATCATAAAGCCTAAATAGAAAGATTTTAAGGAGGGTACTGGAGATAATTTTGAGAGCAGCAAGACGTGTGTCTTGCCGACTAAGTATTGTGGGCTATCAAAACCCGTGAAGTAAGATCTGTAAATATCATGAAGCCTAAATAGAAAGATTTCGAGAGCAAGACATGTATTTCAATATTATTCTAGCATATTTATGTTATTATTGTATTTCATGTATGAGTTGGATTTGGATTATTGTCTTATGTCCTTTTAGGTGCTGTGCGATGTAGTACCACAAGAAATTTCATTGTCTTTTGCCCTTACATATTGTTCATCAAATTCTATTTAGATGATTTTCAATTCTTTTCTTTGCCTTTCTAGATTTATCACTTGACACCATCAAATTGTATTGGTCTTTAATTTGTTCTTAAATAGATTTAAACTTGAAGTTTAGATCGTTCCTTGCATCATTAAGGATAACTAAGCAATAAACGAGTATAAAAATATCTGGTAATGTCCAACCTTAAAACAAGTGTGATGATTATCATGAAATATTTTTCACTATTCATTGCCATGTTGATTCTTCAAAAGAACAATATAATTTCCATGGACACTTCATCGGATAGTCATCGTCTTCTCCACACTTGGCATTTTATGCTTGAAGACTTAATGTATTGGATATTCCATCCTCCTATTTAAATCGTATGCTAACACAAGTTCTTTTGACTCTTTTATACTATCAAAGACTTGTCTTATCTTTAACTCAGCACTGCCTTTTATCCATCTCTAAAACGGTTGTCAATTCGTTATTCCTCACAATCTTATGTATGAGGAGTATGCATATAATTATCATTCTCATCCTCGTCGCCAACAAACTCAGCCACAAGTTTTTTGAACATGAGCTTCCTCTTCAAATTCATAAACATCA
The DNA here is from genome assembly GCA_020283515.1 of Alliaria petiolata. Classification (NCBI taxonomy): domain Eukaryota; kingdom Viridiplantae; phylum Streptophyta; class Magnoliopsida; order Brassicales; family Brassicaceae; genus Alliaria; species Alliaria petiolata. The sequence continues at coordinate 57,645,755 of JAHZTW010000004.1, read as the reverse complement.
TTGTCGATTCCTTCATAGATATCTTCATCCAGTCCATCAACCAGAATAGTATCATGCGCATTACCAGCCTCTACAAATATACCATTTCCCAAAATGGGTCGAATTGGATCCGTTTATTGGAAGTTCTAACCTGATTGGTTAAGAAGCTTGCAAACTTATGTGTGGCGACCATGATAGCTTATTAATCATCAAAAATCTATCAAAGACGTCTTACCATGCTGCAACATCCAGAGGATTAGGCGAATCCTCATGTACTTCAACTTTCCTTTTGTGGACGCATTCACACTAGGAGCTTTAAACGTCCAACGGCTCTTTCCCTTTTCACAACTTTACAAGGCGTCACTCAAGGCATTTCCCTTATTTGGCCGAGATTCTTCATTTACTCCCAACAACTAGTTTTTGTCTTAATTTTGAAAATCTTCTTTCTTGTTTTAGAGTCTATGAACGTGCAGAAGTCTTTTCTTTTGCAAATTAGGTGAATTGCTTTGCTCTTGTGTTTCTGTCTTTAGACCTTAGATGTGCGAGATGCTTTTGGTCTATTGATCTGCGTATTAATATTGTTTGAGAGATTCAAACACTTTTGTTCGTCCATTTAATTGAGCGAGTCAATCACTTCCCATCTTTATCTCTACTTTTGTCCCACTTCCGCATCAAAAGCTTGGAATTTTTTGATCATTGGGTGATCTTAAGTTTGGTGGATTTCAATCTTATATTGCAACCATTATAGAGTGCTTATGTAGACAGGTCAAGACTGATAGATTTGTTCCAAAATATCTATTCTTGGTTAATAGAAGCGTGGTAAGAGCATCCTAATTTGTTCACATGTATTACAACTGCTCACATCATTGACCTAACTGGCCACAACTCGTGCATAAGGATTAAGGTCATGCGCCGATATCCTTTTTCGTGAACTATCATTCTCCGAAATTAAAAGCCATTACCACATATTCTTTTGTTTAATTGAAGTGCACGGTTCTAGTTCTGAAGTAATAATTGGTAAAAAAACTGCTGAAGTGTAGAGTTAAAGACTTGAGCGCAAATTTGAGATCGCACTTTCTATGAGTGGAATCATCGAGACCATAAAGAAATCTATGAACTCGAAGGGTTTCAAACTCTACTTCTCGTCCAGAGGAGATCCCAAGTCACATTCACACTCTTATGTATTCATAAACCTTAAAACCGGTGCAATAATCCATCGCATCCCAAATATTCATCCACAGTATAACCCGTTTGTCAACAACAATTTGCAAAGAGTATCCTGTAATTGTTCAACTAGTGCTCTGCTTTTGACTGTGGTACAACATTTGATACGTTATGTGAGGTCTTTCGCTATCTCCATGCAAAGAGATAATAGACCTCTGTTTGGTTTCAGTGTTTAGAATAGTACAAATCAAAGATTAAATGACGAAAGGCTCATCTGATATATATATTCTCCCAGTTCTGATTTTATGGGGTTTGGATTATTAATACCCCATCAAAGTATATAGACTAGGGAAACAAAGTATATTGATTGGCGACAGTTTAAGAAAAGAAGAACAAGACTGCAAAAAAAGCTGGAATAGTTCACGTTTGATTGAAAAGAGAAACCGGGTCGGGGCTTGTTCGGTCTAATGCAACTTCACATCTTCGGCTCTGAACTTGTCTGGTAAAGTGTTTGAGAGACGTATTTAATCATATGGTGTAGAACAACCACGAACGAAAATTGAGAATGTGAGAGATTTGTTAAAGACATTATTACCTCGAGGTATCGTTTCAAGAGCATGGTGGTACTGAAATTGAATCCCTCGAGAGCGGTTCCTTGAGTACGCGATGAATGAAGCTGTTTCCTCACCTGAGTAGCCAGAACTTTCCCTAGCTCAACTCCCCACTGGTCAAACGAGTTGATACCCCACACAAAGCCTTGAACCGCGACTCTGTGTTCATAGATTGCCAGCAACTGCAAACAAAAACGTTGGTTTTTTCGGGTCACCAATGATTCTCTCATCTCAATCTTAAGACAGTAGTGATAAACCTGAGAGAGGGACAGACCTGGCCAACATTGTAAGCACTCAATTCTGGAAGTAGAAGGCTAAGAGAAGGTCGATTGCCGGTGAATGTCTGTGGAAAAAGATACCAACGTTTTACCCGACAACGCAAAATTACAAGCTCTTTTTTACCATCGGTCCAAGAAGATTTTTTACCTTGTGAGGAATGAGATTTTCTGAAACATTCTCGTTCTGCAACTGTTCCAGTGTCTACAAAAGCCAAAAACCAAAAGAGTTTGTTTCAGAACGGAATCTTGGTCATGCATCAGTCTCTTTATCTCCATAACCAAATGTAAAGTCTTACTTTTCCATATGCGAGTGCATCAGGCTGGGCGAAGAAGTTGGACATGAGCTCGTCGTGGTTACTGACAACCTCTCCTGTGAATAAAAATCCAGAGTTTATCTTAAGTTTCATTAAAGGAATGCATAAAAGAGCTCGAGTCAAATTTACAGCAACAGGAATGGTAATGCCTACCTTTCAGGTACACAGGTTGCTGACTCTTCACAGTGCCAATGAAATCACAAGGGATAACGCGTCCCTAAAACATCGTTAAGAAATATTTAGTTGTATTCCTCAATAGCTTGTAATGCGATGAGAACTTAATAAATCCAGATCCAAATTTCCAGTAAAATCAAAATATATGTAGCGAGTACCTGGTGAATTAGTTGGTAAAAGCTGTGTTGACCATTTGTTCCAGGCTCACCAAAATCAATCTCACCAGTCTCGAACGGGAGAGGTAGACCATCGATTGAGACTCCCTTTCCATTACTCTCCATACTAACCTAAAATCAAACAGTGTTCCAGTAAACAATTTTTATATTTTTATATCCAAAGATTGAGATAAAAAAGGGAAACCCAATTCACATACCTGTTGAATGTGCGGAGCAAATTTCTCAAGGGCTTGGGAGTAAGGTAAGATGGCCTGAGAAGACATAAAGATATTGATGGAGGCCGAAACATCTTAATATGAGAAGAAAAATTCAGCTTGCTGTTAATGGAGTCAATTCTTACCCTGGCAGGATATCCAAAAAATGATACATTCCATACACTCAACAATCCTAAAAGCACCTGAAATCGTCAAAAGTCACCAAATCAACCACTCAATGGGCATGCTTGCTTTCAACTGAGTATAAGAAACTTTATGGGAGAGTAATTCTAGAGGAGCTGACCCAAAACACAGAAAAAAATATAAGACAATTGAATAATCACACACCGTGCACTCATACATATTGTTGAAGGACGACTTCAAATTCTACAGGGACCAACAACTCTTAACGATTATCAATATAAGGCACTCACGGGTAAATTCTTCTCAAGTGGTGTGGACTGGAAATGCTGATCAATGCTTGAAGCTCCGTTCAAAAACCTGCAATCCGAAAAAAGAAAGACTGAATATCGACTGCATCTATTTGTTCATAGATCATTCCTTTCAAAATAAAACTAGAATACAAGAGAAAATAAGAAATCTTTTAAGAAAAGAAACAAACGAAAAAAAAACCAGATTATAAATCAATTTTTTTTCTGTCGTCTTATGATTAGAACCAGTACATCTGCAAATAAATTTCTCAAGATAGACATGCATTACTTCCTATGCCTAAGACAGTTTATGAGATGGATAATGAATAGAAGCTACCGTACTTCTCAACCACAGAGAAGCCATACTGTAGAGACAGAGGTAAGACTCCAACAGCACTGCAAACTGCAACAGAATTTCAGTTCAAGACTAAGCAAGTGGATATGGGTGAGAAATGAATCCAACCAAACAGACAAGAACTTACCACTATATCTTCCACCAACCCAATCCCAAAATGCAAATGCATTGTTCGGGTCAATACCGAATTTCTCCACTAACTGTTAAACAAAAGATCGAGAGTTTAAACATTTTTCTGTACTGTCTGAATATGAAACATGTAGAAGGAAGTAGAAATGAATCATAGTCCCAAGAACATGGAGACTACCGTTGTAAATCAGATCTGGTAGAACTATTCAGTTTCTAAGAAGACTGGATGTCCATCAGTTCATAATTAGAAATGTGTTTCTCGGATTAATTGTACTAAAATGAACATTGAAGAAATAAAGTCCAAGAAAAAAACCATGCCAAATGCATACCGCAAGATTAGTGCTGACAGCAACCATGTGTTTTGCAACAGCTGGAGCCCTGTTAAGTTACCACATGTTAAATGACTGCTGTTCATGCACCATACCCGAAACATTGATAGAATAACAGAGATTTTATTTTGAGCAAAATTGCTTATAAAATGTACAAGCATAAAAGCTCTTCTCTATCAATAATGTATAGCGTCTACAAAGATTGAGGGCAGGCAGAAAGGAGCGAAATAAATGCATATCTCCGGTCATGATAATTGTAATTCTCTAACAAAACAAGACGATAGGTACACAAGAATGAAATGAATGCAGTAATAGAGTTTGGATGCCAGGCAAGAGAAATACTAACCCAAGAGCAGTTGTAATCCATGCCCTCAATGTCCTAGCGTTCAGCATTGTTTCCGCCGTTGTAAATGTTTTTGAGACCACCACAACTGGAGTTACAAGTATCCTCAGGATTAGTTAGAGTAAAACTCCGTAAATGGAAATTATCAAGGTGAATTTATCGATCGGTTTGAGCATGAACCTAGGGTAGTTTCTGGATTTAGTCCATTGATATTTCTAGCAACATCAACAGGATCAATATTTGCAAGGCTGCAAAAAGAAACACAATTTAATCCAGGCATAAACATAGATTTCCACAAGACAAAAAAAATATATAAAAGAATGAAATCCGAAACAAATAACTAGAAGGCGAAGCTAATAAGTTCAATACAGCCTCCTCTTACTAAGTTAACTGAAATTTAGATAAACAAGGAGTATGTGGTGTCTACGACAATGATGGTAAAAACAACACATAATTAGGAATTTCCATGGGGCCTTCAGGAGAAAATTTAAACATTGGTTACAAGCATTTTAATTAAGACAAACATTAGTCAAACTACCAAAGCCTTGCGGAAAGAAACACAGAGGCATGTATGGAACTATATAACTAGAGGTGTGTAGTGCTTACAATCGCAGCTGACGTCCTTTGGCGCACTCTGCAGCTTCAGGATCTGATATGAACATGCATATAAAAGCAGAAATTTAAATCAAAACAAGCTAGAAAGAAGATCAGCAAGAGGCCAGGTACTAAGACTACATGCAGCCACCTGTTTGGAGAGCCGTGTGAACAAAGAGTGGACCTAAGAAGCTACCACCAATACCAATTGCAATGACATCTTTCAGCGGTTTGCCAGTGGCTCCAACCTGTCAATAAATGCAGAAAAACTCAACACATGGAGATGAAAACGATAAAGGTAGGTTTTTAACTGACATCTACGAATTATACCCATGAACCAGAGCGGATTTTCTCGGAAAATTCCTTGATCTTATCTAGAACGCTCCACACTTCTGGAACCACATTCTTTCCATCGGCCATAATAACCGCATCCTTTGGAGCACGGAGAGCCACATGAAGAACCGACCTGTTCTCCGTACTGTTAATCTGAGGAAGCCATTCCGGAATTATGCAAAACAAAAATCAGACACCAGATAATGATACAATGGAGATTATGTCGCTGTACTCAAAGGAAATAGAAAATGTATCGTGTACTCTGACTTGTCTATCAAATAGAAATGTCATCATTTATATTCTCTAATATGTAACACTATAAGAAAAGGTTCATAAGATCAAATCAAACTGAGATTAACAGCTATTGCCATTGCACGATACTCACATGCTCCCCGTTGTACATGCGGTTGATCTTCTCTGTCAACTGTGCAGCCTGCAATATAGAAGCCAGAAACTACTATCAGAAGACAAAATGATTAAAAGATGTCGAGTGAAACACGTCGCTGTTCTATGAAATCTACAAGTAAACATCTCCCCTCACTTTTGCCAAGTTCAAAAGCTTGTCCATTGTCTCTACAGTTGCACGCTGTCGGGAATAATCTAACAACAGCCCATCAAACTCCCTGATGAAAGCAAACCAACAAAGATGCACATAATCACTTAAAACAAGAACAAATTTCGATGCCAGGACACAAATCAAACAAAAACATCCACCTTTCTTTTTACAGAAAGTAAGATGATCATCTTAAATCATTTAAGGACAAGAGAGAGAGAAAAACGTCGACGTTTGACATTGCATTGAATGAATTTACTAACGAATCAATATCAAAGATTATGTACATACATATCACATAATCACACATAGACAATATAGAAAAGAACACATACAACATCATGGATTGGCATCTGTTGGCATCACTCATCAAATCACGCAAATGCGTCTTCTTAATATCTTCAACATGTCCCTGCGAAAATTCAAAAAAAAATCACATCTCAAACCATTCGACTATTGACCAAATTAAGCACATAGAAATCGTTAAAGGCTACCTTCAAATCGTTCCAGGCCTCGGTCTCGCAAATCAGAGCCATACTGGTGATAATCATCAACACCAAAAAAACCAATTACACGTCAAAAATATAAACAAGTTTCATTCGTTATGTAGGCTATGATTATACGAATTTCACTGGGTTATCGTTATCGTCATTAAACAAGAAGAAACTCACAGATGATTGAAACTAAGATAGTCAATACAGGTTTTAGCTCGAGAGTCGTTCGTTAATCCAAACCTAATCAACGATTCTATTGAACGAAAATTTTGATTTGGTAACACAATTTGCGATTGATTGATCGAGAGAGGGAAGATAATAAGAGAACCTTTGGATCTTCGAAGATGAGGAGANAAACCTAATCAACGATTCTATTGAACGAAAATTTTGATTTGGTAACACAATTTGCGATTGATTGATCGAGAGAGGGAAGATAATAAGAGAACCTTAGGATCTTCGAAGATGATGAGGAGAAGAAGGTTCCGGAATTGTGAGAAGGAGACTAAAGAGGGGAAGAGAAGAAAAAAAAAAAGCGATAGAGAAGCGTGAGACAGCTGTGGGGCCGGAGAGACGTGAGATTATGACACGTGTCGAAGAAGGTTCTTGCTCTGCAAGGCGGACAGAGCCTTTTGAAACGATGACGTTGAAGGTAATTGGGAAAAAAATTAGGTTTATAGACTTTAAAAGAAAATAGCTTTATTTTCAAGTAAACAAGCGATTAATTTTGGTCAAATGATAATAGTAACATAGATCAAAAATGCAGATTAAATATATTATGCAGATTAAGTATAACAAATACAGATCAATCATATTATGCATATCAAGCAAATAATAATTGTTTATTAAATAATAAAATAAATAGATTAAATACAAAAAAAAAAAACAGATCTCTAAGTATTTAGGTGCATTTTTTTTCCTTTGATACAGATCAATAACTTTAGAAAGCTTTTGATTTGTATTTTTTTTTATCCTACACTAAAAAAGGTGATTGACACACAATTGCATATAGGTCTGTTTTTTAAAAAAATATGCATTTAGTTGATAAAAAAAAATTACATTTATACTGCATTTGATCTGTCTTAATATAATTTTGGTCACCGCTTTGAAATGTAACACCTTATATCTTCAATTTTTGTTTTGAAAAGTAAAATTCTAATAAATCTATTTGAATATTCTAGATAATATACGATAACATCAAATAAGTTGTATTAGAATATGTTCATATCTTTAGTTTTGGCTCTATCTCCTAAATTGTAGGAAGAAGACTTATGTATAAATATCTTGTATCATTCACGATGAATAATAACATTGAACATTCACAGCCGAACAATGGGCTTCATTGGCAAACCTCATGAATAATCAGAAGCAAAACTCATCGTCGGAGAAGCTCTCGGGTAAGAAAGAAAAACTTTATTTCTACGGCACAGACAACCGTTACGACATTATTATTGACTCGGGCGCCTCTCATCATATGACGGGAGATATTTCCTTACTCAGTAATTTGATTACAATCGATCCTTGTCCCATCCATTTACCGAATGGGGAACTTACTTGGGCAACAAGACATGGTAATTTAAGTCTTGGAGGAAGACTTGTTTTAAAAAGAGCTTTTTACGCACCACAATTGACAATTACTCTGATTTTTGTTGTTCAGTTGTTGCATGATGTCGCTAGCTTTGTGCTATTCACGAAATTGTTTTGTTTGATACAGGACCAAACTTCGAAGACTTTGATTGGTGCGGGTGAGGAGCGTGACAGGGTCTACCACTACACGGGTATTATCGCAGTTCACGCTGGTTATGCTGGAAAGCTTGATCGTCGGGAGTTGTGGCATCGTCGGTTAGGCCATTCGTCATCAACAGTGCTTTCGTATTTATCAGATTTGTGTCCGAGCCAAACAATCTCGCAATAAGTTTTCAGAAAGTTCTAATAAAGCACATGCTATTTTTTCCATGATACACTGTAATCTTTGGGGCCCATACTGTGAACTATCCTCCTGTGGTGCTCGTTACTTTCTAACTATTGTTGACGACTTCTCGCACGCTGTCTGGACTATCTTGTTACTTGAAAAGAAAGAAGCTCTGAATGCCATCAAAACATTTTTTAAGTTTATCTCTCGCCAATTCAATAAATTCATTCAAGTGGTACGAAGTGACAATGGTGTTGAATTCACTTGTTTGAAGACTTTCTTTGCTGATAATGGAGTCGTTCATCAGACTCCATGTGTTGCTATGCCTCAGCAGAATACCCGTGTCGAGAGAAAGCACAGGCACATTCACAACATCGCGAGATCATATATTGTTTCAAGCGAATCTTCCTATTCGATTTTGGGGAGAGAGTATCTTGACCGCCACTTACTTGATAAATCGCACTCCTACGAAGCTTTCCGATTTTAAACCTCTGTTTGAAGTGCTCTTTGGCTCAGTTCCTTCTTACGATCACATTCATATATTTGGTACTTTGTGCTACGCAAAACGTGTGGCTCGGGACAATGACAAGTTTGGAGCTCCTGGAATTAAGTGTGTCTTTGTGGGTTATTTACTTGACAAGAAAGGATGGCTGGTCTACGTTCTTAACACTGAGAAAATATTTGTGTCTCAAGATGTCATTTTTCATGAGAATGTATTCCCCTTTGCTGATTGTGAACCTGTTGCTGAACCTATGCCTTCATCACGTCACCCAGCAATTTTTAATGATGTGGAGCCTGCTAATACGGTGGCTATCTAGACCGGGGGGAGCTACGTCTGAAAATACTGAACACCAAGTAGTTCATGAGCCTGCTCCCATTGTGCCGGTCACTCAGATTGACACAGAAGAGTTGGGCAGAGGAAAAAGAACTCGTACTCGTTCTGTTTTGCTAGAACCTTACGTCACATACTCTGCTAGTACCAAGATAGGACCCCCCCCCCCCCCCCCCCCCACTTCACGCTTCGCACACCTCCACATCAGAGTCTTCAAGTACGTTTTTCTATCCTATCACAAAATTTGTTTCTTGCCATCGCTTGTCTCTGCAGCAACATATGTTTTGGGCGGCGGTTATGGCTTCCGATGATCCATTTTCTTACAAAGAGCCTGTTTTGAAAGAAATTTGGCATAATTCAATAGGCTCTGAAATCGGTTCTTTGGAGCATCTTAATACTTGATATATTACTACTTTGCCTCCCAACAAGGTCGCTATCGGTTGCAAATAGGTGTTTCGTACTAAATTCCATTCGGATGGGACAGTTGAACGCTATAAAGCAAGGCTGGTAGTTCTTGGAAATCATCAAAAGGACGGTCATAATTACAATGAAACATTTGCGCCTGTAGTGAAGATGAATATTGTTCGCATTTTATTTGAAGTTTCAGCTACAAAGGACTGGGAACTTCATCAAATGGGCGTACGTAACGCGTTTCTTCACGGCGATTTAGACGAAGAGGTTTATATGAAGTTACCACCGGGATTCACTACTTTTAAACCTAATCATGTTTGCAAGCTTAAAAAGTCATTATATGGCCTTAAGCAGGCTCCTAGATGTTGGTTTGCTAAACTTTTAGAAGCTTTGCTCGGTTTCAGTTTCAAGCAAAATTACTCCGACTATTTGCTGTTTACTTTGATTTGCGACGCATCTACAATATACGTGTTGGTCTATGTAGACGACCTTATCATTGGCGACAATGATTTAAATTTGATTACAAAGGTTAAGGACTATCTTAATCGCTGCTTTTCCATGAAGGACTTGGGAGTTCTCAAGTATTTTTTGGGCATTGAAGTATCTCGTGGCAAGTCTGGTATTTATCTCTCTCAGTGAAAATATACGCTTGACATCATTACGAAATGTGGGCTACTTGGAGCAACGCATGCAGCTACTCCTCTTGAATAGAACCATGATCTTGCTCGTGATGAGGGGGATTTCTTTACGGAACCGGAAAAGTACAAACGTCTCGTTGGGCGACTTGTTTATTTGGCGGTTACTCGATCAGATTTCGGCTATGCTGTTCACATTTTAGCTCAATTTATGCAGCATCCACGACAGAAGCATTTTGGAAGCTGCACTGCGTAAGGTACTCTTGGCCAGGGTATTTTATTGAGCTCCAAGAATGATCTCAAACTCTCTGCTTACTGTGACACCGATTGGGTAGCATGTCCGCTGATCCGTTGCTCTCTTTCTAGCTACATCATCATGGTTGGCGATTCTGTCGTCTCATGGAAGACAAAGAAACAGCAAACCGTCGCTCGATCTTCAGCTGAGGCAGAATATCGCTCCATGGCTTATACTTATCAAGAACTTAAATGGACTAATGAGCTTCTTAAAACTCTCAGCATTCATCAGTCCGCACCAATCCCATTCTACTGTGACAATCAGACCGCTTTACACATTGCTCGAAACCCAGTGTTTCATGAGAGAACGAAAGCACATAGTAGCCGATTGTCACTTTGTTCGTGATGCAGTTCATGCAGGAATAATTGCTGCTCAACATGTCAAGACAACGGATCAACTAGCAGACATTCTCATAAATCCGCTAGGACGACAACAAATGCGCTATCTACTTGGCAAGATGGGCATTCGAGACCTCCATGCTCCACCTTGAAGGGAGTATTGGAATATTCTAGATACTATACGATAATGTCAAATAAGTTGTATTAGGATATGCTCATATCTTTAGTTTTGGCTCTATCTCCTAAATTGTAGGAGAAAGACTTGTGTATAAATATCTTGTATCATTCACGATGAATAATAACACTGAACATTCATATCAAATTGACAAAATCTTTGATTTATAAACTAGAAAATTTATAGAGATAGGTGATACACTTGGTGAACACAAGTTAAATCATTCTCTTTAACTGGACCTTTACCGAAAGAGTTCCCTTTTGAAACCTGCAAGATGAACGTTGACAATATAATGCTCCCGACCAGACGCAGACGCAGGCGGAATTGGATGACATAACGCGGAAACTTAAAGAGGCATATAGAGATGAAGAACAATTTTGACAAAAAGGAGGAATTTATGGTATAAGGAGGGAGATCAGAACACAAAATTATACCAAGCAACAACAAAACAACGCAAAACAATAAATCGGATGGCCGGTTTGCATAATAACTCTGTGGATTAGGTCGCATGAGAGAAAGAGATGGAACATGTTGTGGTGGAATATTTTGACGAATTATTTATATCAACTTCGCCAACAGGGATGGGCCAAGTTTTAGAGGATATGTGTAACGACCCGAACCTGGTCCATTTAAATAAGTTTAGATAAATTGATTTACCTACCTATGTCACCAAAGTGCACTACCTTTTCCGGTCACTTACCCCAAGAGAACTCCAGAGTTAAGCATGCTTATGCTGAAGTAGGACTAGGATGGGTGACCTTCAGGAAGCCCACTACGAAATCGTGTGAGTGAGGCCAAAACATGGGGAAATGTCACGTGGTGATTGCAGGGTCAGTAAATAAGTCGGCCGGGCCACCGAAAAAAATAACACTCCGACCGTCGGACAAGGGCGGGGGAGCCCACAGCCCGAGAGAGGTGTGGGGCCTCGCTGGTAGGGACGGTCGGGACGTTACAAGTGGTATCAGAGCCAAGGAAAGTCAACCTGGTTCTGTTCCATGAGACTGTCTTACGGTTTGGGGGTTAAAGCTCACACCGGTGGGATCAAAATTCGGGGACGAATTCCCGTTTAGTGGGAAGAATTGTAACGATACGAGCCCGGCCCATTTGAATAAGTTTAAATGAATTGATTTGGCTACCTATATCAACAAAGTACACTACCTTTTCCCCACTTACCCCGAGAGAACTCCAGAATTAAGAAGGCTTATGATGGAGTAGGACTAGGATGGGTGATCTTTCGGGAGTCCTCTGCGGAACCGTGTGAGTGAAGCCAAAATATGGGAAAAGGTCACGTGGTGATTGCAGTCAGTAAATAAGTTGGTCGGGCCAGTGAGAAAAGTAACACTCCGGCCATTGGACAAGGGCGGGGAGCCCACAGCACCGGAGAGGAGCGGAGCCTCGCTGGTAGGGGCGATCGGGACGTTACAATATGTTTATAGGGATTTCGGAGAGGGACAACGAGATGTTGACACAAATGACAACAGAGGATGACGTTCACACGACGCTATTCATGATGCGCCCGAAAAAAAGCGTCAGGACCGGAAGGTATGACGGCTTTGTTTTACCAAAGATCGTGGCAAATTATTAAAAAGAATATTTTACACTTGGTAAATAATTTTAATAGCTTCCTGATCGTTTGATCGCCGATTAAATACGACAAATATATGTCTTATTTCAAAAATGGAAAGACCAACTCTGATGACGAAATTACAGCCTATTAGTTCATGTAATGTCTGTAATGTAGGTTATAAAATCATTTCCAAAGTTTTGTGCCATAGGTTACAATGTTTATTGCCACGGCTTATATCAAAGACTCACTACATTTATTTCAGAACGACTGATATTCGATAACGTTTTGATTGTCCGAGAAATTTTTTATGGGCTGTGGGCAAACAAATCTTTTAAAGACAAGTACATGGCTTTAAAAATGGATATGAGTAAGGCTTATGACGTAGTAGAATGGCCTTTTATAGAATATTTACTACGAGGAATGGGGTTTGCAAAAAATTGGATAACATGGGTGTTGTGGGCAAATAAATCTTTTAAAGACAAGTACATGGCTTTAAAAATGGATATGAGTAAGGCTTATGACGTAGTAGAATGACCTTTTATAGAATATTTACTACGAGGAATGGGGTTTGCAAAAAATTGGATAACATGGGTGATGTGGTGCATTCAATCGGTTCAATATAAGGTTCTTATTAATGGGCATCCTAAGGGATATATTATACCAAAAAGAGGACTTCGACATGGAGATCCATTATCCTCATATCTCTTGATTTTATGCACGGAAGCCTTAATAAGGAAAATACGCAATGCGGAACAACATAAACTTCTAATGGGGATGAAGGTCGAGAGGGCAAGCTCGGTTGCATCCCAGCTACTCTTTGTGGATGATAGTTTGTTTCTTTTGTAAGGAAACTAGGGAGGAGAGTGAAGTACTTGATAGGGTCGAAATTAGAGTTCCAAAATTGGATTACTTCTTAGGGACACGTTGAGTTTTAAATTTGTAAGACCCTAAGCTGCAAGTGCACAACGTGCGTTGTAGTACTTAGGGTATCGATCCACATGGAGGAGATCAACTGCAAAACAGAAAATCATGACAACCAAAGACGCAAAGAATTGGNTTTAAATTTGTAAGACCCTAAGCTGCAAGTGCACAACGTGCGTTGTAGTACTTAGGGTATCGATCCACATGGAGGAGATCAACTGCAAAACAGAAAATCATGACAACCAAAGACGCAAAGAATTGGGAGTTTGGGGGGGGGGGGGTTCACGGTTTCTATAGAAAACAAATAAAGGAAGCCACGTCTTATATAGAGAAGGGTGTCGACCAACTTTATAACCAACGGGAAATGGAAAATCGACTTAAAGGCTTGTAAAAAAAGAAATCAGGTGAGCAATGCAGAAAAAGTAAATATTGAACTGCTTAAATCTCGAGTTGAAAAGCAGATGGAGAAAACACGTTGGGGATCTCTTCGGGAAATCTATGGGGTTCTAACTAGAAAATAAACACACAACGGTTCGGACAAACGACACTGGGCGATCTTCACTAAACTAAAATCACTGGTTTTACGACTTTACTCTTTCAAGCTAGACCGTATGCAAAATCACTGGTTTTGCGTTTTGGATTTCTCCAGCTACAACAAGTCCTGGAAGAAATCCAAGACGATGACTCTCAGACGCAGGCGGAATTGGATGACATAACGCGGAAACTTAAGGAGGCATATAGAGATGAAGAACAATTTTGACAAAAAAGGAGGAATTTATAGGAGGTGGATCAGAACAAAAAATTATACCAAGCAACAACAAAACTACGCAAAACAATAAATCAGATCGCCGGTTTGCATAATAATTCTGGGGATTGGGTCGCAGGAGAGAAAGAGATGGAACATGTTGTGGTGGAGTATTTTGACGAATTAGTTATGTCAACTTCGCCCACAGGGATGGGCCATGTTTAAGAGGATATGTGTAACGACCCGAACCCGGTCCACTTAAATAAGTTTAAATAAATTGATTTACCTATCTATGTCACCAAAGTGCACTACTTTTTCCGGTCACTTACCCCGAGAGAACTCCAGAGTTAAGCATGCTTAGGCTGGAGTAGGAGTAGGATGGGTGACCTTCTAGGAAGTCCACTGCGGAATCGTGTGAGTGAGGCTAAAACAAGGGGAAATTTCACATGGTGATTGCAGGGTCAGTAAATAAGTTGGCAGAGCCACCGAGAAAAATAACGCTCTGACCGTCGGATAAGGGCGGGGAGCCCACAGCCTGAGAGAGGTGTGGGGCCTCGCTGGTAGGGACGGTCGGGACGTTACAAGTGGTATCAGAGACAAGGGAAGTCAAACTGGTTCTGTTCCATGAGACTGTCTTGGGATTTGGGGGTTAGAGCTCACACCGGTGGGATCAAAATTCGGGGACGGATTCCCGTTTAGTGGGAAGAATTATAACGATCCGAGCCCGGCCCATTTAAATAAGTTTAAATGAATTGATTTGACTACCTATATCACCAAAGTGCACTACCTTTTCCGGTCACTTACCCCGAGAGAACTCCAGAATTAAGAAGGCTTATGATGGAGTAGGAGTAGGATGGGTGATCTTTCGGGAAGTCCTCTGCGGAACCGTGTGAGTGAGACCAAAATATGGAAAAAAGTCACGTGGTGATTGCAGTCAGTAAATAAGTTGGTCCGACCACTGAAAAAAATAACACTCCGTCCATTGGACAAGGGCCGGGAGCCCACAGCACCAGAGAGGTGTGGGGCCTCGCTGGTAGGGGCGATCGGGACGTTACAATATGTTTATAGGGATTTCGGAGAGGGACAACGAGATGTTGACACAAATGGCAACAGAGGATGATGTTCACACAACGCTATTCATGATGCGCCCGAAAAAAAGCGTTAGGACCGGATGGTATGACGGCTTTGTTTTACCAGAGATCGTGGAAAATTATTAAAACGAATATTTTACACTTGGTAAATAATTTTAATAGCTTCATGATCGTTTGATCACCGATTAAATACGACAAATATATGTCTTATTTCAAAAATGGAAAGGCTAACTCTGATGACGGAATTACAGCCTATTAGTTCATGTAATGTAGGTTATAAAATCAATTCCAAAGTTTTGTGCCATAGGTTACAATGCTTATTGCCACGGCTTATATCAGAGACTCACTTCATTTGTTTCAGAACGACTGATATTCGATAACGTTTTGATTGTCCAAGAAATGTTTTATGGGCTGTGGGCAAACAAATCTTTTAAAGACAAGTACATGGCTTTTAAAATGGATATGCGTAAGGCTTATGACGTAGTAGAATAGCCTTTACAGAATATTTACTACGAGGAATGGGGTTTGCAGAAAATTGGATAACATGGGTGATGTGGTGCATTCAATCGGTTCAATACAAGGTTCTTATTAATGGGCATCCTAAGGGATATATTATACCAAAGAGAGGACTTCGACATGGAGATCCATTATCCTCATATCTCTTGATTCTATGCGCGGAAGCCTTAATAAGGAAGATACGCAATGCGGAACAACATAAACTTCTAATGGGGATGAAGGTCGAGAGGGCAAGCTCGGTTGCATCCCAACTACTCTTTGTGGATGATAGTTTGTTTCTTTTGTAAGGAAACTAGGGAGGAGAGTGAAGTACTTGATAGTGTCGAAATTAGAGTTCCGAAATTGGATTGCTTCTTAGGGACACGTCGAGCTTTAAATTTGTAAGACCCTAAGCTGCAAGTGCACAACGTGCGTTGTAGTACTTAGGGTATCGATCCACATGGAGGAGATCAACTGCAAAACAGAAAATCATGACAACCAAAGACGCAGAGAATTGGGAGTTTGGGGGGTTTTTTCACGGTTTCTATAGAAAAAAATAAAGGAAGCCATGTCTTATATAGAGAAGGGTGTCGACCAACTTTATAACTAACGGGAAAAGAAAAATCGACTTAAAGGCTTGTAAAAAAGAAATCAGGTGAGCAATGTAGAAAAACTAAATACTGAACTGCGTAAATCTCGAGTTGAAAAGCAGATGGAGGAAACACGTTGGGAATCTCTTCGGGAAATCTATGGGGTTCTAACTAGAAAATAAACACACATCGGTTCAGACAAACGAGACTGGGCGATCTTCCCTAAACTGTAATCACTGGTTTTACGACCTTACTCTTTCAAGCTAGACCGACTATGTTATGTAAAATTCACAGGTATNTTACAAAAGTAAGAGACTAAAAAATATTGTAAATAACAGTTTATCTAGAATAAAAATTGTAGAATAAAAAATATATGTAGAAGTCGTGACTGTTATTTTTAAATATAGTAATTTTTATCTAAAATAGAAATTGTATATTTTTATTTTGTTATAAGTATAAATATTCAAAACAAGTAAATTTTTATTTTTTATTGAATTTTTAACATGGTAAATAAATAAATATAAAGATTAGTCAGTTCTAGAGTAAAACGGATCTTAAAAAAGAAAAATAAATATTAATAATTAATTAAATAAAATTTATTTTTATAAAATTTATATAAAATGAGAGAAAGGTTTTGATTATTTTGGGAAGAAAAAAAGAAGAAATAATTATTTATTTGTGTTAGTGAATTAAACACAAATAAGAAAACCAAAAATCTATAGGAAAAAAAAGAAGATGAAAATGAAAAGTGGGAAAAGTGAGTTAAATGAGGCTGTAGAAAAATTTAGAAAAGTAAGAAGAAAATTGCAGAGGAAGATGAAGGATGATGACGATGTGTAAAAAAAAGAAAGAAGACAATGCTTTCTATTTTTTTTTTGAAACATCTCTTTTTCATTTTATTTTTCAATTTTGTTAATTAAAAAAATTAAAAACAGCAAGTAGTTTTTATATTGAAAACGGTGAGTTTTGATTTCCGTCACCGCTATAACATCTGTTATCCACAAGGGTTATATAGCGGGTTGACCAAGATCTGATGTGGTTGACCTGCATTTTCCGAGAGTTGAAGGTAGAGTTGCAAACAAAAACACAATGGAGAGTTTATTTGCAGAAAACCCAATAAAAAATGGAAGCTTCTTCTTCGAGTGTTTTCTGCGACTTGTCCCTTGGCGTTCCGGTTGAGTGCGTCTTTTCGAATTCGTAGTACGAATTGCGCGAGCAACTGGCAGTAAAGCTCGTTGCAGATGTCGAGATCCTTGTTTCAGTGATAAGTTTGACTGCGTTGCAAGGTGTGAATGTTCCTCGGTTGGAGTGACCGCTTAACGCAGTTTGCACATCTCATTGTGTTGTTCCTTGGATCGAGATTACAGAAACTCTTTCCATTGTTCTTCCAGGAGGATCAGTAAACTCCTCTGTTTTGCTGGAATTGATCGGGGAGATTAGTTCGCCAAGTCTTCGTTGTTCTTTGGTCAACTTTTCTATTGTTGTGGTCTTCCTTTTCAGGTTGTTGATGATACACTCGAGCCTATCGTCAACCTCTTCGGCCTTGTCTTCAGATCGTCTTTGATCTTGTACCAGTTGTAGAATATCAGCTTCAGCTCGATCTCTATTGATATAGATAGAGTCGCTGGTCTCCTCGAGCTTTTCGTTCAAGACACAGATGTCTCTTATGCCTTTTTCGAGTATGGGCTTGCCCTGTTCGAGTGTCTAGGAGATCTTCTCCAGCTGGATGGCTTGTTGAGCGATTGACCCTTATTCAACTCTATTTCCTCATAAATAGCACCTAGCTTGGCGAGAAGTTCAGTTTGAACTTCGTATGTGCGTCCATAGACAATTTTTGTACTTCGCCTGATATTCCATCATATTGTTGATTGTGTCTATGAGCTTATCGAGTTGAGAGGTTTGATTGATATCTATGTTGTTGTACGGATGAGGGAGCTTAGGTACATACTGGTGTTGCCAAAAACTTGGTGGGGTCAAAATTAGCTTTCCAAAATTGGAATGCTTCTTAGGGGCTCGTCGAGCTTTAAATTGGTAAGACCTTAAGGTTCTAGTGCACAGCGTGTGTTGTAGTACTTATGGTATCGATCCACAGGGAAGAGGTCAACTGCAAAACAGAAAATCAGGGCAACCAAAGACGCAGGGAATTGGGAGTTTGGGCGTTTGTGTCACGCTTTCTATAGAAAATAAAGAAAGACAGCCATGTCTTATAAAAAGAAAGGTGTCGACCAACTCTATAACCAACAGGAAAAGGAAAATCGACTTAAAAGTTTGTAAAAAGGAAATCAGGTTAGCAATGTAGAAAAGTAAATATTGAAGTGCGTGAATCTCGAGTTGAAAAGCAAATGGGGGAAACAAGTTGGGGATTTCTTCAGAAAATCTATGGGGTTCTAACTAGAAAATAAACACACATCGGTTCAGACAAACGAGACTAGGCGATCTTCCCTAAACTGTAATCACTGGTTTTACGACCTAATTCTTTCAAGCTATACCGACTATGTTATGCAAAATTCGCAGGTATACGTTAGCATCCTACGTCCTAAACAAACACGCAATTTAGATCATGTTCATAGACGCTCACGTCGCATCGCAAGTATGCGTTAACATCTCTTGAAGTTTCGCTCAGTCAAACTAGGTTCAGACGTGAAATTTAACACGTTAGTAGTTCTCAACAATCCTAAGATCAGACTCTAGTTCATGGCGCTAGATTCATGCAATAAGAACAAGTTTAAGCCGAAAGAAGATCCTAATCTACGGTCTAAACAATCAATGCAATCAATTTAAGAACAGTTAATGAAATTCCCCATAGATCCCTTTAAAGAACACCCAACGAAAATAAACTACTCAGACATAGAAAAAAGAGTAAAAATTGAGATTAATGAATGCATGCTTGTATAAATCAATGAGAAGTAGAAAACAGTTCAAGCAGAAACCAATCTCCCTTGAAGAACAAAGGTAAAAATCGAGAGATAAAGAGATTTGCGGCCACAAAGTTTGCCGAGAACCAAAGTAAAAGAAACATGAAAATAACTCTCTTATGAAACCGTAAGCATGGTCTTCAAGTTCCCTTTGGCATCATTTAGATCTTGGCGTGCATAAGACGGCGTTCAGATGGGCTCGGGAAATGCCAAGTGTCTGGCCGCACGAGCGAGTGGTCGTGGCGCGGCCACTAGTATTCTCGCTAAGCCGTGGCGTGGCCATCTTGCTCTTTTTGATGTTTGACGGACCTTCTTGCTTCCTTCATAACTTGAGATCCAACTGTGGGATTGTACTCAAACTACTTCGAGGTGAAAGACAGCTGATAAGGCTACATTGTCTCCAAATATGAGTTTGATCTTGTCGTGGGTAGGTCTTCATCTGATGTTAAACTTATGCCTTCGAGCACTTATCCTGGAAATGTCCATTTTGCTCCAAAATATGCGTTTTTTGCTAAGATTACCCGAAAAGAGTCTTGAACAACCAAATACTCGAAATATAGTGTTTATGCATTAAAACCTCAGTGAAATGCTTATTAAAGCACTCACATATGATAGAAAAAATGGGTCAAATATAAGTGTTATCTGCACTGCTTTCAATTTTGAAACGATATGAATCAATATCATGGCAACAGATAAATTTTGTCAAAGTATCAATACAATTTGGTCATACCGAAGATTCGCGACAGAGGCTATGTTTGGTAATATGGCACATTTGTTCTGGCCTTTACCAAAAAATGAACAGATGACGATGGATCCATGGTTAACTCTGGTATATTTGGAAAACTCAGAATGTAAATGATAAAGTATACTCGAATATTGATCGCTATCCACGAGAGGTTATATCCAGGTCTGATATGCTAGATCGATGGATCTTGGAAGGAAACAATACTTAGGGCCGGAGTGGAATAATATTGCTATTCTACATGTACAGAGGAAGTTCTCATGGGTGCAAGTAATTTGCGTCGTACCCTTTCCCCGCTTCACACAGAGATGGAGGCTCTTATGTGGGCAATGCATTTAATGATTGACAATGACAAGCTCGAGGTCGCATTCGCAACAGACTGCTCAAAACTGATGAAAATGGTGTTCAAATCAGAAAAGTGCCCAACGTTCTCAATCTATTTGGAGAAATACGAGAAGAGTAAAGAGGAGTTCACTTCTTTTTCTGTATCACATATCCCATGCTCTCAGAATACGAATGCAGATAAGCTAGCACGCTGTGTTCGAGATTACTTTAATAATTAAAAATATATAAAGAGAAATGAATAGAGTACAAAAATCAATAATTTATTTTTATTTTGATATAAACAAAATTAAAACTTAAACTTAGTTTTTTTGGGGGTCATCTATGTTTTTATTATTAAAACTCGTAAGCAAACAATACAAGAAGTCAAAAGCCCTAATATGGGAAAAAAGTAAAAATCTATGAAAATAAAGATGGCGAAAAATATTTTTTCATCAGAATCAAAGTCATATGAAAGGAAAACGATAGACACTTAAAATACGAAACAATACAGAGCCAAAAAAAATAACTTATTTCTGAGGCCCGACATTAAACCATAAACCTGCAAAACTTCTAACTTTCTAAAGAACCTATGAACGAGATTATCGAGAATGATCGCAGCTAAACCATCGATAAACACAACTTCCTCCTAAGCTTAAGGTAGGTTACCTCTCTGAAACACGGACACAAAGCTTTATAACCCGGCAAGCAAGGACCACTTTATGGATGTAAAACCAACTTCTGGATGCGGTGGATGCGATAAAGAACACTTAGATAGAAGCGTTAAATAAATACCCAAACTTGATCATTTCAAGGAGTTAAGCCTAACCAGCTCGAAAAAACACCGAACTTAGATCCGAGAACAACGGTCCGACAGTGTGTGCCTAAATTATACTATGCTAACCAACGATTATATAAATTACATATTAATTTTTCCTGAGTTTGGTAACAAAACTTTGAAAAACGAAGCTGGTTGTGTGAATTCAGGACGCCAATATTAACAAATTAAAATCTAATGGTTGATTTGCGGTTCTACACAAATTGAATATTGGTTCAAACAAAGAAAAAAAAATGTGTAAAAGATTGTCTTAGATTTTCCTCAGTTGCTAACAAGAGGTTTAATTAATTTAAGAAATAATGCACTTTGTAAAATGCATATATTTGCAAATGTTGCTCTGTTGCAAAAGTGACATAGACAAGGCAAATATACTAAGAAAAAAAAAATGTTTTATTATTATCATCTTGTCAATGTTGTCATCACAAATTTGGATAACTATAAACAAATAAGTTTACATATGAGATTTAACACGAAAATTTGATTGTGGAGTATTACATTGAGAACAAACACATTCGTTTAAAATACATCGTGTAATAACACATCCCGGACAATGATTATAACAAGTATTGTCGTTGTTGCAAGACCCTCCACGTTGTATCGTTACATCTCTCATTTCTTTACTTATTCTTGATTCTCCCTCCAATGCACCTATACAAACACATAACGGAACTCGAATAGTTACGAATATGATTCATGAAGCAAAGCAGAAGTAATCCAAGAGGTCATACATTATTCTGAAATAATAACAATTATTTAAATGATAATTTTTTTGTGGGACCAAATTAAAAATTTAGACCAGTTTTTAATTTGTGCATGTCATCTTTGAGTAGGGGCCATGGTAATCGTTTATGTATCGTTCAACTTTTATCGGATGTCCCCGAAGGGATAATTATGGTAAGACAATATTTCTTTTTTAAAGTATCTCTATGAATTTGAAAAACTAGAGTAACAAGTAACAACTAAAAATTGTTACCAAATAAAAAAGGATTAAAAACTAACAATTGGAGCTGACAAATTGACATTAAATCAACGTACTTACTTTTTCCAAAACCAAAATTGATATTTTGATCATCTCAAATTGAATTTGATTTGTTTAAGTGTTTTTTTACAGAAATATATCAACTAACATTTTTATTTCTTTGGTTTTGTTCTTAATTAACGACAAGGAGTATTGAAAAAAAAAAACATTTAACTTGCATTTGGACATTAGTTATCATTTTGAAAAAAAAACATTTTGGAAAAATGCGATGAAATGAATTTTAAAATTGGAAGATGTACTCACATGAAATGGACAACAAGAAAGCAAGAAGAACAACTTTCCCGAACACCATTTGCTCCATTTCTGATAGTTAAGATCCTCCTTCCTATTAATTGAGAATCCATTTTAATGAAAAAAGCGGACTTGTCATCACTAGAATCAAAGTTAGTGTATTTTTTTTATGACATGTAAATGTGACATGTCAAATTTCCTAAAATAAACGAAATGTTTTGATTGGTTGAGTTAAAATTAAATAAATTATAAAATTAAAACATGAATAAACTAGATAAACACTAAAATTAATAAATTTAAATTAACAAAAATAATAATTACTATGATTTTAATTTGTTTTTAGATATATTCATAATAAATTGCATAAAATATGATTACAAAAATTTTACAACCAATATATATGATATTTTTATAAAACATTAATAATTTATTATCCAATATGATAGTAAATACCCTATACTATTTTTTATCTCTTATTTTTTTAAAATAAATAAAAAGTTTATATCATACTTATATACAGTTTAATTTTAGATTGAGAATTAGAGATCAAAATTAAAATAAAATGTAACTGGAAGAAAAAAAAAATTATAATAAGATAAAACAAATATGAATAAGAAGTAGAAGTAAAAATAAAAATAAATCTCTACAGTTTTGTTTTTCCGTAATATTCTCGGGCTTTTTTTACGGAGTTATTTAAAAATATTAAGAAACAAATTTTAAAATAAACGCATGTGCGACTCAAATTTTATAATGAACACATGCGTGCATGCCAACCATAATAAATTTATTTTTTACATCAAACCAATTGCTCAATATTATTTAAATAGATGAGCGGAGAGCTAGGAGAATTTAATAAAATATGATTTCACAAATTTTATAACAATTTTTTATTATAATGTTTTTTGAAAATGAAAATTACTAATAGTTTATCCAATGTACTATATTTATTTTTCATGATAAAGTCAAATATTATAAAATGCTGAAACCATATATCATAAAATGCTGAAAATATGAAATTTTGATTAAATAAAAAAACGATAGAAACGGTTTTCGTGATTGTTCTTAAATGTCATAAACTGCATCGTGTAAAAATATAAGGTTTACGGAAAATATCAGAAAAACTAACCAACACCTAAATATTACAATTCACAGTCAGCGAAAGTCCTCAATTAATATCAACAAGATGTCGTGACCGCTTAGACTTGGTGGATTTTGTCAGAAAAGAAAGTTAGTTTCGGGGGTTCATTGATTAGGATTCGTTTTGGCTAAAGCGCCCACTGTCTCTTATACACATCTAGATGTGTATAAGAGACAGTAGTAATGGAGAAGGTAATAGCCAAAATAGGATTCGTTTTGGCTAGAGCGCCCAAATCCGCTATATATTTGACATGGGTTTTTACTCATACTTACATGAATAAATATATATATTTATTTCTTTTTAAAATTCAACCATACGTTATAAAAATATATATTACAAAACATATACTTTGTTTTTTGTTTAACACATAAAAGACATACTTCTATTTTTCCACAAATATGCGTGTGGATATAAATATTAATTATGCAAAAGTTAAAGTCGCATGCAACTTGTCGTGCATGCATTTTGTTAACCTCGATTACAGTCCAATTTTAATTTTAGTTATTAAGAGATTCATATATATTTTTTAATCTATATATGTTCTAAGAGCGGTGAGGTGGTTGGTACGCATGAACGTGAGGGCCAACCATATACCCACTCTTATGATAAGTAAAAATTATAAAACTCATTTTGGTTTCTTTTTATAAATAAGAAGTCAAAGTAAAAATAAAAATAAAATAAAATATTGGCAAGATTATATTGTGTAAAGAGAAAAGAAAGCATAGTATAAATAATATTCATGACATATTATAAGAATTTAATTATTATTTAATATAACTTTTATATTTGCAATTATATGTTATTGTAAATGGTAGAAAAAAATAAAAAGTTTTAAAATAAATCAGTTTCAAAAAACACAAAACGATATGAAACGTTTGCGTGATTGTTGTTAAATACTAAAAATGTGTTTGTATAAAAATATAACGTTTACATAATATATAAGAAAATTAATCAATACTTTAATATTACAACTATTTATGTCTAGAAAAAAAATTATACGTGCACATGCATGCAGGCAAACCATAAAAATTAAATAAATTATTATATGTTTTAATATTTTTTCAGTTTATTTAGTTATCAAATTTACACTTTTTATTTAAGGAAGTATTTTAAAATCTTGGTTAATGGCTTTTTATCTTCAATTTCAATTGAAATTTATAACATTTTTCATTTGATTTATCATTACTTTTTTATTATTAAGTATTTATATAATGTTATTATTAATACATAATAGATCAACTTCAATATACAATATAATTATATATTAAACATATAAAATGTTCTGTAGCTCGCACATGGTGCGGGCCGATCAGCTAGTTCTCATTAAGCACATACACTTCATATATTTATATACAATTGTACGATAAGCAGATATTTCTTACCAAGAATATACAATTTATTGGTATCACAGTAGCAGGTTTATGGTAGGAGATTTGGAAGATTTTCATAAATTTTGACATGAAATCTCTATAGTTTTGACTTTTGAAAGAATGGCATGAAATCTCCATAATTTTTAATATTGTAAGAAAAAAATTTCGGATAACAAGTTTGACAACCGATTTTTTTTTGTTNTGACATGAAATCTCTATAGTTTTGACTTTTGAAAGAATGGCATGAAATCTCCATAATTTTTAATATTGTAAGAAAAAAATTTCGGATAACAAGTTTGACAACCGATTTTTTTTTGTTTCCTATGTAGATAAGTATATAATCTTGATATTGATGTTTTAAAAACTTTGCTCACCATCTTATTATATAAAGTTTGATATATCAAATATAGTAGTTCAACATGATTGTCATACGTGTGAGTCACACGATCATATTTCTACACATATTAAAAAAAATCCAATTAAAAGGAAAGAAATATAAATATCATAAAAAGTAAATATGATTCAAATAATATATACGATAATCAATTTGTTATGATTTTTGGAAATATATATAAGTATCTAAAGTGTAAGCTTAAATCAAATATAAAAAAAATTAGAAATATTTGATAAAATTTAATTAGAAACAAAATATTACAAAAGTAAGAGACTAAAAAATATTGTAAATAACAGTTTATCTAGAATAAAAATTGTAGAATAAAAAATATATGTAGAAGTCGTGACTGTTACTTTTAAATATAGTAATTTTTATCTAAAATAGAAATTGTATATTTTTATTTTGTTATAAGTATAAATATTCAAAACAAGTAAATTTTTATTTTTTTTATTGAATTTTTTACATGGGAAATAAATAAATATAAAGATTAGTCAGTTCTAGAGTAAAACGGATCTTAAAAAAGAAAAATAAATATTAATAATTAATTAGTTAAAATTTATTTTTATAAATTTTATATAATATGAGAGAAAGGTGTTGATTATTTTGGGAAGAAAAAAAGAAGAAATAATTATTTATTTGTGTTAGTGAATTAAACACAAAGAAGAAAACCAAAAATCTATAGGAAGAAAAAAAGAAGATGAAAATGAAAAGTGGGAAAAGTGAGTTAAATGAGGCTGTAGAAAAATTTAGAAAAGTAAGAAAAAAATTGCAGAGGAAGACGAAGGATGATGACGATGAGTAAAAAAAAGAAAGAAGACAATGCTTTCTATTTTTTTTTTTGTAACATCTCTTTTTCATTTTATTTTTCAATTTTGTTAATTAAAAAATTTAAAAACAGCAAGTAGTTTTTATATTGAAAACGGTGAGTTTTGATTTCCCTCACCGCTATAACATATATTATCCACAAGGGTTATATAGTGGGTTGACCAAGATCTGATGTGGTTGACCTGCATTTTCCGAGAGTTGAAGGTAGAATTGCAAACAAAAACACAATGGAGAGTATTTGCAGAAAACCCAATAAAAAATGGTTCATACGACATATATTTGTCAATTCCGACGTCTTATTATTTAGTTACAGAATACAAAATCGAACATACTATATATTTATATATATATATATATATATATATATATCATATTTTCATTTCTTATCACGCAGATTTTTGAAATAGTCTTTTGAGTTGTTTTCGAAATCTCTCCTCGGAATATAACCATCTCGCCCAAGAGCCTTCATCATCTTCTCTTCCAAATCCGAGCCCAAGCTCAAAAAGAGTAGACCGGCGAATGCTACAACGGCTCTGACGCCGCCTTTGACTTTCGTTGTAGTATCATAAAATGTCGAACTCTCATCTTTGTTATCAATTTTTCTGTTATATCTTGATATGATCACAAAGCTTTAACTTTTTTTTTTTTGTTTGTGTTTTTTATTTTTTGAGTTAAAAGAGGGGGTCTATGAGTGATTTATATAGAGTTGCAAATGCCAAAATTTGTCGGGTTAAAAAAACATTCCTCGAAAAAAAAAAAGCATTCTCTCTCGTCTTCCTCCCCTGGTTCGACCTAGCCTCTGAAAATCTGGAACTCTGACCGGCGTTTGGAGGCTCTCATAGCTCCGATGTCGGTCGGATTTGTTTTCTATTTAGTATTTCATCTCTTGTGTTCTCCTTTTCTGAAGGCTCTTGATGTTTTAGATTCAAAATTTTTAGATTTATTTTTTCTAGATCTATTTTTGCTTTCTTTTTCCTCTTGAATGCCTTCTTTGCGGTTTTCTTTTGGTTTTTAGCCTTTTTTCTTCTCCAATTTTTGGATCTGTCGTTGTGGTCGTGGGTGGATTGGTGTTGCCTCTTGACTCTTCTCTTTCTTGTGGAAGCTCCTGTTTCGGATGTGTTTTTCTTGGGTGCACGTTATGAATCAGTTTCATGTGCGCTCCTCTTTGCTGTTTGGTGTCTTCTTGTTTGATTTTGCCTGCAGCGTCTTCAGGGTTTCTTTTGCTGCTTTAATCAACTTTGGACTGGAGTTGTGTTTCTTCGAAGTGTTTTCCTTTCCGTCAAACTGTGGTTTCTCTTGGTGTTCGGTTACGGCAGAAGTCTATGTTATTCGGAGTAATCTCAAGGCTTTGCAGGTCGCGTGTAGCTCGCTTAAAGATTCCGGAATAAAGATAAATTGAGATATAGTTTCTGATGAGTTCCTCATATCTTTAGATCCATTATAGTTTGTATCTTCCATTTTATAGATCTTTTGGTTGGGGTTTTAGGCTTAGTTCCAATTTGTAGTTCAATATCGTTTTCGAATTTGTATCCCATCTCTGTATTCCACTTATGTATCTCTCTTTGTTCTTAATAAACTTCAGTTGAAAAAAAAAAAAAGTTGCAAATGCGATGCCAACAATTAAGATAATGTAGTGTAATTTTGGAGTAATAGAATATAATTAATTGATATAATTTCAGTATGACTTGTGGAATATAGTAAAGTCTCTTTAAATAATATAAATAAGTTTAAGCATTTGATACATCGTAAAGCTGCTTTCTTGTGATCTTGTCTATTGCTCAGAGGTATCTTCTCGCTTAAGATACGATTTTAATGTTAAGAATAAGGACGCGCTCGTGATTCATTTTGGATTTACTTTTTTAGTGGAGAACGATTCATCAAAAACAAATATAAAACTCTTTTTTTTTTTTTTGACATCAGATAAAACTCAGTATAGGATATACTGACTTTGAATAATTAAATGTACTATCTACACTAATGAGGACATTTGAACTACTCTCGATATATATATATATTTTTTAATGTAGTTGATCTTGTGCACTAATATCATTTTTTTATTGAGATTCTGAGTCTTTTATCATTAAAAAATAAATAAATAATAAGAAAAAAAAAAAGAGAATAAGATGGATCCCAGCACCTCTAGGTTGAATGTTTCCCCCTTAAGAGTTTATACAAAAATCCTCCCATATCCGGACCTAGATGAAAAATCAATTGACGGGTTGGCCCATGGATCTTGAGGTCGATGGTGTTGGAGGTATCATTGACCTCTAGATTTATGCTCTTTCCATTCACCATTTTGATAGAAATCTCCATTGCACTACTCGAGATATCTTCCTTTCTCACTCTTTAGGTTTCATTTTATAACCAATCAATGTCTTGATAAACGAATAAATTTTAAAGCATTTGTTCCATAACTTCCATTATATATTATTTACAAAATAAAACTTTTCCTCCTTCAATTTTTCTCTACTTTTTCTCTTGTTCTAAAGTCTTTATCTTTGGATTTTGGTTCTCCGACCGCCAGGTGGAGGCTTCCGTAGCTATGATGTCGATCGGTTTGGTTGTTTGTTTTATTTTCCTGTTTGTTCTCTTGTTTCTCTTCAGTTTGCGGTAGTTTCTTGAAGATCTAGATCTAAAGTTTTTAGATCTAGTTTTTTTTAGATCTATTTTTTTGTCTTTCTTCCTCTTAGTTGTTTTTTTCGGGAGGTTTTAATAGAGTTTAAGCTTTCTATCCTTCCAATTTTGGATATGTCGTAGTGGTTGTAGGTGGCGTTTGTTTCCTTCGGCTTTTCCGATTTTGGGTTGGTCTGTTCTCACTCTTCTCGGGTGGTTCATTCTCGCTCTTCCTTTGCTTCGTCGGTAAGTGACTCGTTCTAGTTGTTGTGTGTTTGGTGTTGCTTCGTTGCCTTTTATCCTGCTCGTGGAAGCTCCCTTTCGAATGGGCTATTATGTGGTGTTTATGTAGGAAATCGTTATCCTAACGGCTTCTTGTGTGCTCCTTTCTGCCGTTGTTGTCTTCTTGTTTGGTTTTCCTGCAGCTCCTACCAGATTCTTTTTCGCTGCGTTAACCGGCTTTGGATGAGAGTTGTGGTTCTTCGAAGTGATTTCCTTCCCGTCAAGTTTGGGGTTTTCATGGTCCTGAGGCTTCTGCAGAAGTTATGGCTGTTGGGAGTGTTCTCATAGCTTTGCAGGTCGCGTGTAGTTCGTGTAAAGGTGTCGGGACAAAGATTAAATTGGTGATATCTGATGGATTTTTCTTGCCTCTAGATTTTTGTTAGTTTGATCCTTCTTTTTCTAGTTTGCTTGGTTCGATTTTGAGTTTTAGTTCTATGTCTTCCTCCGGATTTGTTTTATGCTTCGTATTAGGCTACATATTAGGCTATGTATCATGTTTGTATTATACCTTGTTTTATGCTTTGTATTATGCTACGTATCCTATTCAGTTGTGGTTTTAATAAAAATTCAGATGATTAACAAAAAAAAAAAAATTCTAAAATGAATTGAGTTTAATACATTGTACTAGAGTTTATTACGTCGTCGTATTCTAAGAATGGAGAACCGAGTTTTTTTTTTGTCAAATGCGGAACCAGTTTAGTTACAACATAAATCGATTTAAAATAATCGGTTTAATTATCAGTTTGTGCAATGTAAGTTATAAGATTATCTCAAAAATCTTGGTTCTAAGGCTAAAGGATATCTTGCAACATCTAATTTCTGAGTCTCAAATGGCTTTTGTTCCAGGAAGAAGCATTCAAGACAATATTCTAGTTGCCCATGAACTATTACATGCCTTAAAGTCAAAGAAAGACTGTGCGGAACAATATGTGGATATTAAAACTGATATTAGTAAAGCCTACGATAGAGTTGAGTGAGATTTTTTAGAGGTGGTAATGCAGAGAATGGGGTTTGATACAAAATGGATTAGTTGGATTATGTCTTGTGTTCGCTCTGTCTCCTTCTCAATTCTTATTAATGGTTCTGCCTATGCAGATTTCAAACCGACCAGGGGGATTAGACAAGGAGATCCACTCTCACCATATTTGTCTTGCTATGTGTGGAGGTGCTATCTCAAATGCTTAATATTGTTGAACAGAAGAAGGAGTTCAAATGTATGACATTGGCAAGATCATGCCCAACAGTTAGTCACCTTCTCTTTGCTGATGATTCGATTTTGTTTTGTCAAGCAACATCTGCGGATTATGAGAGAATGGCAAAAATACTACGGGATTATGAAACTATATCAGGTCAAAAGGTTAATCTCGATAAATCATCTATTATTTTTGGAATGAAAATAAATGAGACTCGACGAAGAAACATTCATGCAACCTTAGGCATCACTCGTATTGGTGGAGGAGGAAAATACCTGGGACTACCAGAACAATTTGGTAGAAACAAAGTAGAGCTGTTTGATTTTGTTATAAAGAGAATTAAAGACAAGCTAGGTGGTTGGTATAATCAGTTTCTGAGCCCTGCATGAAAAGAGGTTCTTATTAAGACAGTCGCTTTGGCAAAACCAATCTACTCGATGAATTGTTTTCAGATCCCAAAAACAATATGTGATGAGATAAATAGTATGTTACCAGAGTTCTGGTGGGGACGAAATCAGGAAAGTGGGAAAAGGAAAATTTATTGTATAGCCTGGAAAATACTAGCTTTTCCGAAAAAGGAAGGGGGGGGGGGGTTAGGTTTCCGTGATATCTACCATTTTAACTTAGCACTTTTGGCTAAACAAGCTTGGAGGATACTACAAAATCTGACTTCTTTGTTATCCATGCTCTATAAAGGAAGATATTTCAACTCATCGACATTCTTAGAGTCGATGGGTGGAAGACATCCGTCTTATGGTTGAAATTCTATTAAAGCAGGGAAAGACCTGCTAAAGAGAGGTTTGAGAATTCAATTAGGAGATGGAGAGATGACAAGAGTTTGGTCAGATTTTTGGTTACCAACATTACCTCCAAGAACAGTTATTGGTAATGTACCTTCACCGGATATGTTAGTAAAGGATCTTTGGAAGCCATGATTACGTGAATGGGATAGGGATAGATTGAATGCAGTGCTCTCTCCAGAGGATGCCGAAATAGTTCACCAAATTCGTTTGTCAAATCATGCAGGTCCAGATAAATATATTTGGCCATATACAAAAGATTCACAATACACGGTCAAGTCAGGATATTAGATGCAATGCATCCACCAACGGATGAGGAAGACCAACAACCACCACCACGATCATTGATATTGAAACAGGACATCTAGACCTTGAAGACAATACCGAAGATACAACATTTTCTAAGGCGAGTGATTATAGGAACGTTACCAACAGCTACACGTCTAATTACAAGGCATGTAAACATGGACTCTACATGCCAAAGATGTTGTATGGAGGACGAAACAATCAATCATGTTCTATTCCAATGTCGATATGCTAATGCTATTTGGAGATGTGCAGGTTTACAATAATTCGACAACCCATCAAAAGATCTAGAGGAAAATATTGGGGTCATGATGCAAATATACAAGAACCAAGTTTTGTCAAACCATGTGCGTCTATTACGAATTTGGATGCTTTGGATAATCTGGAAATCAAGGAATGAATTTCTTTTTCAGAGACGTAATGTTCATCCAAATGAGGAGGCAACGCGGGGACTTAATGGAGTGTTGGAGTATCTGGCGGCGGTGGAACCAGATCTAAATTCAATGACAATTCTCCAAGAATCAGACATAGTCAGAAGTAGTAAATGGGAACCTCCTCCACAAGGTTGGTTCAAATGTAATTTTGATAGTAGCTTTAGAGTTGGTGAAAAAAATCTGGGTGTAAGATGGATCATTCGTAATGACTTGGGAGAGCATATTGATTCAGGATGTGTGAAGATTAAAAACATAGTAACATCGTTTCAAGCGGAAGCAACATGATTACTATATGTCATGCATCATGTATGGACCAAAAGTTGGCGACAAGTATGGTTTGAAGGAGACAATAAAGAGCTTGTCAATGTGATCAATCGAAGACAGAATAGTACGAAATTGCGAAATCTATTATGTGAGGATTGGCTGCCCTATACTATACGTGCTCTGCTTAATCCCACCCAAACTACAGATCTCTGCCTATTTTCCCCCAAACAAAATTTTTTCTGTTTATTCCCCCAAATTCAATTAAAACTGAAATCGCGTTCAATTCACAAAATCACGTTTTAGGCAAATCGCGATTTGGGGGGGAATAGACAGAGCTCTATAGTCTGGGGGGTAATATGCATAGAGTGTTGAGTTGAGAGGGCTGACCGTAGTCAACCTATTTTTGGATTTCTAAATATCTAAAACATGATTAGCCTATTTATATCCACAACATATATTGGTATAGTAAAAAAAAAATACTGTAATGAAAAATGGTATCAATGTGACAATACAATTTATTTGAAAAAGAACAAAACTAATATCGATAGAGTGTTTCAAATACATAGACGTATCATCCTATTGGTTCGAGAATTTTGATTTGAAGTGCTAATATGAAGAAATATTTTTTGGAATTTACTTGACATTACACAACTTGTTTACTTGACATTACACGCTTAATTAATATAAGTTTCAAGTATCAAAACAAACCTCAGGTTACGCCTATATGTCTCTGGCAAATTTTAAATTTTGATAATGCGATTGTACTATATTTTATAAAGATTTGTAAATGGTGATTAAATGCGTTTGATGCTCTAACCAGCACAATAACTAGTCATTACTCGTATCTTAAATATCATTCAGAAGTCTACTATTAATTGATGGTGTATTAGGTGTGTTGATAACATTTCGATTCGTCTGAATTATTAATTTTACGTACACGGTTGCACAATTATGTTTTTTTTTAACTAGCGGATGTAATTCTAGGGATCACATATAAATCACAATTATGTTTTTTTTTTTACTATACCAATATATGTTGTGAATACAAATAGGCTAATCATGTTTTAGATATTTTGAAAAATCCAAAAATAAGTTGACTGCGGTCAGCCCTCTCAATCCCCCCAGACTATAGAGCTCTGCCTATTCCCCCCCCCCCTCCCCCAATCGCGATTTGCCGAAAACGCGATTTTGTGAGTTGAACGCGATTTCAGTTTTTTAATTGAATTTGGGGGAATAGGCAGAAAAAAATTGTTTGAGAGGAAATAAGCAGAAATTTGTAGTTTGAGTGGGATTAGGCAGAGCACGTATAGTACCGTCAATTCATTATGTGATCTTAAGTTTTGGATGACCAAACTTCCCTTATGCTCTTTGGAACATGTGAATCGGGAAAGAAATCAAATAGCTGACTTGTTAGCTAAAAAAGCTTTTGATTTGAATGAATAATGTTTAATGAATGTATCTTTACCTAGATGGATGATTGAATATTTGTATTTCCCATTCATAATTTAATAAAATATAAGATGTTACAAAAGAAGTTGATTTAAATTTTGAAATATAACCATTAAAACACCATGTTTGTTAAAAAAAAATCTTTCTGTATTTTCTCTCAAATTTAAAATATAACCGTTAATTTTTTTTTGGTCAAACGCATGATTACATATAAAACATTTTCTTTAGTTCCAAATATTATTTCCACAGTTCCTTTTCTTTTTTTTCTTCAGAAGAATTCTCTCGATCGAATCTTCGAGGAGTTGACAAAACCGAAAATCCGTTTAAACTTTTACATGAGTAAGTGTTTCGATCTCTGTAAATCGTAAATTTGTTCGATGATTTCTAAGTTTCGTGTAATCTTTCGATCTCTCTCAATCGAATCTTGATTCCGGCTGTAACCGATCCGATTGGTTGGGTTTCTCGCTTGTCGTCAAGGTATGTCTCTGTCTATGTTAGGGTTTCTAGGTTTCGTGTAAATCGATCTTATGTTTGGCTATTTTGATTTCGTGTTTTGAATTTTCCATTCGTTCTCAGCTTTAATTTTTTTTGCAGTGATTTTGGCTAGGGTTTCTTTTTACCCTTTTCTCGGTATGTTTTGTTGGTGATTTAAAAATTTTATCGCATCTGCCAAGTTTTCTACAAGTGCAATGGAATTTGTCTAGTCTTTACCAAACACTAGCGTGTTTATATCTAGCTCAATACATTCCGTTAGTAATTTTGTATGATTTCAAAATGTTTTGATCCATATACATATGCTAATGCAATGGAATTGTCTGGGCTTTTTGTTCTTGTGTTTTCAATTTTTTGGAATTGTCAGATTGGTTTGCTAGTAAACTCTGTAAGAATCGATATAATAATAACCTATTCTCTTTCAAAAAGATTATAAACTTGTGTGCGCACTTCAATCACTCGCCCATTATTGGATTTTCTGTTTTTCTTGTTTCAATACGTTGTTCTTGGGATCATCAGCTCATTCTTCACTGAACCAATGTGTCAGCAGAGGTGTGCACGAACAGATGATACGAGGCAGGGAACAGCCTTACTACGTTCACTGCTAATTCCGGTCTGTGAAATGATCTGTATCTTCTCACTACATTCATAGGGTGATGGTATACGTTTCTTCTATAGGTTTTGTTCTCAATGAAGGTTTGGCTATATGAGTGTTAAACCTCGCAATCTTTGTTTGTTCCCCAGGCAACCTCTTAAATTCATTTTCTTGTGTAATGTCTCACAAGCCCATAGTTAGTTAGTGTCTGAACATGACTTTTGGTTTGAACAGATGATAGCCTTACTACATTCATTGTTGAATCCGGTCTGTGAAGAGATCTTCTCACTACGTTCATAGCTTTGTGTTTTATATCTTTGAAGATTTCAGGAATCCCTAATGGTTTAATTCAGCATTATGTTCTGTTCTCAATGTAGGTTTGGCTATAGGAGTGTTGAAACTCGCCATCTTTATTCCCCAGGCAACCTCTTGATAGTTAGTGTGAACATGGTTTTTGGTTTGAACAGATTATAGTGATGCTATGAACATTTCCCTTCAGTTAGCCTCCAGTTTTCCTAATAGTTAGACTTTAACTTTTGCAGTGATCTTTTCCGGTTTTGTTTTGAAGCTTGACTCTGCATGAAACCGTCTATAAGGTAATTTGTCTGTCTATGTTAAGAGTTTCCTCTTTTGTTTCCAGCAGGTTTTTTGTTTTTGTTTTTCCTAATTTTCTCTTTTGAGTATGGATTCGAGCTAGGACAAACACATATGATCAGCTCTCCACAGGGTGAGATTCTTTCTTCTATTTAAACACATTTGATG
This sequence comes from Alliaria petiolata, assembly GCA_020283515.1. Lineage (NCBI taxonomy): Eukaryota > Viridiplantae > Streptophyta > Magnoliopsida > Brassicales > Brassicaceae > Alliaria > Alliaria petiolata. The sequence goes on along the minus strand of JAHZTW010000004.1, from coordinate 57,610,297 downwards.
TCTTGGGATTTTGAAATCAGGATTTCTTTTTCAACTGGTTTTGTTTTTGATTCAACAACAAAAATCCTCTGTTAACAAGATTTCAAAGCCTTTTGTTTTTTGGTTTTATCAAACCCAAGAGATTAGATAGACATTCCTCTAATGTTCTACCAATTCGTGTTCTTGTTTTGGGATATTGTTTTGGTTTTGTTTTGATGTTTTTGTTTTTCACTTCAAACCCAAAAAAGATCATAAGCAGACACTAATCTAATAGTGTTCTGTCAGATTCTTATTTGGGAACATTGTCCCGTTGCTGCCTCTAGAAGAAACGTATACCATCACCCTAGCAAGATTGTTAATTGGACCGATAATATGGGTTGGTAGTGCATGTCTAAGATAGAATGTTAGGGGATGGCAAAATAATAAGACCACACGGCTTAAAAGTTAAGACAAAAGACTACGAATGGAACACAGATTCCTTACTTACCCACGGCTTGAAAGTCTGTTTTTGATTATTTGGATGGAATGGAGTATAACGACCAAAGGCTTATGAAAGTCTTAAGACAAAGACTACGAATTGAAAGCAGATTCCTTACTTTACTACCAACGGCTTACAAAAGTCTCTAGACAAAGACAATGGATCGGTTATAAGACTTGCTGGATGGAAAACACTACCAACGGCTTAGAAAAATACTTAAGAAAGACAAAATGTTGGTTTTAGACGTGCTGGATGGGGAAAAAATGACCAGCGGCTTAGACAAGTCCTTAATTAGACAAAGACTATGAACCGAGAACCATTTGGATGGGAAAAAACGACCAAACGGCTTAAAGAAGTCTTAGGACAAAGGCTATGAAAAGTGAACTATTTATGTTCGATAATCACAAGGCATAAAAACTAGAAAAGGGTTGTCGGTCAGCTTTCAGTTTGTGACCAATGGCTGAAAAAAGTCTTTAAGACAGATTATGAACTATTTCTTTGTAGTAACCACTTGCTGGATGGAATTAACGACCAAGTACTGAGAAAAAAAACTCTAAAAGACAAGGACTGAAACGAAGACAAAAGGCTTTGAAAAATTTACAGACGAAGATTGTGTGGGATTGGTTTCCGGCGTTCTAACCGTTGGAATAGGTCTTAAGAGAAAGGCTACGAATCAAAGATAGAACACTTACTTCTCCACAAGGCTTAGAAGTCTAGTCTTCAGACAAAGGCTACGGAACTGATTGTTTACTTTTACCACAAGGCTTTACAAGTCTTTAGACAATGGACTGAGTTTCAATCCGTTCGATTGCAAAAAAAACGACCAGCGGCTTAAAAAATTCTCTCACTCAAAACAAAGATTATGACTGGAAAACTGATTTCCTTACTTCAACACTCTCTCTCTGCTTAAAAAATGTCTTTAGACAAAGAATATAGATGGAAAAACAACCCAAGGCTTAAAGAAGTCGTAAGAAAAAGTCTATGAGCTGAGAACTATTTATGTTCGAAAAAGACAGAGACTGAGACGAAAACAGGTAACTCACGGCCTAGGAAAAAATGACTAATGGCATAGAAAGACTTGTTGGATGGACAAAAAACCACCAACAGCTTAGAGAAGTCTTAAGAGTTAAGACATAGACTATGGCTTAGCTTTCAGTTTGTTGGATGGATAACGACTAATAGCTGAAAACAGGGCTTGAGATAAAAGACAATGGGTCAGATTAAAACTACCAACGGCTTAAGACAAAGGCCATGAACCGAGAACTGTTTCTGTTCGATAAGACGATAACCACAAGGCTTATAAAGTAGAAAAGACTCTGTAATTGATTTCAGCTTGTTGGATGGATATAGCGACCAATGGCTGAAAAAAAGAAGTCTCAAGACAAAGACTATGAACTATTTCTTTGCAATAACCACTTAAAGCTTAGAAAAGTCATCAAATAAAGACAGTAGAGGTTGGTTTTCCACTTGCTGGATGGAATTATCGTCTAGGGACTCATGAAACGAAGACAAATTCTTTGGATGGAGTTAACGACCAGGGACTGGAACCAAGTCAAATTCTGGCTTGTTGGATGGAATTAACGACTAACAGCTGGAGAATAGGTCTTAAGAGAAAGGCTATGAATCAAAGATAGAATACTTACTTCACCACAAGGCTTACAAGTCTCGTCTTCAAACTAAGACAATGAACCGAGAACTATCTCTGTTGGATGGATAGAACGACCAATGGCTGAAAAAAGTCTTAAGACAGAGACTGAAACGATAACAGGTTTTTTTATTACGACCAACGGCTTAAAGAAGTCTTAAGACAAAAGACTATAAATCAGAGAAACTGATTGTTTACTATACCACAAGGCTATTAAAAGTCTCATGACTATGGATATTAAAAACAACCCAAAGCTTAAATTAGTCTCACGACTTAGGGCTATGAGTGGGAAATTGATTCTTTACTGTGCCACGACCGATGACTTAGAAAGACTTGTTGGATGGACAAAAACGACCAACGGACAAAGACTATGGCTTAGCTTTCAGTTTGTTGGATGGATAACGACCAATAGCTGAAAACAAGGCTTGAGATAAATACAATGAGATAAAGATTAAAAATACCAACAGCTCAAGACAAAGGCCATGAACCGAGACTGTTTCTGTTCGATAAGACGACAACCACAAGGCTTATAATTAGAAAAAGAATGTGGAATTGGTTTCAGCTTTTTGGATGGATATAGTGACCAATGGCTGAAAAAAAAGTCTTAAGACAAAGACTGAACTATTTATTTGCAATAACCACTTAAAGCTTAGAAAAGTCATTAGATAAAGACAATGGGGGTTGGTTTTCCACTTGCTGGATGGAATTAACGACCAGGGACTGTAACGAAGACGAAAGGCTTTGAAAATTTTAAAGATGAAGATTGTGTGGGGTTGGTTTCCGGCTTGTTGGATGGAATTAACGACTAACGGTTGGAGAATAGGTCTTAAGAGAAAGGCTATGAATCAAAGATAGAAACACTTAATTCTCCACAAGGCTTAGAAGTCTAATCTTCAAACAAAGGCTACGGAACTGATTATGACTGGGAAAAAAACGACCAGCGGCTTAAAAAAGTCTCTCACTCAAAACAAAGATTATGACTAGAAAACAGATTTCGTTACCTCAACTCTCTCTCTGCTTGAAAATGTCTTTAGACAAAGACTATAGATGGAAAAACAACCCAAGGCTTAAATAAGTCTCATGACTTAGAACGTATTATATGAACCGATTCCTTACTTTACCCACGACCACAAGGCTTAAAAGTAGAAAAAGACTCAGTTTGTTGGATGGATAGAACGACCAATGGCTGAATCGGGTTTTAAGACAAAGAGTTAGACAACAACGGCTTAAAGAAGTCTTAAGACAAAGACTATAAAACAGAGAAACAAGTTATTTACTTTACCACAAGGCTTTAAAAGTTCTTAGACAATACACTATGACTAGAAAAAAACGATCAACGGCTTACAAAGGTCAAGACAAAGACTATGACTGGAAAACAGATTTCCTTACTTTAACTCTCTCGGCTTAGAAATGTCTTTAGACAGAGATTATAGATGAAAAAAGAACCCAAGACTTTCGATCAATGGCTTACAGAAGCCATTAGACAAAGATTATGAGAAACAAGGTCTTGACTTTACCCACCATTGCTTAAAGGTATTTAGACAAAAAAAAACTATCTTTTGATTCGTTGGATTGAAAATACAATCAACAGCTTCAAAGACTACGAATCAAAAACTGATTGTTCACATTACCTCAAAGCATCTACGTGAAGTAAAAGACTAATTAATTCTTCTTTTTTTTTTGCTGATATGTGCTTCAGAAAGTGCTCTTAGGAGATTTCAAGTGTAGCTGATTTCTGTGACAGGTATGAGAAACATATGTGAAGTAAAGACTAATTTTGATTTCCATAGGACAGGTGCTTGAATAAGCATCCAAAATCTTAGGAGATTTGTAAATGTTAGCATACTTTAAAGCCTAAAGTGGTGTATCTCGAAAATTGACTTCTCTATGGGTTCTTCCCAATCACTTGAGAATTCAAACACATACATGCATATACAAATGCACAAATGCATACATACATACACACATTCATACATACTTGCATACTTACTTACTTGTTTTCATTCATATTTTCTTCCATCTTTTATTGTTTACTAGCTTTTGCTATTTTTTTGTTTTATTTTCTTGCTAATTTACTAGCTTCCTTCCTACTTGCTTACTTTCTTTCTTTTTTGCTTCATTAAATTGCTTGCTTGATTCTTTGATTTCTGGATTTGTTGTTTATTTCATTGGTTCCTTGCGTGCTTGCTTGCTTTCTTCTTTATACTCTTCCTTAATTGCTTAGTTGTGTGCTTACTTGATTCATGTTCAACTTTTTTTTTTCAAAACCTACATAATGACATCCTCACGATCTTACAGTTAAATTTGGTTCTTATTTGAGCCATTCTGCATCATGTTTCTTACATTTATGAATATTAGCCTTGTTCGTTTGGCAGACGCAGGCGGCAGCGGTAAAATTGCCGCAGCTTTCTGTTCGTTGCTAGACGCTGCCGCTGCCGCAGCCGCAGTAAATTTATGTTTGTTCGTTTCTCAGACGTAGCCGCAGCCGCAAGTCGCAGCTGCAGGACGCATATGTTGTTCGTTTTGCAGGCGATAATTTTTCAATAATTCATATTTTATTTTGTAAATTTGTATAATTAAATTTTTAATCAATAAAATATGATTTAAATATATTTACATTCATAAGAAATATCAGATTTAGTTAGTAATAATTTTTAAGTTAAATATATAATTATAACAACATATTTTGTGATAGAATTAATTTTAATAGAAACAGAACATGTAAATAGAAATAATTTACAAAGTAAAAATTAAAATAGAGCTCCAAAATTAATCATCGAGAACAAATATAGTCTCATGGAAAAAGATTTTAAAATACGAATCCACCACTCAAAATGATGATTTCAGACAATTAACTTAACACCTATTCTTCTAAATAAAAAACAGTTCACAAAAAAATACTAATCTTTCACTCAAGAGTTCTCAGTTTTTTCTTCTCCTCCTTGACAACCTCTATGGCTTCAGTTTCTGCTTCAGCTTTTTTTTTTTCTTCTTCTTTGATGGTTCCTCCTTTTCGGGTTCTTCTTCTTCTTGTTATCTTTCTTCTTCGATGGCTTCTCACCGTCCTCAGCCTCAGATTTAGATGATGTTTGACCAAGAAGAGAATCTGCAGCAGAGTTGTACGTCTGCACATAACAAACAACACATTTAAGATTACTTCTTAAACCCAAGAACAAAAACTAGCAAATAAATATAAAAACACAACTGCAACAGAAGTTTCTTATAAACAAAACTTAAATTAGAAGAACCCTTGTTCGATACACACACATTCATATACATTCTGGGACTAGCATCATCACCTTTGATATCAATGCACGCAACATTATAGTTTGCACCTAACTCACTCAGATTCTTATTCCTAGACATTTCGCCAGTAATGCCTCTACTCTTAGCTTCAGGTTGATCACTAGATCGATATTAGTTACTCCCTCCAATAATTCCTACAAGACAAGAAGAAACAGAGGAAGATGTTCAGGTTTTTTCAACCAAAGAATCCATCAGCCCCAATCTAAAAAAGTAACAAATTGCTCACCGCTTGTGTCACGGTTCTTGGGAATCCATCAAGAATGTATCCAGATTCACCATTCTCTTTGCCAGCTTCGAGACGCTTTGATAACAGACTTATTATGAATTCATCAGGAACCAATTTTCCATGGTTAACAAGCTCCTTAAGCTACACACCAATGCAGAAAGACATATATAAATAAATATGACAATCACTTCACAACAAACGATAAGCATCTAAAAACACATGTGATGGTTTATGAAAAAAATCTGCAGGATCATAGAATCCATTTGAGTGTGATCTCAACATAAATAAGAAGAAAGATCATATCTAACAACAAAACTAGAGAGAAAACCAAATTCGAATTCAACTTAAACAGAACCGCACAGCTACAGAAATTAATCCCAAATTGAAAAGAAGAAAAAAAACCCTAACCTGAGAGGAGAGCAGTCAAGAAGAGGAGAGCTCTTTGCGTACGAGATCACCGGTGGCAATATGAGCAACACCGAGGAGAGAAGAGAGGCGAGAGGCATACGTACATTTACCAACACCTGAGCATCCAAATAAACAAACCCAGAAATCCAATAGAAGATCGAAGATGAAGTTTGAAACTTTTGAAAGTGCTGGGAGAAGGACTCGTGAAAGATCGAGGAAGATGGAAGAAGGACTCGCGACGAAGAGGAAATGATTTAGATTAGGGTTTATGGCATGTGCTTGTAATTTACAAATAATAGTATGGGTAATTTCGTCGCTTAATCATTTAATCGCAGCAAATCTAGCTGCAACGCCAAATTTTCTTTGCGTTTAAAATTCTCAAATGCAGGTATCTGCGGTTGACGCTGCGTTTAGACGCAGGTACCTGCGTCAACCAAACGAACAAGATTTTATGCCGCCGCCGCAGCCGCAGGTACCTGCGTCTGCCAAACAAACAGCACTATTGTTTACTTTTGATACATACATACATACTTGCTTACTCGTTTACATTCATATTTGCTTACATCTTTCATTGTTTATTTGCTTTTTTGTTTTTTTGTTTTATTTTTTTACTAGCTTCCTTTCTACTTGTTTTACTTCCTTTTTTTTTTGCTTCGTTAACTTGCTTCCTTGATTATTTAATTTCTTGATTCTCTGCTTCTTTAATTGCTTTTGTGATTTTTTTTTGTTATAATTACTTGCCAACAACTTACTAGCTTCCTTCCTACTTGCTTACTTTCTTTCTTTTTTGGCTTCCTTAAACTTGCTTCCTCGATTCTTTGCTTTCTTGATTTGTGTTTACTTCCTTGATTATTTGCCTTCTTGATTCCCTGCTTCTTTACTTGCTTTCTTAATTTATGTTCCAACTTTTTTTCCAAACCTTGGCGATCATTCCACATACATAATGATATCCTCACGATCTTACAATTAAATTTGGTTCTTATATGAGCAATTTTATCATTCTGCATCATGTTTCTTAAATTGATGATTATTGTTTACTTTTGATTGTGGGAAAACGGTCAATTCGTACCCGAATTTATAGAAGTGTAGCGGATTAGAACCTGAACAATTTTGGTATGCTAATTCGTACCTCAACTCGTAATTTTTTTATTATTAATACACGAACTTTGTGTTTTGTAGCCGAAAACAACATTGGCCAATTTGACTAACAATGTTTCCATTCCGTTAACGGCGATGATTCAGCTGCCAGATCATCGAAACGACGTCGTTTTGGTCATCGAATATTTTTAAAAAAAAATAAAAAAATTCCCACAACGACACCGTTTTGTGCTTTGTTAAGAAAAAAAACCAAATCGTAAATATATATAACTCATCTTCTTCTTCGTCTAGCCCTAAAGAAATCAAATTGGGGATTTTTGTCCATGTTCTATGCAACAAATCCTCATGTAGCATTACTTGGGGGCTCGATTGAGTATCACGAAACTGAGGCAAATAATTCCATTCACGTCTCTTATCATCAACTTAATGACAAGAATCAGATATAAAATTTTGATTAAAAATCAGAGATATAAGTTTTAACGGAGCCTGCGACTCAACAAACCGAATTGAAATTGAGCAAAGAAGAAAGAAGAGGAAGAGGAAGGAAAAGCAGAAGAAGGTGAGATGACGATTTGAGCCGCTCAAAGGCATTGTCTTCGCCGAACCAATGCTTACGGAAGCAGTGAATTCCGTAACCCGCGAGACCCACAACGATAAACCAAGGCCAGCAGAGCCATGTCCAGCTGAAATACATCCAGAATAATGGGTCGAAGACCAAATTCACGGTCTTTTTTTGCGTCCACGGTCAAAATTGATAGCACAAGAGTTAATTTCACAACATCCATGGGCTTCACTTTCAATTCGCGAACTCTATTCACCAGTGAATTAAACGAGAGGGTCCGGAATTGGTTAAGGAAAGGTTATCGGAATCGGAAATAGCCGAGCTAGAAACCGAGCACCTGGGCGGAACCAATGAACCTTTTCTCACTGTGACCGGAGCACTTTTCAAAGCTGCGGAGTAACGGAGTGTTTCTGGAGGCAGCACGAAGCGAATGGCACTTCGAGCAGAGAAGCACAGCTTCCATGGCGAAAATAAATTCAAAAAGGAAAAAACGGATACAAAGACAAGATTCAGGAAAATCTTTCAGCTTATGTTTGCTTCAAATCGAAACCCGAAAAACAGATAAACACCAAACACCTTTAGTGCTAGACGAAGAAGAAGAGTTATCTCTATTTAACAAAACACTGCGTTTTTTTTTTCTTTAACAAATCCCAAAACGACGTCGTTTTGATATTATTTTTTTAAATATTCAATGACCAAAACGACGCCGTTTCGATGATCTGACAGCTGAGTTATCGCCGTTAACGGAATGGAAACGTTGACTAACGGGAAATTGGTCAATATTGTTTTAGGCTACAAAACACAAAGTTCATGTATTAATAGTCAAAAAATTACGAGTTGAAGTACGAATTAGCACACGAAAATTGTTCAGGTTCTAATTCGCTACACTTCTATAAGTTCGGGTACGAATTGGCCGTTTTCCCCAATTTTACTCTTTGAGTTGAGTTTTTACAACAAATAATTGAAAATATATTTGTTATGGTGCAAGACTATTAGTGTGTGACACTTAGTTTTAACAAAATTGATTTTCAGTTGGTCTCTTTGACCTAACAGAGTTAATTATTACTTGGAAATCTATTGAATTATTGGTGTATTTATTTAGAGTGTGCAATAGATCTTGCTTGATTTTCCTACCATGCTTTTTGTTTTAATAACACTTTTGTGGCTGGTGTTAAAATCAAGAAATTAGCCGTATCTGAATTAGAAAATCCTGCTTCCGATCTTATCTGCTCTTTAAGTCTATTCTCTGTCCAATATCCCGTTTGCTAAGTGTTTGACACTCTTGTAGAGAGGTTTACGTACAAAATCCAGCTTTCTGTTTGTTACTAAGAAAAGTAGCACATTGATCATAGTTACACTATCATATAAGAGTTTGTTAGGTTACATGTGATTACTGAACTAAGAAGTTCTTGTCAGTGACGGACCCAGAAAATTATTTTATCAGGGTCAAAAAATAAATTTTTTAAAAATATTAATTATAATTTATGTATTTATATTAAAAACAAAATTTTATGATAAAATTATAAATTATCTTTTTGATGATATTTATTTTAGAAGTAGTATTATGGAATATAGTGACTATTCATTTTTCATTTTTCATATTAAAAAAAAATCTATTAGATTATGAGTTTTTTGTATTATATCATATATATGTTCATAGTTTTATTATTTATAGGTATATATGAATGGGGAAGAAGATGATGGCGATTTCGTGATGGCGAGGAAGAAGATTTTCAGGCAAAATTATTTCGGTTACGAAGGGGATTTCAACTCGGATTATGTTTGGGTATTCACGGATCTTATTGGTAATGAAGATTTTGGCATCTTCGGATCCTATTACTCGGAAAACAATTGGGGGCTGGCGGATCTGATTGAGAATCGGAAATGGAAGGCAATATTACGGGGCTCGAGAAAATCATTCGGCGGAAAACTCTCCTTATTTTATTCGCGGACATGGAGATCAGAAGATGGAAGGAAGGATCGACAGTCAGATTCGACTACGATTCGAATCTGGGGATGGGAATACGGTGTTACTCCTATTGGGTTCTCTCATCACTTCATGATCGCCTTCTCCTTGATTAAGGAAAAATTCGGGATCGGCGGAATCTTGATTCAGTTTTTGGATCCATATAGATCGGATTGGTTACAAAAAGGGGCAAGCAGAAATATGATGGTGAAGCAAATGGATTTGGTTTTGGATTCGTATATTCTCTTCAATACAAGTTTCCGGTTCTGGCGTCTGAGGCTGAAGTATCGTATAAAGGCAACCACGAGCGGAAGCAAAGACCACCACACACAAGCATCTGTCCTTTTTGCATACTATCAAACTTTGGATATTTTGGGGCTGAGTGAGAACATGTCTCAATCAGGAGTCTTGAAATCGGGTGGAGAGAACAAATCCAAGGAAACACTCGCGCCGCAGATGAAGATCACGGTACCAAGGTTCGATAACACATCACTTATCAAGGGATATTCTCGTACTTTGATAGGCCGATGTATGAATCCAGCGGCACAAGAGGTGAAATCTCTCCTGTGCATGCTTCCACGTATATGGAAGGTGGAAGAGAGGGTTGCTGGCGCAGATCTTGGAATGGGAAGGTTCCAGTTTGATTTCGATGAGGAGGATGACATCGTGGAGGTTCTGAAGACTGAACCTTTTCACTTTGACTATTGGATGCTCTCGGTGGTTCGATAGCAACCAATCGTGGATCCCAATTACCCATCGGCGATTACGTTTTGGGTCCGAATGATGGGAATTCCACTACATTTTTGGGCTAAGCCAACTTTTCGGAGCATAGGAGAGGCACTTGGTGATGTCAAAGAGGTGAATATTAATGAGGGAAGAATGCAAGTATGTGTAGATGGATTCAAACCATTGGTTTTCGAAACAAGCGTGGAGTTTCATAGTGGAGAGGAAACAATGGTGACTCTACGATATGAGAGGCTGTTCGGTTTTTGTCGGGTTTGTTCCAGTTTATGCCATGACCAGAACAAGTGCCCCATGATTCTTGCTCAGAGGGGAAATCGGGACGACATTAGCAGGAGAGATGCACGGACGGAGTCGGGGGCTCTAAGTTACAAAGGTGCAATGGTACAAGGGACACATGAAGGTGGTAAGGTAGACGGTGAGAAAGGTCATCCTGGTCTCACACATGGGGATCAACACAAGAGAAAAGGCAAGATGGGGGAAGTAAGAGAGGAATGGCGTACAGATAGAAAAGATAAATACGGAGAGATCCGTGGTAAAGATAAACGACGAGGAGAGGGGTCTTCTTTTCGGGTCCCTTCAGGTTATATGCCTCCCAAAGACCTGAGACAGAGAGTTGGAGGTCGTCCTAGAGGAGTCCATCGGTCAATAGAGGAACAAGATGTGGCCATTGCACCAGAGATGGAACAAAACAAAACCGATGCAGGCTCTGTTTCAGAGCAATCAAGCCCGAGTTACCACTCAGCCAAAAAGGTGCGAAAGGAGCTCGATTTTGATAAGGCAGTAACTGGAATGGATGATCTTGGAAATGCCATTGCTGTGGTGAGACTGAATGTCTCCGAAGAGGGGATAGTGAATGGTCCTGATGCTGTTACGGTTATTGCCCACAACCAAGTTTCGGGTGGTAATGCACAAATTACGACGGTCACAGAAATGGATTTGGAGGTTTTGGTGGACCATACGGGTGTTCTGGAGGAAAATCTAGAGAGGATTGAGGAAGACGCAGCGGCAGAGATGGAGGGAATGAGTTTGGTCGAAACTAATATGAATGATGCGGATGGTGAAACTGAGGGTGATATTCTCGAAGAGGGTGGAAAAAACAATAATGGCAAGGCCCCAAGCAGGGAAGAAACAATAAAAGAAAGCACCCGAGATCCGGGTCAAGGGGACAAGAAGGGAGGAGCTCGTAAGAAGCTATTCAGGCCAATGATAACGGCTGGTGGAGGTTCAAAGAAGCGATTGGTTCAGGCACTTATTACTCCACGGAAGAAGCATATCGCAAAGGAGCATCACATTGGGGACAAAGGAAAACCAGAAGAGGGGAAAGGTGGAGATCCATCGGAGGGTCCAGACAAAGGTAAAATCACTGATTAATGCGGATTCTAAGTTGGAATTGCTAGGGATTAGGAAATCCCTACACAATAAGCTATCTTCGGGAGGTTTGGAGGAGATTCAAGCCAGATTTTTTATTTCTTTCAGAAACAAAGCAGTGTTTTAATTTTTACAGCAATTTCAGCTTCATTTTGGGTATAATAAATTGTTAACGGTGGAACCGGTTGGGGCCAGCGGTGGACTTGCGTTATTATGTAATGACATTTACGATGTCAAATTATTATTTTTAAATAATAGAATAATTGATATTGAGGCAATGGTTGATGGGGAAACAAATTATCTATCTTTTGTTTACGGAGATCCTGTCCAAAAATATAGGAATCAAGTTTGGGAAAGAATTACACGAATAGGTTTAACCAGATCGGAACCCTGGTTTTTAATCGGAGATTTTAACGAAATAACCGGAAATCATGAGAAACAAGGAGGCAATCTTAGACAGGCGTCAACATTTACTTACTTTAATACGATGATTACCAATTGCGGTTTGCTCGATTTCCCATCAAGTGGCAATACCTTGTCTTGGCGAGGGAGACGGAGTGGAAAAATAGTGAGATGTAGATTAGATAGAGCTATGGCTTCAGAGGGATGACATGATAGGTTCCCGCAATCGTATGTCGAATACCTACGATTAATTGGGTCTGATCATAGACCCATAATAGCAACGATTGAGGCTAAAATTCCAAAAAAGAGACGGCAATTCCGGTTCGATTAAAGATGGATGGGACAAGACGGTTTGATGGAAATGATTGCCCGAGGATGGCAATATGATCTGGGCAATGTACATCAAACATTGGTGGACAAAATCGGCAGTTGTCGGCATGAAATATCTAAATGGAGACAAGAACACAAACCATACGGAAAAGATAAAATCGGGGAACTACAACGAATACTTGAGGATATACAAAATGATGACTCTCGGACTCAGGAGGAGTTAAACGATGCTACGAGGAAACTTCAAGAGGCTTATAAAGATGAGGAACAATACTAGCAACAGAAGAGTCGGAACGTATGGAATCGGAGCGGCGATCTCAATACGAAATTTTACCATGCAACAACCCAGCAGCGCATGACTATTAATAGGATTGTGGGACTACATAATAAAGAGGGTGTATGGGTAACAGGTGAAAACAAAGTGGAAAAAATGGCGGTGGAATATTTCAATGAACTATTCACATCTACTAATCCAATGTCTTTTGATGATGTGCTTCGAGAAGTAAATACGGAAATTTCGGAAAGCGATAACGAAATCTTAACAAAACACGCAACAGAGGAGGAGGTGAAAACGGCCCTTTTTATGATGCACCCAGAGAAGGCTCCAGGACCGGATGGAATGACTGCTATGTTCTTTCAGGAGTCATGGAATCTAATAAAGGAAGATGTGACTCAAACGGTTAACAATTTTTTAACATCGGGAGCCTTTGACCAACAGTTAAATTTAACAAATATTTGTCTCATCTCAAAAAAAGATAGACCCACTCGGATGACGGAATTGCGGCCTATTAGCTTATGTAATGTGGGGTACAAAATTATCTCTAAAGTTTTGTGCCAAAGACTCCGAAAACTGTTACCCAGGATGATCTCTGAGACTCAGTCCGCATTTGTGTCTCGGAGACTTATTTCGGATAATATCCTCATCGCTCAGGAGATGTTTCATGGTCTTAGAACGAACAAATCTTGCAAGCGAGAGTACACGCCGGTGAAAATGGATATGAGTAAAGCCTATGACCGAGTCGAATGGCCGTTTATAGAATATTTATTAAGGAAAATGGGCTTCGCAGAAAAGTGGATTACATGGGTAATGTGGTGTATTAGGTCGGTGCAGTACAAGGTTCTTATTAATGGCCAACCACGGGAAAATATAAAACCAAAACGCGGACTCAGAAAAGGAGACCCTTTATCTCCATACATCTTTATTCTTTGTACAGAGGTTTTAATAGCAAATTTAAGGAAAGCAGAGAGACAAAAGTTGATTACCGGGATGAAAATTGCTCGTGCGAGTCCGCCGGTATCTCACATGCTTTCTGCGGACGATAGCCTATTTTTTTGTAAGGCAAATAAAGAGGAAGCTATTATATTGCTTAATAATTTACAACAATATGAGGTGGTATTAGTTCAAAAAATAAATTACGACAAATCATCGGTGCAATTTGGCCATATGGTGGACGAAAACATCAAGGAAGCAATTCATCAAACTCTAGGCATAATGACTATCGGAGGAATGGGGACATACCTGGGTATACCAGAAAGTCTTGGGGGAGCAAAAACCAAGATTTTTAATTTCTTAGTGAAATGCCAACAAAAACGGGTAAATGGCTGGACATCTAGATTGTTATCCAAAGGAGGCAAATAAATTTTAATCAAATCAGTAGCGACTGCAATGCCGACATACTCTATGTCATGTTTTAGGTTGCCAAAAACGGTCACTACAAAGCTTACTAGCACAGTGGCGCAGTTCTGGTGGAGTAATAATGGAACATCGAGGGGTATGTACTGGATGACTTGGAAAAAACTATGTAAACATAAAAAGGAGGGGGGACTTGGATTTCGGGTCATTGAGGATTTTAATACGGCCCTCCTTGCCAAACAACTTTGGCGGCTTATCGATTCTCCGGAGTCCTTATTTTTGAAGGTGTTCAAAGGGCGATATTTCCGAAATGGAACACCATTGGACCCTATCCGATCATACTCTCCATCTTATGGATGGAAGAGTATTATATCCGCTCGATCTCTGGTACAAAAAGGGCTCATTAAAAGAGTTGGTTCAGGACATTCGATCTCTGTATGGAATGATCCATGGATTCCAGCATCTCACCCGAGATCAGCACTCTGCCGTGGGTATAATATGTACCCCGAGCTAACAGTTAATCAATTGATTGACCCGACAACTGCATCGTGGAATTTACCATTACTCGAGCAATTAATTGTTTCGGAGGATATACCCTTAATTATAGGGATCCCTACCACCAAGGTAAATCGACCAGATTTGCTAAGTTGACACTTTACAAATACAGGTCGATATACGGTCAAATCGGGCTACAACGTGGAACAAGAATTTCCATCCAATGGAGATTCGCTGAAAGTTTATGGACCGACTATTAATCAATTACAAGGCAACGTCTGGAAGGTTAAATATCCACCGAAAATGAAACATTTTCTATGGCAAGTGCTTTCGGGTTGTCTCCCGGTTATGGACCGTCTAAGTCGTAGAGGAACCAATTGTGATCCCCAGTGTGGAAGATGCGGTGCAGAAAGGGAAACAATTAATCACACACTGTTTGAATGTCCTCCATCCCTTCAAGTTTGGGCATTATCGGCAATACCAACGCACCCACAACGGTTTCCAACAGATGCTTTGTACCCCAATATGAATCACTTGTTTTGGGGATTACCCAACGACGAGGAAATGTTGGTGTATCCATGGATATTATGGTATATTTGGAAAGCAAAGAATGATAAACTCTTTTCAAACATAGATCGGGACCCCCGTGAGGTGTTACGACTTGCGAAAGCAGAAGTAGTAGCGTGGGAACTAGCACAAATGGAGGACGGGGTGGAACACTCACAACAAACACATAACGAGGTAACACGAAATCTTCTGGTCGGATTATGCTGTCAGACATACGGCTCTTGGAAAGAAACAACACGTAACTCTGGATTAGGATGGTATTGCCATGGAGATCGCACAGAAGAAACTTTAATGGGAGCAAAAAATGTACGCCGAAGCATTTCTCCACTTCACACAGAGCTAGATGCATTGATATGGGCTATGCATTGCATGCTCAATGCCGGATGATTGAGAATGAACTTCGTCACAGACTGTTCTAACTTGGTGAAGATGGTGTCCAAACCAGAAGAATGGCCGGCTTTCACACTACATCTGGAGGAGTACGAGACAAGTAAGAAGGAGTTTACGGTCTTTTCCATCTCGCATATCCCACGCGCACAAAACAAAAAGGCAGACAAGTTAGCACGAGGTGCTCGAGACTACCTTTATAGTTTAGAATATGTAAACTCAGTTCCACCGGTTTGGATTCCTGAACCGTTCTAAGAGGTGAAGCTGTTGCCAAAAAAAAAAAAAGGTATATATGAATGTATTAATTATTAAATTTATAAAGTATTGTCAATGATGATTCCTCTAAAATATAAAATAGAATTTTTCTTTTTTTAATAATGTATAATCTTATTATAGTTTTTTTGTCAAGTAATTTTATTATAGTTTTTTCCAAATAAGAACAAGAAATATGCTATAAATAAGGAATTGTTCATATGCTTTAGGAAAAAAAACTGTATGCTATTTTTTAAGCAAAATTTAGAAAAAACAAACTGGTGGGTGGATCCCCTGACCTTGAGAATGTAGGAGTGTAGAACAAACCATTTGCGCTATAGATGAATTAATACTAACAGCTACAAGAAAAATTTATATATTTTTCCTGGGTCAGCTGACCCCATCTTCTGACGTGGGTCCGCCCCTGGTTCTTGTTATTAGTCCATATTGCTTAGTACGGCTATATATTGCAAGAACATTCAGTTGTAATCTTTCAATATATATATATTGCACTTCTGGTCTTGTAGTTTTTATTCCACATATATCCTTTCAAAAACAAATATTTATTGTTGTTTATTTGTTTGTTGAAAATGGAAAATTTGAATATCAATATTAATCACACACTTTTTGAATGCCCTCCGGCATTTCAGGTAAGGGTTTTATCAGCGATATCCACACCTATGCACCGTTTCCCTACAGAGGCACTAAATTCTAATATGGCAAATTTGTTCTGGCACCTTCCAAAGTACGAGGATATGAAAGTGTACCCATGGCTTTTATGGTATATTTGGAAAATGAGAAATGATAAGATTTTCTCGAACATTGACCGGGACCCAAGGGAGATAGTCTGAATAGCAACAACAGAATCAACGGCATGGGAGGAGGCCCAAACAGAGGAACCAATGACCGCTATAGCACGAAACACATATAATATGCCTCTACAATCTGATGGATTGATATGCCATACAGATTGCTCATGGAAAGAAGGGGACCAACATGCAGGATTGGGATGGTATAGTCAAGGAGTCGGAACGGTCGGTACCTTGATGGGGGCAAAAAATGTTGGACGAAGTATTTCACCCTTACACACAGAGTTAAAAGCATTAATATGGGCAATGCATTGTATGATTGATACTAGGAGATTAGAGGTGGCTTTTGTCACAGATTGTTCCGAATTGGTGAAGATGGTGTCTAAACCAGCGGAGTGGCCAGCATTCTCTATACATTTGGAGGAATACGAGAAGAGTAGGAGCGAGTTCCAGTTCTTCTCTATTTCACAAATTCCAAGAGCGCATAACACAAAGGCGGATAAGCTAGCACGCAGTGCTCGTGATCACCTTTCTCGTCTACATTTTGTAAACTCAACTCCACCGACCTGGCTATCCAGGACGTTCTAGGAGTATGAGACTGTCGAAAAAAAAATGTTAAGTTTGTTGTTAAATAATGTTTTAGGTATTTTTTTGCTCTTGTGTTATACATTTACGAGATTTGTCAAGTGAACACAATTCTGACATTTTGGTTGATTGTCCATAGTCGTGATATTACTTTCTTTGGTACGGTCGAACGATAACCATCTTTTTTTTGCATCTTAATTTTGGAATAGTTAGTGTGGTCATTTGATTGAACTTTTGCGTGTTTAATAATAATAATTTGTATACACTTTTTTTTTGTATACACTTAATAGTCGTCTATCTATGTCTATGATTGGTATGCATATGTATAGCATAAAGTTTTACAAAATATATTTTGAAAATATTTAGATTAGTCCTGTTCGTTTACTCATCGCTGCGACAGCGGCAGCGGCTGAGTAAAATGACGTCAACGGCAATGGATGATCAAAGTAAACGACAGCATGATCTGAAATTAAGAACTTCAAAATAGCCGCATATAGCAGCCGATGAGTCGCTAGTGGATAGGATGAATCGCAGAAAATTATCAGCGACACCCAACTCTTCATCAGCGGTCACCGCAATCTTCATCCGCGTTCATCTTTAGTAATAATTATCTTTATCGATCTCTCTGTCAAAGCTAATTTTTTCGACGCTGCCGCTGCCGCATGGATAAGCAAACGAACAGGGCTATTATTTGTATAAGTCGTGAGGCCATATAGTGGTTGTTTGGGTGTAACCTTAGATCGTTACTTATTTGTTCTATGCTTATTTCACCTTTTAAACAACATCTTGATTAAAATATGGTCGTTGTGTCGTCTTTGATTTGAATTGAATCTACGGACGGCTGAGCTATTGGTTAGTGCATGGTCTAAATATGTTTTTAAACCATTATTAAATGAGTTTTTATTATAATTTACACTCTGAGTCGTTGTATGTGATTTAACTTCCAATTTCACTATATTCTATTTTTTAAGTCTAAAATATATACCCTAAACCAGTTAGCTAAAATTGAATAGAACCAAATTGACTAAACCAAAAGTTTTAATTCGGTTTGAAGGTATAAACTGATCGCTGACATTTAAAAATGCTTACGGTTTGGTTCAGCAGATTTTCGGTTTATATATATTCAAACTGATTTCCTAAAGAACCAAAAAATCAAACTAACTAAAATATACCAACCAAAATAAATCGAATTTCCTTTGAAATCGTTTATTTCGACTAAACCAAATAACTAAATTAAATTTTCTCAAAAAGGAAGCGAACGAAGTTTAATTAGGTAGGATTTTTTTCAACCCAAACAAATCTAGAATCGAACAACTCCAGATAATCGAATGAAGAGGTTCACCTTAAATCATAAAATCTAGATTTTAAATCTTAAACTTTATACAGTAAAAACTCTATAAATTAATAATATTATCATTTTATTTTATAAAGTTATTAATTTAAAACTATTTTTTAAATCTATAATCATTAATTATTTAAATTATTATTTTATTTAAATAAACATTTGTTTTTACTTTTTTTGTGGGTATCCCAAACTTAAAACCCAAACTAATCTCATAAACCTTATAGAAATGATAAATTTTGATAAATGCCACTTTTGAAAGATACCATCTCATTAATTGTTTTCAAAAATACCATCACTTGTCAAGGTACAATGACCATATTAACCTTAATAATTTTTGAAGCTTACCGTCGAAGTTCTAAGATTTGCCATGGATTTTGATGGTGGATACGGCTGCAGATAGAGAGGGTTCGGCTGTACCGAAGAGAACATCATCCGGAGGTGAGAGAGACGGCGCTCGATCTGGAAGCTCCGACGGCAAAGCAAGATGAAACGAAGAAGCAGTTTTCAGAAGCACCCCAAACACCATAGCTAAACTCGCCGGTGAGATGGAGCAGCTGTAAGGAGTCTCGCCGGTGACGACGGAGTGAGAGAAACACTTCTTCGAAAGAACTTGTAGAATCTCGAGAAGAAGGAGACGACGCTGCTCCGGAGGAGATCTTGCCAGAGGAACGCTATCGGAGGAGCTTCATTGATCGGAGCCTTCGTGTTTTGCCGGCGATTTCGTATCTAATTGGAATCTCCGGCTACACTAAGGCAAAGGTATAGGTTGACTGATCTTAAGGTGTTTCGATTTTATGGAGAAATGATTGAATGTCTTAGATTCAGGGAAAACTGTGATGTTTGTGATTTTAAAGTTTTGCTTCTCCTCCGATCTTGCTGGGTGTTGTCGAATGTAAGATTTAATGATCAATAGATATCCGATTTTGGAAGAAGAAGTTTCGATCGATTTTCTTAAATTTCGAGGTTTTTCGATGTTTTTGAAGTTATGAAAGGAATTTAACATTTGGTAATGCCGATGTCAATTAACTTAATGAGAAAGATCATGTGTCATGGAGCGCAATGATAAATGCATACGGTCTTCATGGGCATAAGCTTTAGAAATCTTTCAAGGGATGATAAAAAGTGGAAAGAAAGTAGATCCAATGGCACTTCTTGCAGTTTTATCGGCGTGCAAGTTGCAACCATGCTAGCCTTGTAATGACCCGGTCGAGAGCTAAGAGCGTCCGAGCTGAGAACTATCAATTCAGCCAAGATGGATAGCCGAGGTGGCCGGCTAAACTGAAAAGGACGAACTGGGACAAGCAAGCACGAGGTGTCCAGTAGTGTTTCTTCATCACTGGTCAATGGATAAGCACATATATGGATAGGCGTGAGGTGTCTATGGACATTCCGTCCTTATACATCAGATAGAATGCTATTCCATCTTTATACATCCGGTGGAGTGCTATTTCGTCTTTATACATCCGGTGGAACGCTATTCCGTTTTATACATCAGTTAGAGTGCTATTTTGTCCTCATAGATCATGAATGACTAGACATGAAGAAATTCACATGCTTGAATAAATTCCAGTTTGCTCCAGCAGCGCCTTATCGGGGCAGTTTAGGCTAGTTTAAGTGATCGGGGAAGTTGAATTTGTTTTTAGGGATTTCGTGAGTGTGCCTTGGATAATTTAAGTCTCAAGTAAGTTAGAATTGTTAAAAATAAGTTTAGTCCATAAGTGTTTTCAATAGGGCCAAACGGTGTTCTCGGTGACTTGTTTCGGTGCGATCGGATGGTTTGTCGGATTGGTCGGGAGAAGCACCTCAGTGACTAAACAGCTTGGCTGTCCTACTTGACGTGCTTGACCTGCTTCACCTGCTTAGGAGGCTTGTCCTGCTTTACCTGCTTGAGCTGTTTCACTAGCTTGATGATGAGTCGCCGCCACCAAGTGCATTCCGGCGCCAACACATGGCGCGATACGGCGGAGATCGGTGGCGCGTCGATGACTAAGCTTGGCATGAGCTCGCCTATATAAAGGGAAGCCTCACCTCTTTGAAGAAGCATCACGTTCTCCACCACCTTTATTAAATCCGATCACCCGACCACCGTGAGCACCACCGCAAGACCACCGCGAGGCTAGCCAATAAATTTTTAAGGTAAGCCGTTTTAGCCCGAAACCTCTTGTCAAGCTTAGTTTTTCGTCCCGAGTCCAATTCTAACCTCCGTTTCTTGTGAATATGGACCAATCACTATGAAACTAATGTTTTAAGTACGAGGTCGAATTGCTGCCGGAAACCTTAGTCTTTCATTCCTATCTTTCGGAAAGCCAAGGTGAGTTGTGGTGATGTGTGATTGTTTGTTAGGATTCACTTGCTAGATTGCGTGTTTTGTTTGCGAGATTTTGTGATGTTTGAGTTATTTTATTATGGTACAATATTGTTGTAAGTTGTTCTTATT
Source organism: Alliaria petiolata (assembly GCA_020283515.1). Lineage (NCBI taxonomy): Eukaryota > Viridiplantae > Streptophyta > Magnoliopsida > Brassicales > Brassicaceae > Alliaria > Alliaria petiolata. The sequence continues at coordinate 57,589,275 of JAHZTW010000004.1, read as the reverse complement.
ATGTGTAAGGTTCTATGACTACCTATTTTTTTTAATGGGGATTGGTGATGAGATGTGATGGCGGTTCGATCCTACTTCGTTACCCCATTGTTAGCAAAAGGACCGGCTAAGTGGGAAGACTCGGGGAGACGGGATTGCAGCCTATGGCCGAGTACTATCCGACGGGATAGTCCAGGCGTTTGCCGTAGATAGTCGGAGCCTGCCGAGTCTGTGCTGTCGAAAGATGGGACTCGGGTTGGTGATGTTCTGTCTCATGTGCCTTTGTGGCTATGAGATGGGTGTTCATGAGAGGGATTGGATCGAATGCGCGAGGCCTTGGTGATGAAAGAGTGGCGGCGACGTGATTGTTTTAGCTAACACTGACTTTGTGTTAATTGCGTGTTGTGTGTTATTTTAGGTTTTGGGGTGGGGAATTATTGAGTGATTTACATAGAAGAGCACTTCTATATGTTTCATAACAAGAAAAAGCACTCTCCACAACAAAAGTACTTTCTAGCTGAGAAAAGTCACTTATGCCCTTATTTTGACTTCCAACAATTTTACCTCAATTTTGATGTTTTATCTAATGTAAAAAGGTTGATTTTTATAGGATCGGAAAAATCTTAGCGTCCGAGCGTTCTTTTTGCCTCCATCAATTTTCCGACGACGGCGCCGATCACACTTCCCAAAGAATTGTCTGGCCGTCAACAGTAGTTACCTAATTGCATCGGCCTTCAATTGTCGTTGTCCATGGCTGTTACGACAGCGAGTCGGAAGAGATGGCGAAGTCTAAACATTGATCGGATGTTCTCGGTGTATCTAGATCCAATGGTTATATGGCGGCGATTATTAAAAAGTAGGGTTACATCGGTTGATGCACACCATATAGGCTACCGCTGGTGGATTTATTATATAAACCATGATTTTCTGCAGGGGCAATTTTTTAGAAAAAGATCTGGGTTGGTTTCGTGAATTGGTGTTATTGTAAATGTTTTTTGGAGATGAAGACCATCGTGGACGACACTAATTGGATAGATATATATGCTTATTTCTGATTGTTAGCGTGGACGGGTTATTGTGGATGACAATGGGTGGACGAATGTACGATCTTGTGGATGTATGGTCGGTATCATGCAGAGATTGGGCTTTGTATTACCTTTCTGCTATACATTATGATCTGAGTTGTTTCTTATTGGAGTTTGAACTGTGGCCATCCACGGGTTACCTATCCACGCGGTGAGGATCAATGTATACTCAAAACACGACATTCTTACAACGCTTAACCAAGTTCTCGGTGAGTCGCTCAAGTTTAATTACATTAATTACATCAGGCAATCTTGCTTTGGAGGCCTATTCGACTTCCCAGCTTGTGAGTGTCTGAATTTGGAAAAGCTCATCTACGCGCTACTAACCAGACAATTACTATCCAAGAACAAGTATGGACGGTGTTTGCTGGACAACCTTTGCGTTCCAATCTACAAGACTTCAAAATTTGAAGAAGCTTGACCTGTGGACAAGAGGACGTGAACATAGTAGTTGATTAGTTGGAAGATGTTGGTGTGGTAGAAGAAGCTCTCGTGGACAAGGTAAACTTGTATGGATGAGTATTATTGGATGTGACATATAGCCTTTTTGTGGATGGTCATATAATTTGGCCGTGTATGTGAAAAGGTGTCGCGTGTGTAATTGTGGAACTAAGAACGTGGACGTCAAATTGTTGATTATGTGGATAATATGAGAGGACGGATAGCTCTCAAAGGGATGCATGTTGAGGGTTGATTATGTTTGACGAATCCGAAATGTTCTTCCATAAACTGTATCCACAAACTGTATGTCCATAATATAATATCCCCATTAGACCGTGTCCACATGTACAAATAATTTGTAGATTACAACCCGTAATTTTCAAGATAAACCGCTAATGCTCCAAACTCCGAAGCATTATACCAACTATGTCGATGAAAATATCCATGAAAAAGTGAACCCCTGAATCTACTATGTTGATTCGTCCTAGGAAACCCACAAGAGAGAATGGGCATAACACATTTTTTCCGGAGATGGGCCGGCTATTAAAATTACGCCATGTGGACGACTGATAGGGGTCAGGTTTTACCCTAATAAAACTACTGCAAGTGCACAGAAAACGCAGTTGAAGTATAAGGGGTATCGAATCCCAAGGGAAGTATGCTACACTAGAGTTTCTAAGTTCAGATTAAGCTAGATCAATTAGTTCAAAGTAAATAAAACTAAGCTAGGCAAAATAGGTAAGTGAGATTAATTTTGATTAAAGTTCAGGAGACTAAAGCGCTAGGTAAGGGTAAATTATCAGGTTGAATCAAAGAATGTAGTTATTAAATTTATTAGGGATTTATTAAGAACCGTCTAGAATTCGAAACACAAAGTTAAAACCAATCAACTCTCGTTGTAGAAGTTATCTATGCCTAAATTCCAGAAAACCAAATCTCTTTGCGAGTTCAAACAATTTAGACAAGCACTAATGTTCAGGTTCGATTTGTTCACAAAATACCTAAACCAAATCTCTTTGCGAATAGTTATTTTGCTCACCTATGATTAGTTCAAGTTATTAATAATGCTCTCGCATCTATTAAACAACCTAAGGTTTGATTTCTAAGTGATCAATTCAAGAATCAAGTTAAGTGCAAATCAAGGTGAAGATCTAATTGATTTCCCTAACAAAGATAATAATTCTACAGACTTTTCATCAACCCTAAATCACCCTAACCTAACTAGCAAACTACTCAAACATAATTATGAAAACACAAATCATGACTGAAATAAATTGCATAAATAATGAAAAGAGAATGATACTGGGGTTCGAAATCTGGCTCGGATGAGTTAGAATTGTCTCCACAAAAGCTCAAGATCAATCTCTCTCTAAGTCTCAAAAACAATAAATTATGAAAAGGTATGTGACTAAACAATGCCTGAAATCTATTTATAGAAGAGGATTTTTCGTCAAGGGGCAGTCTTGTAATTTCTTCAAGGTTGAGACAATATCCTTTTTCTGTTGGAAATCCGAGTGCTCTTGTCGGCTTCATTGGTGTCGATCGACACCAAGGGTAGTGTCGATCGACACCCTTCGTGTAAATCAGCTCTGACTTCATCAACTTCGGCTGTTTCTCCAAAAATGCTCCAAAAAGTGCTGGAATCTCCTATTTAGCTCCAAATGCTCTCCATCCTGTAAAGACTCTAATATGACTCTAAAAACACCAAAAGACTCTATAAAAACACTTATATCATGGTCTAAAAACGGGTAAAAACCATGATATATCAACTCTCCCAGACTTAGCTTTTGCTTGCGTTCAAGCAAAACAGAAACTTCGGCTGAAGTAGAAGTTTGAAAACAGAAACTTCCAGCTATCCTTTAGAACCCCACAACTTGTTACAAAACTTTTCTGATTCTTTCCCTTCCTTAGTGCCTGAACAAGATTCTCTTTTGTACAGCTCTCCTATTTTCTCTTCCCTTAGTCAACTGCTGCCCATTTTCAGGGTGTTCTAAGATCTTTTCATTGACTCTTCTTACTCTTTTGAAGTCTCGGGAAATAGTGCTACTCTCTACTTGTGTTCCTTGTGAGGAGACAGGTTCAAGAGCACTCACTAATATTGTTCCTTGTGAGGAGACAGGTTCAAGAGCACTCACTAATATTGTTCCTTGTGAGGAGACAGGCTCATGAGGTTCATTGCACTATTCCCAGACTTAGACTGCAATTCTTTTAGTTGTTCAGACTGAAAGAGGAAGTTCTGCGTATACCTAGTTCTTATGAGGGGATCTGAACTCTATATGTTAGATTGATCCACTTGCAGCTTTCTACTTAGTAAGACCTGCGATCAACTGCTATAGCAATGGTCCCTCAAGTGTCAACATTCTGCAGTTAGTTCCTAGAAAAACTGAAAGTTCCAACTGGTTTTGACTCAATAAAACAAATTTTTGACTCAAAGGAAAACTCTCAAAACAAAACACAATGTTAGCAACTACCTCCCCCAGACTTGAACAACACTGTCCCCAGTGTTATTAAGAATGAGTTTGGACAGAAAAAAGTAGTAAGAAAATGTTACATCACCAAAAGAAAACGGATTACCTGAACCTGCGTGTAGCGTCGATCGACACTAGGTTGGGTGTCGATCGTTGCTGTGTGATGATGGTGTCGATCGACACACTAAAGAGTGTCGATCGACACTCTGTCCGAAATCAGAAAGTCACCACTCGAACATGAATGTTGCTAAGTCAGTGTGTTGTTAGAGTCATCCAAACTGTTAGAAAACTCAAACAAAACGTTAAAAGCACAAGATAATCCATAAACTCAAAGAGTGCAACAAGTTTTTGAAACAAAGTTCTGAAGCAAATAAAACAAAACTGACTCAAGAGAAAAATGAAAAACTGACTGAAAGGGAAAGAAAAATAAAACCAGGAATGGAGATGCTACTCGTCGTCATCAGAACGTGGTGGTGTAGAAGGACGGATGCAGCCACAGTTGGACACAACTGTGATGGCGTTCCAAATGGTCTGGAAGCTCTGAATCACGTATTTCTGAAAAACATCTGGCTCCATAGGAATCTCAGGAGCAGCTGGAAGGTGATGAGGACCAATAGGCTCCAAAGTGGCAGGTGCTCTGCTGCGCCTCAAAGATGAAGCGCGTGGAGAATCCGCAACTGGTGCGTCCTCTGCGGATGTAGGCACAGCTCGGGATGAAGCACCTCTGCGTCTGGTGACGGGAGCAGTCCTCAGCTTGCTCGGACTAGGCTGAAAAGTAAGGCGCCCAGGATCAGTGGTAATGTGAGTGAGGTCTCTGTCAGGTAACTGCACAGTGCGCTGCACTCTCTGCGCATCAGTGAAAACCCATAACCTCTCTGGCTTCACCCAATGAGCCTTCCTCAAATAGTCCATATCAACCAAAGAACGGGGAGTGACAATGGATGAAGTGCTAGTGTCAATGCTAAAATGCTGGAAAATCGGTGTAAGAAGACTGCCAATGGTCTCGGGTTTGATCTTCGATCCAGCAAAAGGCTTGGTCTTCAAGGAGACCAAATGATGAGCGAACACTGCGCCAAGGAGACGTTCTCTGTCAACCAAGACTCCTCATAGATGACAGACCAAATGGCATAGTACATCAGCACCATCTCAGAAACACGCATCTTCCCTGGCTCATGCTTACACAAGAGTGTAGTAGCGAAGAGGCGAGCAAGGTATCGAAGAGTAGGATGGCGAATGTCTGTCTGTGTAGAGGTCTTCGAGTGATACAACCCATTCCCGAAATGGGACCAGAAATCCTGACTATCTGGCAAGCTCTGAGGAAGATAGACTCCTGTAGCATGCGGCTTCTCAAAGCCATATATCTCGCAAAGCTCGGTAAGTGGCAGCCTGTATCTAATCCCGCGAATGAGGAAAGTCAATGTACCTTCCAAGGCATTCTTCACCACTTCGTTCCTGTAGTACACTCGAACTGTAGAAAGGAACTGGCGAACCAAGTCTGGGTAAAGGTCATACTGTCTGGTCGCCATAGTTCCCATCCCAACTCTGCTCAGTAAGTGTAGAAGGTCGTCTTTGATGCCCAGCTCCTTCATTGTCTTCTCACACGCAAATTTGGTAGGCCTGATATCCACATTGAACCATGCATTGTAGAACAATGAGTCGTAGTCATCCCAAGCTTCAGCGATATCTCTGTAGACACACTCATATTTCTCCACCTCAATAGCAGGTAGATCTTCCCAATTCCTCGCAATCCAAATTTTCATGTTCTCACGCTTAGGCCAAGGAGGAAGAGAAGCAATCTGTGCATCACTAGCAGTCCCAGAGGCGGACGCTTCAGCTTGACGCTGTCTCTTACTCACTGGAGGCATCTGCAATCAAAAACAAAAACCAAAATCAAAACCCAAAGTCTGCAAATCAGAGACCAACTCGTCTGTATAAGGTGTCGATCGACACCCTAGATGGTGTCGATCGACACCCTAGATGGTGTCGATCGACACCATGCGTGTAATCTCAAACCGAACTCAAATCACGATCCTAAACCCAATGGCGCATCAATTAGCCTGGCAAACAACCCCAATATCATGAATCGACCAGAATGAAACCATCAAACCCAAAGAAAATCCCCAAATTCGCAACATGCATCACCAATTTCTAAAATTTCAAAAATTTCAATCTTATGCAATGTAAAGGATGAAAAACAGTTGGGTAATGATCTAAATCATGCTAAACAACCTAAATGAGCATCATTCAAACAAGAAATCAAGCTAAATAGGTCGAATTCGTGATTTTTCACCTTAGTGTCGAAAATGAAATTGGGAGATTTGAAGAACATACCTTGGCAGATCAAACAAAAGGGTAATGGATTATGAAAGAGGACGAAAATCCGCACGGATTAGGCTTTAGAATCACTTGATTTCGTTGAGAAACAAAGAAGTTGTGATTTGGGGAAGATGAAGTTGGAAGGTTTCGGGTTTATGAGTTTTAAAAAATAATGGAAAAGTGTCGGGTTTATAAAGACTTACATGTGTCCTCGCGTGGTGTCGAGCTTCCTCTTCTTTTTTTATATTTTTTATAAGATAAAATAAAATATTAGTAAAACCAAAACCAAGTTAAAAATAAAAACTTAACAGTGAGTTGCCTCCCACTCAGCGCTCGTTTAACGTCAATAGCTTGACTGGTCATGCGTTTAGGCGGTTGGTGCATCATCCAAAGACACAATGTGTCCGTCTGGAATCTCGGCTTCAGCCCAATAGTGTTTCACTCTTTGCCCATTCACAATTAACTCTTCTCCCTTGGAGTTTGTCAGCACAATTGCTCCATATGGTCTGACCTCTTTGATGGTGAAAGGACCTGACCAATGTGAACGCAATTTACCAGAAAACAATTGTAAACGAGAGTTATACAGAAGTACCTGATCATTTGGTTCGAAATGTCTGGAGACAATATTTTTGTCATGATATGCCCTTGTCCTCTCCTTGTAGAGCTTCGAATTCTCATAGGCGTGATGGCGCAGTTCGTCGAGCTCATTGAGTTGCATTAGGCGCCTTTCTGCAGCTGGCTTTAAGTCGAAGTTCATCTTCTTGATAGCCCAATGCGCCTTGTATTCCAATTCCACTGGAAGAGGGCAAGCTTTGCCATAAAGTCCCAAGTGGCGTCTTATAGGCAGTCCTTTAGGCCCAAAGTGCATCATCCAGTTTCGCAGCCCAATCTTTCCTTGTCTTGCCCACTGTCTTCTCCAGAATCTGCTTGATCTGTCTGTTGAAGACTTCGACTTGTCCACTTGTTTGGGGGTGATATGGAGTAGCCACACGATGTTGAACACCATGCTTTTTTAGCAGCTTGTTTAAAATTTTGTTGACAAAGTGAGAACCACCATCACTTATACCAATCCTAGGCACTCCGAATCGCGGGAAGATGATGGTCTGGAACAGCTTAAGAACCACAGCAGCATCATTGGTCTTAGAAGCAATTGCTTCCACCCACTTAGAGACATAGTCCACAGCGATCAAGATGTACAGCATTCCATAGGATGGAGGAAAAGGGCCCATGAAGTCAATACCCCAGCAATCAAAAATCTCTGACTTCAAGAATGAAGTTCTGAGGCATCTCATGTCTCTTGCTGATCTTCCCTCTCCTTTGACAGACATCACATTGAGTGATAAACAGCTGCGCATCCTTAAACATAGTAGGCCACCAAAAGCCTGCTTGAAGAACTTTGGACACTGTCTTGAAGGTTGCAAGTGTCCAGCATACTCAGAACCATGATAATGGAACAGCACATCTCGAACTTCACTCTCTGCTATGCATCTTCTGTAAACATTGTCTGAACAATGCTTATACAAGTGAGACTCATCCCAGTAATATCTCATAAGTTCCCTTGTGAACTTCTTCTTTTCATAGTTCTTGAGATGTTTGGGCTCAATGTCAGCAGCCAAAAAGTTCACAATGTCAGCATACCACGGCCTGTTTGCATCAGATATAGCAAAGATGGGTTGTCGAAACAACTCGTCGAAGATCTTCAGAAGGGAGGCAACTGTCTGCGTATGGTGTCGATCGACACTGTAGATAGTGTCGATCGACACTCTCGAATCTCGTCGCGTTCTCGTATCGATCAGAGGTGAATCGCGAATCGTCTCCAAGAATGCAAAGAGGGTGTCGATCGACACCCGCCTGGTGTCGATCGACACTAGGCTCGCATCTGCAGCAGTTTGCAGGTTCTCCGAACTCTTGTCTTGAAAACGAGTTTCAACCAAGTAGACATTCTCTTCAGGCAGAAAATCATCAATAGGGACGTCATCTTCGATCCTAATCCTTGAGAGATGATCAGCTACTCCATTCTCAACTCCTTTCTTGTCCTTAACTTCAATGTCAAACTCTTGGAGAAGTAAAATCCATCTTAGCAATCTTGGCTTCGCATCCTTCTTCTGCATCAAGTACTTCAATGCAGAATGATCTGTATGAACAATCACCTTTGAGCCAACAAGATACTGACAAAATTTCTCAAAAGCAAATACCACAGCGAGCAATTCCTTTTCAGTAGTTGCATAGTTCTTCTGAGCATCATCCAACGTTCTGCTGGCATAGTAGATAGCGTGCAACTTTTTGTCATTCTTCTGTCCTAACACAGCTCCTACTGCGAAATCACTAGCATCACACATTACCTCGAAAGGTAAATCCCAGTCCGGTGGTTGAACAATTGGAGCGCTAACCAAGACTTGCTTGATTTGTTCAAAGGCTGAAAGGCATTCTTCTGTGAATTCGAACTTCACGTCCTTGCAGAGGAGGGTAGTGAGTGGTCTCGCGATCTTGATGAAGTCTTTGATAAATCTTCTGTAGAACCCAGCATGTCCCAGGAAACTCCTCACTGATTTCACAGAATCAGGTGCTTGCAAAGTTGTCATCACTTCAATCTTAGTGCGATCCACTGCGATTCCATCTGCTGAAACTCGATGTCCTAGTACAATCCCATCTGTGACCATGAAATGACACTTCTCCCAGTTCAGGACTAAGTGTTTCTCTTCACACCTCTACAGTACTGCGCACAAGTTCTCCAAACAGTTTTTAAAAGATGACCCATAAACAGAAAAGTCATCCATAAAGACTTCCATGAACTTCTCAATCATATCAGTGAAGATGGACATCATGCATCTCTAGAAGGTCGCGGGAGCATTACAAAGTCCAAAAGGCATTCTGCGATATGCAAAAGTACCATAGGGACATGTAAAAGTGGTCTTCTCCTGATCTTCTGGATGGATGGGGATCTGGAAGAATCCTGAATAGCCATCAAGGAAGCAGTAGTAAGGATGATTCGCCAATCTTTCCAGCATCTGGTCGATGAAAGGCAAATGAAAGTGATCCTTTCTGGTCGCGGCATTCAACTTCCTGTAGTCTATGCACATTCTGTGTCCAGTCACAGTCCTTGTAGGAATCAGCTCATTCTTCTCATTCTTCACCACTGTGACTCCTCCTTTCTTAGGAACCACGTGAACTGGACTGACCCAAGCACTGTCTGAAATGGGATAGATGATCCCAGCTTCCAAGAGATTCATGATCTCTTTCTTGACTACTTCCATTAGGTTTGGATTCAGCCTCCTTTGATGTTCAATAAATGACTTAATCTCATCCTCAAGATGAATCCGATGCATGCACAAGTCTGGCGAGATACCTGAAATATCATCAAGAGAATAGCCAAGAGCTTTACGATACTTGCGCAGCTTGCTTAGCAATAAAGTGAGCTCTGCATTGTTTAAGGACGCATTCACAATAACATGATAAGTCGAATTAGGACCAAGAAATGCGTACCTTAGCCCGGCAGGGAGCTGTTTAAGCTCAACTTTAGGTGCCTTGACTTCGCTCCAATCCTCTAACGTTGCAGGTGTCGCAGTCTTCGCAGGGTGTCGATCGACACCCTATGATGGTGTCGATCGACACCAGTCCTCTCGGGCGACTAGTTGCAGCACTTGCTCGCTAGCATCCATCATCTTCGCATATCCAGCAGCAACATTGTCTAAGTCCTCATCATCTGTTGTAGAAGTCGTGAAGGCTCTTTCCAAAGGATCTATAGGATGATCCTCTTGGAAAATCTCTTCAGCAAGGTTGGTGAGTGAATCGACATAGAAGGTATGTCCATCAATGGTAGGTCTCTTCATCAGCTTCTCCATGTCAAAATTCATCACTAAGTCACCAATATTCAGCGCAATCCTTCCTTTCCTGGCGTCAATAATTGCTCCAGCAGTAGCCAAGAATGGTCTACCAAGAATGAGAGGATCTTTGGGTTCTTCATCATAAGCTAGAACCACAAAGTCTGTGGGAATCAAACAATTTCCTACTTTGATAGGAACATCCTCCAAAACACCCTCAGGGATCCTCACAGAACGATCAGCCAGGACTAAGGAGATTCTGGTGGCCTTGAAGTCTGTCATTGATATGGGTCAAATTTACCCTAGAGCTACTCTCTCAAATTAAGAGATCAGTTGTAGTACTTAGGGATCAAATCCACAGAGAAGGGATTAGTCACACAGCAGTTTTCTAAATTCGAATTAAGCTAAGTAAATAGAATTAATAAGTAAAGACAGAAAGCAATTAAAAACGATGTAAATTCAGGAAACAAAACGCTAGGTTTAGGGAAATTCTCAGGTGATCTAAATTGTAGGTCTAGACAGGATGTTAGGAATTATTAAGAACCGTTCTTTAACTTGAAACACTAAAGTAAAATCAACCAACTCTCGTTGCGAAGATTATCTATGTCTAAACCCTAGAATTCTAAATCTCTTTGCAAATTCAAACAATTCATACAAGCATTAATTTCACGTTCAATTGTTCACAAAATCCTAAACCAAATCTCTTTGCGAATAAGTATTTTGCTCATCTAACATTAGTTCAGGCAATTAATAATACTCTCGCATCTATTAATCAACCTAAGATCAGATTCTAGGTCGCGAAGCTAAAATAAGCATTAAACACAAATCCAGATGAAGAACTCTAATGATTTTATCCTAACAATTTTAATTCGACCTAACAATTCATTAATCACCTTTGAAAAACCCTAAACCTAACTAGCAAACTACTCAGACATGGTGAATAAAACAAACATCATGAATAAAGAAGAATGCATAAAAGAAATCAATAGAAATAAAGGAGTTCCAAATTTGCTCTGAGACAAATTCTTCTCTCTAAAATTTCTCTAAAAATCTCTCTCTAAAATATTGTGTAGCCTAAACAATGGCTGAAAAACTATATTTATAGGCAAACTCGCGTCAGGGGCAAACTTGTAAATACTTGAATCTTTTTGTGATTTCCTTTTTCTGATAGAAGTCGGAACAATGCGTCGGTCTCGTCTGGTGTCGATCGACACTGATGGTGTCGATCGACACCCTGTGCGTAATTCCACTTTTCTGACTTCATCACTTCGCAGCTTCTTGCAGAATGCTCCAAAAAGCTTCAGAATCTCCAATTATGCTCCAAACGTAGTCCCACCTATAAAGACTCAGAAAGGACTCGAAAACTAACAAAAGACTCTATAAAAACACTTATATCATGGTATAAAAATGGGTAAAAACCATGATATATCAACTCCCCCAGACTTAGCCTTTGCTTGCCCTCAAGCAAAACAGAAACTTAGAATGAAGTAGAAGTTTGAAAACAGAAACTTTCGAGTACCCCTTCAAAACGCCACATTGATTAACACTTCTTGAATCCACAGGTTATAGAGCCAACATTAGGAAATGTTCAGTGTACTTACCACAAGCTTAGCAATCTCCCAGTTTGAATTCAGATCTTTTCCTTGGTAAAATTTCGAACTCTAACAGTGGTATTGCCACAGAACTTTTATGATTCTTTCCCTTCCTTAATGCCTGAACAAGATTCTTTTTGTACAGCTCTCCTATTTTCTCCTCCCTTAGTCAACTTATGCCCATTTTCAGGGTGTTCTAAGATCTTTTCATTGACTTTTCTCATTCTTTTGAAGTCTTGGGAAATAGTGTTACTCTCTACTTGTGTTTCTTGTGAGGAGACAGGTTCAAGAGCACTCACTAATATTGTTCCTTGTGAGGAGACAGACTCATGAGGTTCATTGCACTATTCCCAGACTTAGACTCTTTTTCTTTCTTTTTTTTCTTTTCTCAAGGGAAGATCAAGGAGAGACTGCAACTAGCTTCTCTTGTTCATAGCTGAAAGAGGAATCAAATTCAATGCATACCTAGTTCTTTTAAGGGGATCTGAACTCTCTCTCCACTTGCAGCTTTCTACTTAGTAAGACCTGTAATCAACTACTAAAGCAATGGTCCTTCAAGTGTCAATGTTCTGCGGTTAGTTCCAAGAAAAGTTGAAAATTTCAACTGATTTTGACTGAATAAAACAAAAGTTTTTGACTCTCAAAACAAAGCACAAAGTCAGTAATCACCTCCCCCAGACTTAAACAACACTGTCCCTAGTGTTATCAAGCCCGAAGGTTGCTAAAAGAAAGATTAGAAATAACATAAAAAACCAGATAGAAGACTTACCTTCGTCTGCGCGTGGTGTCGATCGACACATAGTGGTGTCGATCGACACTGGTCTAAGTCGAATCCAAAGTCGCCTTTTTCAACTGTCTAAAACTAGGACTTAGTAAAACCAAAACAAAATAAAAAGAAAAACGTACCTAACAGTGAGTTGCCTCCCACTCAGCGCTCGTTTTCAGTCATTAGCTTGACTGTGTAGAGGTTCAGACGTCTGGAGGATAAAAGGGTGGCATCGAATGCTTCCCAGACGAATGTCTTCTCATCCAAGGTGGTGTATAGGCAGTAGATGCGTGAGAGCGACCAAGGAAATGAGGAACAACAGCAGGGAGGGACTTCAGTTCGGGTGGGATACTCCTTTTTCCTGCAGCATCATCAAAAAAAACACCAAGCCTTCTACGAGAATCTCGTGGCTTGGATAAGTGCGCAACATCTTTTGAACCTTTGGTATTCTTATTGATAAGATCAGGGGGTTTGGAATTCATTCCAGGAAATGCGTACCTTTGCTTCCTTCGAGGTTTCTGAGCTGTAGGATGTGGAAGCATCTGTTTGACCACTTTCGAAGCAGCTTCTCGAGTTATCCGCGGAGGGTGTCGATCGACACTACGTAAGTAGCTCGAATCTCTGCACTTTTTCTGCAGTTCATCTCTGCAATCCTTGCTTCTATGATGAAAACGTCGTTCTCTATCAACTTAGCATTGATTAGTCCGTCATCTGCGCCCAAAGTCCTGAAGATATGATTGTTTCCACTCCAATCCTCTAGCTCCACAACTTCCTCAGAATTCTCAACCAGCTTGTCCTCTTGTTCTGCAGTATCAAGCTCCTCTCCAGCGATCACAGCAATGCAAGAGATGTGTTTGGGAGTTGCAGTAGTAGGGATAGCTTTGTAGAACACTTCTTTGTCAACATTAGAGAAGGACATTCTCTTATTGGGCATGTCTACAATAGCTCCTACCATGGCCATGAATGGTCTTCCAAGGATGAATGGTATGCTAGACGTTCTGCTTACTTCTACAACCTGAAAATCAGTTGGAACTAGGCAACTCTCAACTTTGACAAGTAGGTTTGGAATTGTACCATATGAGACTGCGGTAGAAGAATTGGCAAATTCAAGAGTCATGCTTGAAGGGTGAATGTCAGCAATCCCCAGCCTCTCTGCAATGTCTTTTGTCATGTGGTTCACGCTTGCTCCTGAATCGCAGAGAGATTGTTTAAACTCAACTCCACCAATGGAGCATGGAACCATAAACATCCCAGGATCTTCAACCTTAGGCAGTTACTTCATTGGTGGTGGTGTTTCCCATGCTTTGTGAAAGAGTTCTTCCATCTCTTCAAAGCTTTCTCTGTTATTCTGGAAGAAAGCACACAAAGGATATCTCTCATAAGCCTCATCAAAGGAGAGATCCTTAGGAATCATTTCCACCCTCTTGTTGAAAGCAGCCAGCTTCTCTGCACTAATGGGCGGCCTTAGGTGTTTGGGTAGAGGAAGATTTGGAACATTGGTCTTGTAGACTCTTCCCAATGCAACTTGTGAAGCTTTAGACGTGTCTGTCCATGTTCGGGAAGGGTGTCGATCGACACCCAGCTGGTGTCGATCGACACTAGACGTTTGTGTCGAGGATGCTGTGTTGATCGAGCTTGATTTGTCGTGGATCTCCTCGGGTGTCGATCGACACACAGTAGTGTTGATCGACATCGACTCCGCAACAATTTCTACATCTTCAAGCTCCTTGAATTCTTCGGTACTTGGCCCACTTTTCTGCACAGGCTGAAGGTTCCCTCCATTCTGGATCGTGATGGCATTCACATGGTGTCTCGGATTCACATCGGTCTTTCCTGGAAGAGTTCCTTCTTGCCTCTTCAAAGCTCCAGCAGTTTGAGCTACTTGAATATCCAATTGCCTGACATGAGTGCCTAGAGACTCAATTTTTCCATTCAGATCCGTGTACAAGGCATCAATCTTCCCATTGAAGTCCACTGTCATCTTCTGTTGGCCCTCCAGAAGTTGATCCAGCATAGACTCCACTTTATTGTCTGGTGCAGGAGGCTTCAGGTAGGAAGAAGAACCATAAGTTCTGTTGAAGTTGTTGTTCAGAAAAGGCTTTTGGTAGGAAGAACCATAGCTTTGCTGATTGTTGAATATCTGTCCTTGAAAACCAGCTCCATTAATGTAGTTAACTTCTTCTTCCTCAGGTTCAAAAGTCTCCACTTCATTAGCAAAATGGACTTGCTTCTTTCCCACCAAGAGATTGTGTACGTTGTCCAGCTTCCTGTTGACTTCAGCAATTTGGCTTCCTCCATTCACTCCAGCGTGTTGTCTTCTTTCGAAGTCTGCGTTCTTGGTGCTGTTACAAGAGGCCAAGTTCTCTATAAGCTCTATCGCATCGTCTGGAAATCTTGTGTTGAAGTTGCCATTGCTCGCAGCGTCTAAGGCCATCTGGTAGCTCCAGTCGATCCCGCGGTAGAATATTCCGATAAGCTGCGGCTCGCTGAATCCATGATGTGGGTAGTACCTTTGGTAAGATCTGAACCTCACCCAAGAAGCTTTGAATGCCTCAGTAGGTCATTGAGAGAATGTAGTGATCTTCATTCTCAGCTCCTCCGATCTCGCATCATCAAAGAAATTGCAAAGGAATGCATTCTTTGTATCTTCCCATGTGGTCAAGGATCCTGGTGGCAACTGTTTCAGCCAGTATGATGCATCTCCAGCAAGCGAATAAGGGAAAAGCTTGCAGAAGAGATAATCATATGGAACTCCATTGGCTTTGATCCTGGATGCCAAGTCTTCGAATCTCTCGATATGATCCATAGGATGCTCAGTGGGAAGACCATGGAAGGGATGCTGAGCCACCAATGAGAAGTAGGCAGGCTTCAACTCAAAGTCATTCCTTTGGAATGCAGGAGGACGGATCGCAGCTCTATTAGCATAGAACTGGTCTGGGCGGTTGTACTCGCCTAATGTTCTTCCACGTCCAGCTTCTGCAGGGGCGATTTGTATCGCTGGTTCAATGATGACGGCGCCGGCCTCATCAAGTCTTTGTCCTTGGGCATTCCTCCTATGCTCCTCGCCATCAATCAAGTAACCATTCTCGTCGCGGATCAAAACCATCAGTCCAGCCATCTCTGGTCGCGAAGAGTGTCGATCGATACTAAGTGTGTCGATCGATGCTCGGACAGTTGCTCGGTTCTTGCGTTCCAAACGGCTTATTTCCTGGTTGAGTGCTATTAGTTCTTTGTCTTTGTTGCTTCTGGTACTTAGCATGCACCTGAAAGCAAAAGTAAGAACTAAATATTAACCAAAAACAAAAATTAAAAACCTAGACAAACTCTATTTATAGGCCTAGGTTCGCATCTTCAATTCCTTGGAGGATTAGGAAAAGTCTTGGAGATTTCATTTTCTTCAAAATATGAAAACTTCTCGATTCTGGAAATTGGAAAACCTGGTGTCGATCGACACCTTGCGTGTAAATCCACTCCTGACTTCATCACTTCGTGAATTTATTCCATTAAGCTCCAAAATGTATCCAAATCTCCAATTTATCTCCAATTGTACCTGAACCTGTAAAGACTCTATATAGGCTCGAAAGTAGCCAAAAGGACTCTATAAAAACACTTATATCATGGTCTAAAAATGGGTAAAAACCATGATATATCAGTCATATCCAGCCGAAGAGCCACTGATAGAGACATCAAGTTTACACTTGAACCCAAGTCACATAGAGACTTTCCGAATCTGTCGGAAAAGATAGAACAATCCAGAACAAAGCTTCCAGGATCTGAAAGTTTTTCTGGAATCATGTTCTGAATGACAACACTAATCTGCTCAGATATCATCATCACTTCTTCCTCCATGCTTATGTCTATGGTCATCATCCTCTTCAGGTATCTCTTTATCACGGGAGTGGTTCTAATGGCATCCCTCAAAGGAATTTCAACCACTAGGCTATCCATGATAGCCTTGCACCTGGCGTCAAGCAGCTCCTTCTTAGACATCTTCGGTATCAAGGGGAAAGGGATCTTCGGTTTGTAGATTCTATCCTCTGCAACTTTTGTCGTCTTAGGGTCATCTGGTTTTGTCTGAGAAGAGCGTCGATCGACACCCTCCTGGTGTTGATCGACGCTTGACTTTGTTGTCGAGGTCTTTGTGTCGAGTTTGGTCGACTCGTCGTGTTTCTCCTTGGGTGTCGATCGACACTCATCAGTGGTGTCGATCGACACTGGCTCCGTAGTGTCAATCTCTTCATCTTCAACGTCCTCAAGCTCCACAAGTTCGTCAGTAATAAGCTCATTCTAGAAGTTGCTCCAGCATAGACTCCACTTTATTGTCTTATGCAGGAGGCTTCTGGTAGGAAGATGAACCATAGTTCCTTGTGTAGTGGCTGCTCTGGAATGGGGGCTTTGTAGTGTAACCAGAAGAGTTCTGATTTCCTGTGTAGGAGCTCTTCCGGTAGTTTCCGCTGAAATTCCTGTTTCCTTGCTGGTTCCCAAACCTTTGGCCTTGAAAGCCACCTCCATTAATGTAGTTCACATCCTCTTCTTCGCATCCTTCATCTGGTTCGAATGTTTCCACTTCATTAGCAAAGTGGACCTGCTTCTTTCCCACCAAGAGATCCAGCTTCCTGTTGACTTCAGCAATTTGGCTTCCTCTAGTTACTCCTGCGTTTTGTCTTCTTTCGAAGTCTGCGTTCTTGGTGCTATTGCTAGAGGCCAAGTTCTCTATAAGCACTACTGCGTCTCCTGGGCATCTGGTGTTGAAGTTGCCATTGCTTGCTGCGTCTAAAGCCATCTGGTACCTCCAGTCAATCCCGCGGTAGAAGATACCAAGGAGCTGCGGTTCGCTGAAACCGTGGTGTGGGCAGTCTCTCTGGTAAGCCTTGAATCTCACCCAAGAAGCCTTGAATGCTTCAGTGGGTCCTTGGGAGAATGCAGTGATATTGGTCCTAAGCTCTTCGGAACTCGCGTCATCAAAAAAATTGCATAAGAATGCATTCTTTGTGTCTTCCCAAGTAGTCAAAGATCCTTGATCTAGCTGCTTCAGCCAGTAAGATGCATCTCCAGCAAGCGAGTAGGGGAAAATCTTGCAAAAGAGATAGTCATATGTCACTCCATTGGCTTTAATGCTGGATGCCAAGTCTTCGAATCTCTCAATGTGATCCATAGGATGCTCGTTGGGAAGATCATGGAAAGGGTGCTGAACTACGAGCGTGAAGTAAGCAGGCTTCAGCTCGAAGTCATTCCTCTGAAATGTAGGAGGACGGATCGCAGCTCTATTGGCATAGAACTTGTCTGGGCGGTTGTACTCGCCTAATGTTCTTCCACATCCAGCTTCTGCAGGGGCGAGTTGTATGGCTGGTTCGACGATGACGGCGCCAGCCTCATCAAGTCTCTGTCCACGATTGTTTCTTCTATTACTGTCCAAGTCCCTGAAGTTGCCATCCTCATCACGAATCATAATCACAGGTTCTGCCATCTCGGTCTGCGTAGGGTGTCGATCGACACTAAAGGGTATCGATCGATGCTTGAACTGGTGTCAATCGACACTCGTGCAGTCTTGCGGTTTGTACGTTCGAGACGGCCTAGTTCCTGGTTCAGTGCGATTAGTTCCTTGTCCTTGTTGCTTCTGGTACTGCGATTAAGCATGCACCTGAAAAACAAAAATTTGAAACTAAATCAGTAACCAAAATTAAAAACAAAACCTAGTCAAAATCCTAATACTAGATTCCGTAGGCAGCTATTACTTCCCCGGCAACGGCGCCAAAAACTTGATAGGGGTCAGGTTTTACCCTAATAAAACTACTGCAAGTGCACAACAAACGCAGTTGACGTATAAGGGGTATCGAATCCCAAGGGAAGTATGCTACACTAGAGTTTCTAAGTTCAGATTAAGCTAGATCAATTAGTTCAAAGTAAATAAAACTAAGCTAGGCGAAATAGGTAAGTGAGATTAATTTTGATTAAAGTTCAGGAGACTAAAGCGCTAGGAAGGGTAAATTATCTTGTTGAATCCAAGAATGTAGTTATTAAATTTATTAGGGATTTATTAAGAACCGTCTTGAACTCGAAACACAAAGTTAAAACCAATCAACTCTCGTTGTAGAAGTTATCTATGCCTAAATTCCAGAAACCAAATCTCTTTGCGAGTTCAAACAATTTAGAGAAGCACTAATGTTCAGGTTCGATTTGTTCACAAAATATCTAAACCAAATCTCTTTGCGAATATTTATTTTGCTCACCTATGATTAGTTCAAGTTATTAATAATGCTCTCGAATCTATTAAACGACCTAAGGTTTGATTTCTATGTGATCAATTCAGGAATCAAGTTAAGTGCAAATCAAGGTGAAGATCTAATTGATTTCCCTAACAAAGATAATAATTCTACAGACTTTTCATCAACCCTAAATCACCCTAACCTAACTAGCAAACTACTCAAACATAATTATGAAAACACAAATCATGACTGAAATAAATTGCATAAATAATGAAAAGAGAATGATACTGGGGTTCGAAATCTGGCTCGGATGAGTTATAATTGTCTCCCCAAAAGCTCAAGATCAATCTCTCTCTAAGTTTCAAAAACAATAAATTATGAAAATGTATGTGGCTAAACAATGCCTGAAATCTATTTATAGAAGAGGATTTTTCGTCCAGGGGCAGTCTTGTAATTTCTTCAAGGTTGAGAAAATTTCCTTTTACTGACGGAAATCCGAGTGCTCTTGTCGGCTTCATTGGTGTCGATCGACACCAAGGGTAGTGTCGATCGACACCCTTCGTGTAAATCAGCTCCGACTTCATCAGCTTCGGCTGTTTCTCCAAAAATGCTCCAAAAAGTGCTGGAATCTCCTATTTAGCTCCAAATGGTCTCCATCCTGTAAAGACTCTAATAGGACTCTAAAAACACCAAAAGACTCTATAAAAACACTTATATCATGGTCTAAAAACGGGTAAAAACCATGATATATCAACGACACATGGTGGATATGATTTTATGGATAGGTTTATCCATCATATTCTCTAGAAAATCCATTGGAATTTAACTTAATGTTGTAACAACCTGTAGAATTTGTAATAAAAATTTGTTGGGTTTGTGCACAACAATGATCATCCATTGTAGTGTATTCATATGACAAAAGTCCTTGTGTACACATTTTTTGTAGATTACAACCCGTAGTTTTAAAAAATTAGAAAATGCTCAAGACTCCTAAGACAAGAATATGTTTCAGCTAAAGAAGCCAATGAGAATTTCAGCTTCAATCAACTATTTAAGAACAAGAATCACTTGAGGCCATTAACTTTCCCTTAACTTAGTGATCAAATTGAATACCCAGAAAACTCAGGGTGTACAATTTTTCAGCCCTTAAGCCACTTCAAAATATCATCCATAACGCAATGTCCATGTAGGAGAAACTACGTGGATAATCTGAGAGTATCCATCCACATACGTGTATTCATGAAGTTTCATATAGCAGCATCCATGTGGATCCACTGTAGTATATCCATGAAGTGATATCTATACGGAGGCATAGCGATATGTGCCGAGCTACTCACCATGTGACTTTCATTTTCTTCTTCTAGTTAGAGACTGACACGACCCATCCATCGATGCACATCCATACTATCTAATCCACACGTTTTCATTCTATCTCGTCCATCGGTAATTGTCGTCGCAAACGCATCTTCTTAATCCATGAAGTCTTGTCCACGCACTTCGCCTTCTTCAATTTCATCGGATTTAAGTTAGAGGCAGTGGTTGCGCAACCAGTAACCGGTTAGAATGGCCTTAAGGAATCGATCAGTTCTGAACAATTCTTGCAGATGATTGTTGTCCCATACCGATTTTGAGCAGGCCCTAAGGTGATTATCAAAAGATCAAAAATTGACAATAACTATTGTCAACCGCAAGTCAAAAATCGAATAAATGGAATAAGAAGATAAGCGTAAAACAACTAGAAATCTCAAAAATTGAACTATTACCTAAATTATCTGGATCTGTGGCCTCTATTTCTGACTTCGAATTGTTTATAGTTGGATGACGTAATGGTAGAGAGAAAAAAGAGACTGCAAAGTTTCTAGTGGGAGAGATGAATCGTGGCTACAAAGAGAACGGTCGAACCGTTTTGGGGAAATCATGTTAATGAGACTGCAAAATAGTTTGCAATCGGTTACTGTGGCAGATAACTTCAGCGGCGAGTTGTTGGTGGGAGAGATGAATCAACGACGTCGCTATAGAGACAACTTTAGGTTTTACCAGATTGTTACTTGTTTCATTAAGGGCAAAATAGGAAAGAAATTATTGCCTTAACAAAGGAAAGTATCCTATTTGATGTAAGTGCTCTTTTTTGTAATTAGAAAGTGAGAATGTGCCTTATTATGTAATTATCTCAGAATTATTATATATGCTAGGGGAGCCATAACTCGCTGAGCGATTAGCGCTCATCCCTCATTTTGTTTTGCAAGAAACCAATAGTCGGGAACCAGTAGCGAGAAGCAAGGAACGCTAGGCCGGCAGTGTAGGTTTTTGTTGCCTTTGTAAATAAACGTTTGATGGCTGTTGTTTTATCTTTCGGGCGTTAGGCCGATGTGTGAAAGTTTGTTGAATGTTTTGTGAAACCTTAATATATGAATAAATAAAGTTTATTTTTATATTATCTGGTTTCATCTGATATTAGTCTTGTACGGGCTAACACAACTCTCGACTTGGGTACGGGTTGGCAAGCCTTAGGCCTTGGTCGAGAGGGTCGGATATCGCGGATGGACCGGCCGCGGCTTTGGATTTGTTCTAAGGCCATAGCTGGACCGTTCGTGATGTTCGGCATTGTGGCATCTTTGCTCTGGTTTGGGTCGGATGGTTGGCCGTGCATGTTCTTATTTGATTGTTGCACGACCAATAGATTCAAATCCTGCCAAGATCGCGTCGGGGTGTTACAAATGGTGGTATCAGAGCATGGTTCCTGATCAAGCTACATTGGGACTTGGTTTTCAAACGTTTTATCGAGTCAAAATGAGTCGCAGAGGCAACTAGGAAAACTGGTATGTTCCTTGCATTTTAGGTAGATGGGTTAGGACTTACCTTTGGCGGATTGATGCAGATGTCGATGCTACGAGTTTCAGTAAGAGGACACGTGCAAAGATCACAGTTACCCTGTAGACCAGTGAGCCGTTATCATTCTCTGACCCCGTCTAGCTCAGCGACGCTTTCTGACTGGGGATCATCGGCGGATATTGAAACCGAGGTGGATAGTGAAAGTGTAACGCTGTCAGTGGAAGGAAGTGAACAAGAACACTCTAGCCGTGATCATGCTGAGTCGAGACAAACGAGATCACCGCGGTACGGATACTTCGAGCGACAAGATGTGCACCCGAATCAACATGCGTCGAGAGAAGACCATCAAAGGTCGACCCAAACCCGAGGACGACCAAGAGAATCTGAGAATCGAGGGAGGAATTCAATGAGAACTACGATGCAATGATATGCATGACTATTTGGTGGGGCAGCAACCAACAACACCATCAGATTTTCTTCACCGTGAGACTGATGAAGGATCTTGGAACAACCCATTTCGGAGGAGGGACAAATCCATTTGATACTGACAACTGGTTGCAAAATATGGAAAAGAACTTTGCGGCCACACGATGTTCTGAGGAGAATAAGAAGGATATTGTGGTATACTATCTGGAGAAAGATGCAGTGGGATGGTGGTCGAGTATCGAACATCACTACAACTACATGGAACCAACATGGCGGGATTTCTGTATGGAGTTTACACGGAAGTACTTCCCACCAGAAGCTAGAGACAGATTAGAAGCTCAATTCATGAGGTTGGAACAATGGGAACGACACGTCCGAGATATGAAGCATAATTCACAAGACTCCGAAGGTACGTTCACTTTGGCTATGAAGAAGAAGATGCGGTAATAAGAAGGTTCATGCAAGGGTTAAGGCCCAAACTTCAAAGCCGACTTTAAGCAGCGGAGTACAAATCTTTTCTTGGGTTAGTCGAAAGAGCCGTGAATGTAGAAGACGCTTATACTGCAGAAGAAGAAGTTAGGTCCCGACGTTATAAAAGAAAGTATGATGGAGTTACTAATGGAACCCTTGGATGGATTATGCTCTTTGTTGGCGCGTTGGATAGATCAGATAGATGGTGGATCGAATGAGACCGTCAAGAGATGCGGAAGGCTCTTGATATTCTCCACACCACGGAACCGAGGAAGTAACCCTTAACCACGGATCTTAGGAGGTTTGCTGCGTTTGGAAGTAACCCTTGCCAAACTCAACGAAATGTTCAAGATGAACAAAGAGATTTCTCTCAAGAAAAGATGATAAAAATTTGGATGATTTATTAGAATGAAGTCTTACAAAACTTATAGAATTCGCAACACAGAAAAAGAAAAGAGAAATAAAGTTTTGTAGATTTCATAAACATAGAAAATAAAAGACTAGAATTAAAACTAAGTAGAATAACTCTTGAACTCCAAAGTGACTCCTCATATGTGACTCTTGAAGTCATTTTCGTCACCCACCTTTGACCACAAAATAAAGTGATTATTTTGGGCTGTCTTGGGCTTGAATTAAGTTCAAAAGAGGCTGGTCTTGGTAGCTAACATCTCCAAACGAGTTATGCATCTTTTCCTGTCCAGAGTTGCTTGAATTAAGCCCGATAAATGCATCTCCAAATTTCTTGGCTTGGACAATATGATTTCTAGAGTGGACACGAGTTGGTCTAGAGACTCGGTCATCAGGACGGAGTTCCCTTCGTAGATTATTCCCGGACAGTGTTGGATCAAAGCGAAACACGGCTGTGTCGGTCTGAACACGTTCGCGGCCAATGCTGGTTTATCCTCGATGAACCTCACTTGTACCGTCCATGACTTGCTCCAGTACATGCTGTTAGTCATCCTTCGAACCGTCCGAAGATGTTTGGCTCGGTGCTTTGCCACTGAATCTATCATTCCCCTCCTCTTGAAAAGGATTTGTCCTCAAATCTGGATCATCTGCAACAAAAGGAGATAAGTCAGAAACATTAAAGCTTGTGGAAATGTCATACTTACCTTGAAGATCCAGCTGTTAAGCGTTGTCATGAATATTTTTGACCACCGTGAATGGTCCATCTTTCCTTGGCATGAGCTTGGACTTCTGTTCCTCAGGAAACCGTTCCTTCCTAAGATGAATCCACACGAGGTCTCCTGGTTGAAACACCACCTTACGCCTTCCTTTATTAGCGTACTTTGATATGGGTCAAATTTACCCTAAAGCAACTCTCTCAAATTAAGAGAGCAGTTGTAGTACTTAGGGATCGAATCCACATAGAAGGGATAGTCACACAGCAGTTTTCTAAATTCGAATTAAGCTAAGTAGAAATAATTAAAAGTAAAGACAGCAGGTAATTAAAACGGTGTAAGTTCAGGAAACAAAACGCTAGGTTCAGAGAAATTCTCAGGTGATCTAAATTGCATGTCTAGACAGGATATTAGGAAATATTAAGAACTGTTCTAGAACTTGAAACACTAATGTAAAATAAACCAACTCTCGCTGCGAAGATTATCTATGTCTAAACCCTAGAATTCCAAATCTCTTTGCAAATTCAAACAATCCAGACAAGCATTAATAACATGTTCAATTGTTCACAAAACCCTAAACAAAATCTCTTTGTGAATAGGTATTTTGCTCATCTAACATTAGTTCAGGCAATTAATAATACTCTCGCATCTATTAATTAATCTAAGATCAGATTCTAGGTCGTGAAACTAGAATAAGCATTAAACACAAATCCAGATGAAGAACTCTAATGATTTTATCCGAACAATTAAATTCAACCTAACAATTCATTAATCACCTTTGAAAAACCCTAAACCTAACAAGCAAACTACTCAGACATGATTAATGAAACAGAAATCATAATTTGAATAGAAAGCATAAGAGAAATCAATAGAAGAAATAGAGGGGTTCAAAATCTCAAGAACAAAGTATAGGATCTCTCTCCCCAAAAACTCTCTAAAATCTCTCTCTAAATTATTGTGTGTTGTGTATTGTCTAAACAATGGCTGAAAAACTCTATTTATAGGCCTAGGTTCGAATCTTCAATTCTTTGGAGGATTAGGAAAAGTCTTGGAGATTTCATTTTCTTCAAAATATGGAAACTTCTCGATTCTGAAAATTGGAAAACCTGGTGTCAATCGACACAGATGGTGTCGATCGACACCTTGCGTGTAAATCCGCTCCTAACTTCATCACTCGTGACTTTATTCCATTAAGCTCCAAAATGCATCCAAATCTCTAATTTATCTCCAATTGTACCTGAACCTGTAAAGACTCTATATAGACTCGAAAATAGCCAAAAGACTCTATAAAAACACTTATATCATGGTCTAAAACTGGGTAAAAACCATGATATATCAACTCCCACATACTTAGCTTTTGCTTGCCCTCAAGCAAAACAGAAACTAAATATAGAGTCGAGGTTTGAAAACAGAAATATTCAGCTATTCTTCAGAACGCCACAACTCATTAACACTCTTGAATCCACATGCAGTAGAGCCAACCTTAGGTAATGTTCAGTGTACTTACCACAAGCTTAGCAATCTCCCAGTTTGAATCCAGATCCTTTCCTTGGTAAAATTTCGAACTCTAATAGTGGTATTGCCACAGAACTTTTCTGATTCTTTCCCTTCCTTAGTGCCTGAACAAGATTCTCTTTGTACAGCTCTCCTATTTTCTCTTCCCTTAGTCAACTGCTGCCCATTTTCAGGGTGTTCTAAGATCTTTTCATTGACTCTTCTTATTCTTTTGAAGTCTCGGGAAATAGTGCTACTCTCTACTTGTGTTCCTTGTGAGGAGACGGGTTCAAGAGCACTCACTAATATTGTTCCTTGTGAGGAGACAGGCTCATGAGGTTCTTTGCACTATTCCCAGACTTAGACTCTTTTTCTTTCTTTTCTTTTCTCAAGGGAAGATCAAGGAGAGACTGCAATTGCCTATCTGTTCAGACTGAAAGAGGAATCAAGTTCTGCGCATACCTAGTTCTTATAAGGGGACCTGAACTCTCTCTGTTAGATTGATCCACTTGCAGCTTTCTACTTAGTAAGACCTGTAATCAATTACTAAAGCAATGGTCCTTCAAGTGTCAACATTCTGCGGTTAGTTCCAAGAAAAGTTGAAAATTTCAACTGATTTTGACTCAATAAAACAAAGTTTTTGACTGACTCAAATGACTCTCAAAACAAAACACAAAGTCAGTAATCACCTCCCCCAGACTTAAACAACACTGTCCCCAGTGTTATCAAGCCCGAAGTTGGCTAATAGAAAAATTAGAAACAACATAAAAGACCAAATAGAAGACTTACCTTCGTCTGCGCGTGGTGTCGATCGACACTGATCAATGTCGAATCCAATGTCGCCTTTTTTAACTGACTAAAATTTAGAACTTAGTAAAACCAAAACGAAATATAAATAAAAACGTACCTAACAGTGGGTTGCCTCCCACTCAGCGCTCGTTTTCAGTCATTAGCTTGACTGTGTGGGGGTTCAGACGTCTGGTGGATCAGAGGGTGGCATTGAATGCTTCCCAGACGAATGACTTCTCATCCAAGGTGGTGTATAGGCATTAGGTGCATGAAAGCGACCAAGGAAATGAGGAACATCAGCAGGGAGGGACTTGAGTTCGGGTGGGATAATCCTTTTTCCTGCAGCATCATCAAAAGAAACACCAAGCTTTCTACGAGAATCTCGTGGCTTGCATAAGTGTGCAACAACTTTTGAACTTTTTAAATTCTTATTGAGATGATCAGGAGGTTTGGAATTGAGTACAGGGTGTGCGTACCTTTGCTTACTTCGAGGTTTCTAGGCAGAAGGATGTGGAGGCTTCTGTTTGACCAAAGATGACGGACTTTCAGCATTGGAAGCGACTTCTGGTGTGATCCGTGAAGTGTGTCGATCGACACTAGTTGTGTCAATCGACACTGAGTCAGTAGCTCAAATTTCTTCACCTTTTCTGCAGTTCATCTCTGCAATCCTTGTCTCCATGACAAAAACGTCTTCCTCCATTGGCTTGTCATTGATTTGAACATCGTTTATGCTCATAGTTTGGAAGAGATGATCATTTCCACCCCAGTCTTCAAGCTCCACAACTTTTTTAGAATTCTCAGCTAATGCTTCTTGAATAACCAGCTTGTCCTTTTGTTCTGCAGTATCAAGCTCCTCTCCAGCGATCACAGCAATGCAAGAGATGTGTTTGGAAGTTCAAGTAGTTGGGATAGCTTTGTAGAACACTTCTTTGTTAACATTAGAGAAAGACATTCTCTTATTGGGCATGTCTACAATAGCTCCTACCGTGACCATGAATGGTCTTCCAAGGATGAATGGTATGCGAGACGTTCTACTTACTTCCACAACCTGAAAATCAGTTGGAACTAGGCAACTCCCAACTTTGACAAGTAGGTTTGGAATTGTACCATATGAGACTGCGGTAGAAGAATTGGCAAATTCAAGAGTCATGCTTGAAGGGTGAATGTCAGCAATCCCCAGCCTCTCTGCAATGTCTTTTGTCATGAGGTTCACGCTTGCTCCTGAATCGCAGAGGGATTGTTTAAACTCAACTCCACCAATGGAGCATGGAACCATAAACATCCCAGGATCTTCAACCTTAGGCAGCTGCTTCATTGGTGGTGGTGTTTCCCTTGCTTTGTGAAAGAATTCTTCCATCTCTTCAAAGGTTTCTCTGTTATTCTGGAAGAAAGCACACAAAGGATATCTCTCATAAGCCTCATCAAAGGAGAGCTCCTTAGGAATCATTTCCACCTTCTTGTTGAAAGCAGCTAGTTTCTCTGTACTAATGGGCGGCCTTAGGTGTTTGGGTAGAGGAAGATTGGGAACCTTGGCCTTGTAGACTCTTTCCAATGCGACCTGTGAAGCTTTAGGTGTGTCTGTCAAAGTCCGGGAAGGGTGTCGATCGACACCCAACTGGTGTCGATCGACACTACACGTTTGTGTCGAGGACGCTGTGTTGATCGAGCTTGATTTGTCTGATTTCTTCTCGAGTGTCGATCGACACACAGTAGTGTCGATCGACATTGACTCCGCCATACATCTTCAAGCTCCTTGAATTCTTCAGTACTTAGCCCACTTTTCTGCACAGCCTGAAGGTTCCCTCCATTCTGGATCGTGATAGCATTCACATGGTGTCTCGGATTCGAGTCCGTCTTTCCAGGAAGAATTCCTTCTTGCCTACGAACAGCTTCTGCGGTTTGAGCAACTTGAACATCCAGCTTCTTCATGTGAGTGTTTATGCCCTCAATCTTTCCATTCAGGTCTTGATATAGTGAATCAATCTTCCCATTGAAGTCTACTGTCATCTTCTGCTGTCCTTCCAAGATTTGCTCAAACATAGCTTCCATTTTGTTGTCTTGCGCAGGAGGCTTCTGGTAGGAAGAAGAACCATAAGTTATGTTGAAGTTGTTGCTCTGAAAAGGCTTTTGGTAGGAAGAACCATAGCTTTGCTGATTGTTGAATCTCTGTCCTTGAAAACCAGCTCCATTAATGTAGTTAACTTCTTCTTCCTCAGGCTCAAAAGTCTCTACTTCATTAGCAAAATGGACCTGCTTCTTTCCCATCAAGATATCCAGCTTCTTGTTGACTTCAGCAATTTGGTTTCCTCCAGCTACTCCTGCGTTTTGTCTTCTCTCAAAATCAGCATTCTTGGTGCTGTTGCTAGAGGCCAAGTTCTCTATAAGCTCTATTGCGTCATCTGGAAATCTGGTGTTGAAGTTCCCATTGCTTGCAGCGTCTAAGGCCATCTGGTATCTCCAGTCGATCCCGCGGTAGAATATTTCGATAAGCTGCGGCTCGCTGAATCCATGATGTGGGCAGTCCCTTTGGTAAGATCTGAACCTCACCCAAGAAGCTTTGAATGCCTCAGTAGGTCCTTGAGAGAATGTAGTGATCTTCATTCTCAGCTCCTCCGATCTCGCATCATCAAAGAAATTGCAAAGGAATGCATTCTTTGTGTCTTCCCATGTGGTCAAGGATCCTGGTGGTAACTGCCTCAGCCAGTATGATGCATCTCCAGCAAGCGAATAGGGGAAAAACTTGCAGAAAATATAATCATAGGTCACTCCATTAGCCTTGATGCTTGAAGCTAAGTCTTCGAATCTCTCTACGTGGTCCATGGGGTGTTCAGTGGGAAGACCATGGAAAGGGTGTTGAGATACGAGCGTGAAGTAAGCAGGCTTCAGCTCGAAGTCATTCCTCTGGAATGCAGGAGGACGGATCGCAGCTCTATTAGCATAGAACCGGTCTGGGCAGTTGTACTCGCCTAATGTTCTTCCACGTCCAGCTTCTGCAGGTGCTTGGTGTCTTGCTGGTTCGACTATGATGGCGCCAGCCTCATCAAGCCTCTGTCCTTGGGCATTCCTCCTATGCCCCTCGCCATCAACCAAGTCACCATTCTCGTCGCGGATCAAAACCATCAGTTCAGCCATCTTTGGTCGCGAAGAGTGTTGATCGATGCTAAGTGTGTCGATCGATGCTCTGGTCGGGTGTCGATCGATACTCTTTGTATCGATCGATGGTCGGGCAGATCGACGGTTCGTACGTTCAAGACGAGTGAATTTCTGGTTGAGTGCGATCAATTCCTTTTCCTTGTTGCTCCTGGTACTGCGATTGTGCATGCACCTGAAACACAAAGTTAAGAAACTGAATTAGTAACCAAAAACAAAAATTAAAAACAAAACCTAGTCAAAATCCTAATATTAGAACTCTGTAGGCAACTAATCTCCTTCCCCGGCAACGGCGCCAAAATTTGATATGGGTCAAATTTACCCTAAAGCAACTCTCTAAAATTAAGAGATCAGTTGTAGTACTTAGGGATCGAATCCACATAGAAGGGATAGTCACACAGCAGTTTTCTAATTTCGAATTAAGCTAAGAAATAATATGGAATTAAAAGACAGAAAGCAATTAAACGATTTAGATTCAGGAGACGAAACGCTAGGTTCAGGAAAATTCTCAGGTGATCTAAATTGCAGGTCTAGACAGAATGTTAGGAATTATTAAGATCTGTTCTCGAACTCGAATCACTAATGTAAAATCAACCAACTCTCGCTGCGAAGATTATCTATGTCTAAACCCTAGAATTCCAAATCTCTTTGCAAATTCTAACAATTCAAACAAGCATTAAAGTTCAGGTTCAATTGTTCACAAAACCCTAAACCAAATCTCTTTGCGAATAGGTATTTTGCTCATCTAACATTAGTTCAGGCAATCAATAATACTCTCGCATCTATTAATTAACCTAAGATCAGATTCTAGGTCGCGAAACGAGAATAAGCATTAAACTCAAATCCAGATGAAGAACTCTAATGATTTTATCCTAACAATTAAATTCAATCTAACAAGTCATTAATCACCTTTGAAAAACCCTAAACCTAACAAGCAAACTACTCAGACATGGTTAATGAAACAGAAATCATAATTTGAATAGAAAGCATAAAAGAAATCAATAGAATCAAAGGAGTTCCAAATTTGCTCTAAAGGAGACAAATTCTTCTCTCCAAAATCTCTCTAAAAATTTCTCTCTAAATAATGTGTGTTGTATGCCTAAACAATGGCTGAAAAACTCTATTTATAGGCCTAGGTTCGCATCTTCAATTCCTTGGAGGATTATGAAAAGTCTTGGAGATTTCCTTTTCTTCAAAATATGAAAACTTCTCGATTCTGGAAATTGAAAAACCTGGTGTCGATCGACACAGATGGTGTCGATCGACACCTTGCGTGTAAATCCTCTCCTGACTTCATCACTTCGTGACTTTATTCCATTAAGCTCCAAAATGCATCCAAATCTTCAATTTATCTCCAATTGTACCTGAACCTGTAAAGACTCTATATAGACTCGAAAATAGCCAAAAGACTCTAAAAAACACTTATATCATGGTCTAAAAATGGGTAAAAACCATGATATATCATACTTCTCGTATTGTTTTGTTTTGGCTTCAATGTTGGCTCGAACCTTCTCATGAATCTGTTTGACAAGTTTGGCTTTCTTTTTGCCATCTAAACTGATTCTTTCACTCAGAGGCAAAGGGATTAGATCAAGAGGAGACAGCGGATTAAAACCATAAACAATTTCAAAAGGTGAATGCTTTGTAGCCGAATGCACAGAATGGTTATAAGCAAACTCTACATGCGGTAGGTTCTCTTCCCATGTTCTAAGGTTCTTTTTAACCAATGTTCTAAGCAAGACAGAGAGCGTCCTATTAACTACTTCTGTTTGACCATCAGTCTGAGGATGACAAGTCATAGAGAACAATAGTTTAGTACCTAGCTTAGTCCATAGAGTTTTCCAGAAATAACTTAAGAACTTAGCATCACGGTCAGAAACTATCGTCTTAGGATATGAACTTGCCATGAAGTCTAACGATTTCTTTAAAGAACAAATCAGCTATGTGAGATGCAACATTGGTTTTCAAGCATGGAATGAAATGAGCCATCTTAGAAAACCTATCTATAACCACAAAGATGGAATCTCTACCTGTCCTAGACTTAGGCAATCCCAAAACAAAGTCCATAGAAAGATCAGTCCACGGATGAAATGGAATCGGTAAAGGAGAATACAAACCTTGGGACGTGTTCTTGGACTTAGCCTTCTTGCATGTCACACATCTGCTACAAAGCTTGGTTCCAAGAGAAGAAAGAAGTACATACCTTCGAGAGAGAGCATCATCAACTATTTTCTCTTTACCTTGTTTGTACTTAATGACGTATGGGAAGGTTTCGATGAACTCAACCCACCTAGCGTGTCTCTTATTAAGCTTTTGTTGTCCCTTGAGATGCCTTAGGGATTGGTGATCCGTATGTATGACAAAATCTTTGGGCCACAAGTAATGTTGCCACGTTTGAAGAGCCCTCACCAAAGCGTACAATTCCTTGTCATAGGTGGGGTAGTTAACGGTTGCACCACCTAGCTTCTCACTGAAATATGCAATGAGTTTTCCTTCCTGCATCAATACAGCACCAATACCCACGCCTGAAGCATCACATTCAATTTCAAAAGTTCTCGTAAAATCTGGGAGAACAAGTAATGGAGCTTGAGTTAACTTCCCTTTCAAGGCTTGGAAAGCATCTTCTTGGGCTTGCTCCCACTTAAACCCCACGTTTTTCTTGATCACTTCCGTGAGAGGGGCTGCAATGGTACTGAAGTTCTGGACAAAGCGCCGGTAGAAGCCAGCCAATCCATGAAAGCTTCTAACTTCACTTACGGTCTTCGGACTAGGCCATTCTTTTATTGCCTTAACATTTTCCTCATCCACACGGATTCCATCAGCACCTACAACAAAACCCAAGAAAACTAGGTGATCCGCTCCAAAGATGCATTTCTTTTCATTAGCATATAAACACTCCTTTCTAAGCACTTCTAAGACTTTTCCCAAATGCCCAATATGTTCATTCATGCTCTTACTATAGATTAAAATGTCATCAAAGTATACGATAACAAATTCCCCTATGTAAGCCCTAAGAACATGATTCATCAATCGCATAAAGGTACTAGGAGCATTAGTCAAACCAAATGGCATCACAAGCCATTCATAAAGGCCATGTTTAGTTTTAAAAGCCGTTTTCCATTCATCCCCTTCCTTCATCCTTATCTGATGATATCCACTCCTAAGATCTATCTTAGAAAAGACCCTAGAACCATGCAATTCATCCAACATATCATTTAAACGAGGAATGGGATGGCGATACTTAACCGTGATGTTGTTGATGGCTCGGCAGTCCACGCACATCTGCCATGTTCCGTCCTTCTTAGGCACAAGCAGTACGGGAACGGCACAAGGACTGAGGCTTTCTCTGATGTAGCCTTTTCCCATCAACTCATCCACTTGTCTTTGCAACTCCTTGGTTTCGACAGGATTGGTACGGTAAGCGGGACGGTTTGGAAGAGACGCTCCGGGTACTAGATCGATTTGGTGTTCTATCCCACGGATAGGTGGCAAACCACTCGGAGTTTCTTCCGGGAACACATCCTGAAATCTGCTCATCAATGGCTTAAGTTCACTCGGTAGCTCCGGTGTAGGGTTAGTGGCCATTTGTGATTCTTTAAACACAAGTAAAATGAGAGAAGGTTTAGAAAACAAAGTTTTCTTTACCTGACTTGGTTTAATGTAGAAGTTGGACCTTTTGACCGGTGCCTTAGCTGCTTCTTGTTGTTTCTCAAGTTCACGACTCTTTCTAAGTTGTAGCTGGTCGGATAAAGGAATGAGAGTGATCTTCTTGCCTTGATGATCGAACATATGCCGATTGGTGTAGCCATCATGCAAAACCTTTTTGTCGAACTGCCAAGGCCGTCCTAAGAGTATATGGCTGGCATCCATAGGCAAAACGTTGCATATGATTTCATCTTGGTATCGGCCAATGGTGATTGGGACCGTGACTTGTTCTTTGACGTGCTAAACACCGTCTTCATTCAGCCATTCAAGCTTGAATGGTCTCGGATGTGGTCTGGTTTCTAGTCCGAGTTTCCTGACAAGCACATCACTAGCAACATTAGTGCAACTCCCACCATCAATGATCAAAGAACAAACTTTATCATTAATGAAACAACGATAATGAAAAAGGTTTTCCCTTTGCTCGGTATCATTGGTTTTGGGCTGCACACTTAGTGATCTCATGGTCACTAGAAGATTTCCTTGAGCCGGATAATCATAATGCTCTTCCTCATCATATATGGGTCCGGTATCCTCCTCTTCATCGTTTTCAGCTTCGAATTCTATCTCTCCATTCTCAAGTAGAATCATCACCTTTTGGTTAGGGCATTTGTTTGCATAATGTCCTAATCCTTGACACTTGAAGCACCTGATATCTCTGGCTCTACTCGTGGATTCCACGGTTTTGCCTTTGTCAAAACGAGAAGGTTGGTTAGTCTTAAACTCAAAAGTAAAAGATTTACCTTTATCTTGAAAACTAGGCTTAGGTGGATAAGCGGGTTTTGGAGCATAAGCTGGTTTTGAAAAACCCTTCCTCTTGACTTGTTGTTCTATCAAGATGGCTTTGTGGAGCATGTCCTCAACACTTTCAAACTCTTGAAGCTCCAGCCGGTCCTGAATTTCCCGGTTCAAACCTGCAAGAAAACGAGCCAAAGTTGCATCCATGTCTTCCTCTACATCCGCCTTAAGCATAAGCATCTCCATCTCCTGGAAATAATCTTCCACATTCTTTGTGCCTTGAGTCAAACGTCTCAGCCTTTGATGAAGATCCATGTTATAATGACTTGGAACAAAACGCTTTCTCATTAGTTCGGTTAGTTCTTGCCAAGTAGTTATTGGTCTTTCACCTTTTCTTCTCCTAAGAGAAACAACTTGATCATACCAACTAATGGCATAGCCATTAAATTCAGAGGCAGCAAGTCCAACTTTCTTAAGTTCTGAGAAGTTTTGACAATCAAAAACCAACTCGGTTTTTCTTTCCCATTCCAAATAAGTTTCAGGTTCATTCTTACCTGCAAAGGATGGGATTTTGAGCTTGAGACCACCAAGTCCATCATCTGACCTTCTAGAGAACGGGTTCTCTTCATCTCGGTTTCTATGGCCTCTCCTTGCCCGAAAGGTAGAACGATTGTCATCGAATTCTTCTTCTTCATGACCGTCAAAGGAACGACTACGTCTCCTTTCCCGGTTTCTCCTTTGGGCTGGCCGCGCTTGGCCTTGTTGATCCTCCTGGATTTTGTCAAGCCGAACATGAACCTCTTTAAGACCTGCGTTCATAGATCTCATCAAATGTTCGGTTAGTGCTTTCATTTGTAAACCAGACAATCCGGATCCAGGATTCTTATTTCCTTCTTCTCCACTATGACTCATTGTTTTCCTGAAAATTACTTAACAAACGATTAGCAAAAACTCTCTTTCTCTCAAGTGTTTATTGCCTCACCCACACACGTGTTTTGCTCACTGATTTTATGGTGATCACTCTGAGTTATTTTCTCAATGTTCTTATCAAACAATTCAAGCCAAATCCAGCAAATACTCCCACACAACAAAGGAGAAAGAAAATACAGAAATTTCGAAGGAAAATCCGTTTAGCCACCTCTTGAC
Source organism: Alliaria petiolata (assembly GCA_020283515.1). NCBI lineage: Eukaryota > Viridiplantae > Streptophyta > Magnoliopsida > Brassicales > Brassicaceae > Alliaria > Alliaria petiolata. Next base: position 57,554,732 of record JAHZTW010000004.1, on the reverse strand, counting down.
TGGATTTCTCCTCAGCCAGCAGGATTTCTCTTCCACCACCCTCACAAACTGGATTTCTCCTCAGTTTGTCTTAAACCTTTTCGGTTTTCTCTCTTTTTTTTTATACTTTTTATATCTTTTTTTTTTTAATGAGGGTAGAGGATGGCCCGGATTTACAATGGAAAGAGGGAGAAGAGATCATAATATATATATATTTTTTTTTTTTGATTGAGAAGAAAAGAAGATGAACAGCTTTACCAACAAAGAGTGGCTCTGATACCACGTAATGGAACCCTTGGATGGATTATGCTCTTTGTTGGCGCGTTGGATAGATCGGATAGATTGGATAGATCGGATAGGTTGGATAGATGGTGGATCGAATGAGACCGTCAAGAGATGCGGAAGTCTCTTGGTATTCTCCACTCCACGGAACCGAGGAAGTAACCCTTAACCACGGATCTTAGGAGGTTTGCTGCGTTTGGAAGTAACCCTTGCCAAACTCAACGAAATGTTCAAGATGAACAAAGAGATTTCTCTCAAAAAGAAGAAGATAAAAACTTGGATATTTTATTAGAATGAAGTCTTACAAAACTTATAGAATTCGCAACACAGAAAAAGAAAAGAGAAATAAAGTTTTGTGGATTTCCTAAACATAGAAAATGAAAATAAAAGACTAGAATTAAAACTAAGTAGAATAACTCTTGAACTCCAAAGTGACTCCTCATATGTGACTCTTGAAGTCATTTTCGTCACCCACCTTTGACCACAAAATAAAGTGATTATTTTGGGCTGTCTTGGGCTTGAATTAAGTTCAAAAGAGGCTGGTCTTGGTAGCTAACATCCCCAAACGAATTATGCATCTTTTCCTGTCCAGAGTTGCTTGAATTAAGCCCGATAAATGCATCTCCAAATTGCTTGGCTTGGACAATCTGATTTCTAGAGTGGACACGAGTTGGTCTAGAGACTCGGTCATCAGGACGGAGTTCCCTTCGTAGATTATTCCCGGACAGTGTTGGATCAAAGCGAAACACGGCTGTGTCGGTCTGAACACGTTCGCGGCCAATGCTGGTTTCTCCTCGATGAACCTCACTTGTACCGTCCATGACTTGCTCCGGTACATGCTGCTCGCCATCCTCCAAACCGTCTGAAGATGTTTGGCTCGGTGCTTTGCCACAGAATCTATCAGTTACGCAAGGAGAGTCAAGTAACCAAGGAAAGAAGAAAGGAAACAAAGATAGTCATGCAAGAAGCCCCTCAGATTCAACGATAGTATGTTACAGATGTGGAGAACCTGGACATATTGTACGTTATTGTCCAAAACAACAACAAAACCGACCCGCTCCAAAATTTTTCACCTGTTTCAACTGTGGAGAGAAAGGACATTACAGGAGTACATGTCCAAAGATGGATCAGAAATTACGGCTCAACGAGATCATGGCGCTTGAACAACCTTACCGTCCTGCAATTGAAGCTCCACCACCAAAGCAGCAAACGAATGTAGGACGTGTGTATCCCTTAGGTATAGATAAACCCGGACCTTCACGACCTTTCTAAGGTCCCCGAAAAGGTAAGTATGGGTGCTAACTCTTTTGAATGATTGATTGTGTGATTGCTTGCATGGTTTTGTGTTAAGTGTGAATTTGGTTAGGAAATCCTTAGACCCTTTCTTAGAAACCATAGGAACTTACCCTTAGAGTTTAGGAAACCCTTCGACATACCATTAGGAATTCGGGACAAATTCTTTTAAGGAGGGAAGAATGTAATGACCCGGTCGAGAGCTAAAAGCGTCCGAGCTGAGGACTATCAATTCGGCCAAGGTGGATAGCCGAGGTGGCCGGCTAAACTGAAAAGAACGAGTCGGGACAAGCAAGCACGAGGTGTCCAGCAGTGTTTCTTCATCACTGGTCAATGGATAAGCACGGATATAGATAGGCGTGAGGTGTCTATAGCCATTCCGTCCTTATACATCAGATGGAATGCTATTCCGTCTTTATACATCCGGTGGAATGCTATTTCGTCTTTATACATCCGGTGGAACGCTATTCCGTTTTTATACATTAGTTAGAGTGCTATTTCGTCCTCATAGATCATGAATGACTAGACATGAAGAAATTCACATGCTTGACTAAATTCCAGTTTGCTCCAGCACTGCCTTATCGGGGCAGTTTCGGCTCCTTTAAGTGATCGGGGAAGTTGAATTTGTTTTTAGTGATTTCTTGAGTGTGGCTTGGATAATTAAGGTCTCAAGTAAGTTAGAATTGTTAAAAATAAGTTTAGTCCATAAGTTTTTTCAATAGGGCCAAACGGTGTTGTCGGTGACTTGTTTCGGTGCGATCGGGTGGTTTGTTGAATTGGTCGGGAGAAGCACCTCGGTGACTAAGCAACTTGGCTGTCCTACTTGACGTGCTTGACTTGCTTCACCTGCTTAGGAGGCTTGTCCTGCTTCACCTGCTTGAGCTGCTTCACCAGCTTGATGATGAGTCGCCGCCACCAAGCTCATTCTGGTGCCGACACATGGTGTGATACGGCAAAGATCGGTGGCGCGTCGATGACTAAGCTTGGCATGAGCTCGCCTATATAAAGGGAAGCCTCACCTCTTTGAAGAAGTATCACGTTCTCCACCACCTTTATTAAATCCGATCACCCAACCACCGCGAGCACCACCGCAGGACCACCGCGAGGCTAGCCAAGAAATTTTCAAGGTAAGCCGTTTTAGTACGAAACCTCTTGTCAATCTTAGTTTCTTGTGAATATGGACCAATCACTATGAAACTAATGTTTTAAGTAGGAGGTCGAATTGCTGCCGGAAACCTTACTCTTTCATTCCTATCTTTCGGAAAGCCAAGGTGAGTTGTGGTGATGTGTGATTGTTTATTTGGATTCACTTGCTAGATTGCGTGTTTTGTTTGCAAGATTTTGTGATGTTTGAGTTATTTTATTATGGTACGTTATTGTTGTAAGTTGTTCTTATTATGTGTGAGGTTATATGACTACCTATTTTTTTAATGGGGATTGGTGATGAGATGTGATGGCGGTTCGATCCTACGTCGTTACCCCATTGTTAGCAAAAGGACCGGTTAAGTGGGAAGACTCGGGGACGGGATTGCAGCCTATGCCCGAGTACTATCCGACGGGATAGTCCAGGCGTTTGCCGTAGATAGTCGGAGCCTGCCGAGTCTGTGCTGTCGAAAGATGGGACTCGGGTTGGTGAAGTTCTGTCTCATGTGCCTTTGTGGCTATGAGATGGGTGTTCTTGAGAGGGATTGGATCGAATGCGCGAGGCCCTGGTGATGAAAGAGTGGCGGCGACGTGATTGTTTTAGCTAACGCTGACTTTGTGTGAATTGCGTGTTGTGTGTTATTTTAGGTTTTTGGCTGGGGAATTATTATATATGCTAGGGGAGCCATAACTCACTGAGCGATTAGCGCTCATCCCTCACTTTGTTTTGCATCCCTCACTTTGTTTTGCAGGAAACCAATAGTCGGGAAACCAGTAGCGAGAAGCAAGGAACGCTAGGCCGCCCGTGTAGGTTTTTGTTGCCTTTGTAAATAACCGTTTGATGGCTGTTGTTTTATATTTTGGGCGTTAGGCCGATGTGTGAAAGTTTGTTGAATGTTTTGTGAAACCTTAATATATAAATAAATAAATTTTATTTTTATATTATCCGGTTTCATCTAATATTAGTCTTGTCCGGGCTAACACAACTCTCGACTTGGGTACGGGTTGGCAAGTCTTAAACCTTGGTCGAGAGGGTCAGATATCGCGGATGGACCGGCCGCGGCTTTGATTTTTTTCTAAGGTCATAGCTGGACCGTTCGTGATGTTCGGCATTGTGGCATCTTCGCTCTGGTTTGAGTCGGATGGTTGGCCGTGCATGTTCTTGTTTGATTGTTGCACGACCAATCGATTCAAATCTGGCCAAGATCGCGTCGGTGGTGTTACAAGCCTGGTAGAAGAAACTCAAACCATATTCAAGCAAGCTGACACATCTTACCATGTGTCACTCACATTGGAGCATTATGCTTGCTATATCAATCTTCTTGACAGGTCTGGGAAGATCGACGATGCTTTTGACGCTGTTAGAAATATGCCCGTGAAGCCAAGTCCAAGAATATGGTGTTCCCTGCTATCTGCTTGCGAGATTCATGACAAGCTTGAATGTGGCATGAAAAATAATTGCAAACGAGCTCATGAAATCTGAACCTGACAATCCAGCCAATTATGTATTGCTGAGCAAGATTCACACAGAATCTGGTCATTTCTATGGTGCAGAAGAAGTTAGGATGGTTATGCAGAGACGGGGACTGAACAAATGCTATGGATTCAGTAAAATTGAATCCTGAATTTCAGACTGTAGATTACCAAGGAAAATCTCAGCGTCCTTTATGAAGATTGTATCTAAGCACTGTTCTCTTTCAGCAGTTCAAAAACAGCATCATTGATGCACTCTCCTGAAGAATTTTGCAACAATTGAAGTGAGGATTAGTTCATAAAGCTTTGGTGAAATTGGTTTACAAGGGTGTAAATATCACATGGCCATAGATCCTATTTCATACTTTTGTTATCGTTTGACAAGATGAACCGATCTGTTAGGGCTGCCAACATGATCATCTAACGAGTTTATGATCGCTGCTATGATGTGTCTCACTTTGTGGAACCAATCTGAGCCTTTGCTAAGTGATTCTTTGTTGATGTGATAATATGCTAAGGTTCCCGGAAATGATTTATGGGAGGAGGATATATCTTATGAGAAAACATGAGAATGGAACTAATATGGATGTAAAAGAAAGACCATAAACATCGAATCTGACATTTGGTAATGCCGATGCAGAAACTTGATGCCCTGAAGTCTGCGAAGAACAATCGCCAGGGTTTGTCCAGTAGAGAATGCAAAACCACCATCAAACAGACCATGCAAGGCGTGGAAGTATATCCTTTCCTGAAAAAGTTTTTAATAAAACTAAATCGAGTTGTTCAGAGAGAAAAAAAAAAATTAGAAAAAGTTTTTACCTTTGCATTGTCCTCGATTACGGTTATATCAAGATGCAATCTTCCCATTTTTGATGTCCTCGATTACGGTGAGCCAGCTTAAGAGTGGATTTTATCAAAATGATGTATTTATCTAAGTGACTAATAAAGATTGTTGGATTTTATCAAAATGATGTATTATTTATTTATAAAAAATTAAAAAGAGGTTTTTAAACCTTTATAAAAACTAAATGGTAGTTATACTAATGATCCAAGAGAATTGCAAAGACTTATAACCACTAAACTATATCTAATTGTTCTATATATAAGAATTTATATGTTTACAGTAATTATGTATTATTCATTTATAAAAATTTAAAAAGAAGTTTTTAATCTTTAAAAATTAAATGAATTGTAGAGACTTATAAATCATTTTTAAACTTTTTATATTGTTCCGAGGTATCTTATCGCTTAAGATATGCTTTGTTTTATTTTTAATGTTAAGAATAAAAGTGATTTCCTAATTAATTTTTAAAATACCTTTTTCAGTGGATATTCATCAAAAACAAATATAAATTTTAATTTAGGGGCAGGATGTGTTTAGCGAAAACATACTGAAAGGTAACCAATGATGAGTTGTTCTAGTGGTTAAGCTTCTTAATTACCGAAAACGTAAGAATCTTGAAAGTCACAGGTTTAATTCACGTTGAGAGGAGACCTCGTTCTAGGAAGATGTACATGTCTATAGGTCAAGAACCTCCTAATCATCGATTAGATGGGAAAATCAAGTCAAGTTTTTCGTTTGTGGTTTGATTGTGCATGGATTTGGTGAACGGGTCCAATTGGTAAACTAAAACGGTATGATATTTTTAGTGGTAAGTTGGAGTGATAAATGGTTATTAACGCTTTATGTACTGCTTTTGTGATTGGTAACTATTAAAACAGTATAACTTGTATCGTAGTTTTTTGGTACGCTTATTGATTACCAATCAAAGCCAATAAATAACAAAGCCTCATGAGTCTTGTGCAACACTCTTGATACCACTACTAAGCTATACATGTGTACAAGTTATTTATTTTCAGTAACCCATAGAAAAAAAGATTGAACCTAATTTCAATTAGGTACTCAAAGATACAAACACTCGAACCAAAAAAAATATATATATATATACTTTATCCGTTTTTAAAAGAACAGTTTTCTTAAATAGCATAAAATGAAGTTTATTTTTCAAAAATGGCACCATACGCTCACTTTTTTTCATAAATAGCATTTATTAAAGTTAGAAAAGCTTTCCTAAATGTGTCTAACGTCTACCTAAAATTCATTTAAGTTAGGAAAATCTTCCGAAATGTGTCTAACGACTTTCTAAATTTGAGTTAGGGTAGCCTTCCTAAATGTGTTTAACGGCTTCTTAATAATGGTAAAACTGATTAACAAGATTTTTGGGGAATGAAAACTTAAAAAATGACTATTTTAAGCAATTTCTCTTTTTAAAATATAACATGTTTTACTTTAACTAATTAAAAGCACAAATATTAATAGAGAAATTGCTTACAACATCATCATTTTAAGTTTTCGGTTCAGTAATAGCCCCATAAATATTATTGATCAGTTATAGCATTTACATCATAGGTAAAAGACGATTTTATCCTCAAAATTACAAAAACAAAAGTTTCTCAAAAACATTCAACAAGTCTTTCGAGGTTCACGAGATGGTGGCTCTTGAGTCGCAGACCATAGCCCACATGGTTGAAGACGACTGCGTCGACAACGGAGTCCCGCTTCCGAACATACGAGCAAGATCCTTGCGAAGGTTATCGAGTACTGCAAGAAACACATCGAGTCTGCTGTTTCCAAGAGCGAGGCCGTCGATGGTGCTTCCTCTGACGAAGATCTCAAAGCCTGTGATGCCGACTTCATGAAAATCGACGCTCTTCGAACTCATCATGGTTTGTTTACTTCTCTCGATTTTGTTTCCTTCGCTGAATCGTTTCGATTTCGATTTTGGGATTTTAAGGTTTTCTATTTGGGAAATCAGGGTTTCGTTCATCAGAAAATGGAAGTCGCCTGAGATTGAAATTGTTAGGGTTCTTACGAAATCGAGCGTTATTTGAATTTAAGATTTTACTTCCTATAATTGAAAATTGTTTAGGGGTTGGTTCATATCTATGTTTGTGCAGATTTATTGTTCGGATTTGGATGTGATGGTTTCAAATTTTTTTGTATCTCGCAGGCTGCTTATTATCTGAACATCAACAACCTTCTTGATCTCACATGCCAGGCAGTAACTCATATGAACAAAGGCAAAAATCCAAAAGAGATCCGCATGACTTTCAACACAAGAACGACTTCACACACGAGAAGAGGAGGTGCGCAGAGAGAACCAGTGGGCTTTTGAATGATAAGAGCATTTGAGGGAGAGGTCGTCGTATCAAGAGCAATCAGTTTCTTCCTTAATGTTATTTGCGTTTTAAGTGTCTAATCAATGTGGATGATGACTTCGTTTGTCTTTATTTTCTTATTTTCTTTTTGGAATCCATGACTATGTTCGTTTTTCCCTTGTGCTTTTTTCTTTCTTACAATTAAGTACCAATGTCATCTCTTTGTTGGATATTTGCGCTTTGACCAGTCTTACAATTAGGAATCATCTCCTATATATGTATGAATCATTCCTAAATTACGAAAGATTTTTTGAATGTTTTGTAACATCTTTGTAAAACGTATGTGAATTGTTAGCATCCAACGCACCGCTTTCCTAATGAACCTTTCCCAATTGTTTTGCAGAAGCAGTGAAACTAAAACATAAAGCGATACCGTTGCTTGTTTTGTTAGAAATTTTTTCAGGAAGATATCCAAACGATTTAGGAAGATTTTCATATATTTTGGGAATGCTTTCCTAACTTTTTATTCTCGCTTGATCTGAAATGAAACTATATATTTCAGAAAAGTGCTCAAAGAGACAAATCTTGTACTCAAAGTTCAGTTTTCTTGTACTCAAAATTGATCTTCATCATTACTAAAATTAAGGAGCTGAATAAGTTTTTTTAATGTTTTAAGAAGTTTTAGTATCGTTTTGGAAAGCCTTCTTAAACATTTAGGAAGCTTTTCCAAAAATTTAGGAAGCCATTTCTAAACTTTTATGAAAGTCTTCCTAAATTTTAAGAAATCCTTACTAACATTTCATGAAGGCTTTCTTGAGGTTTATGAATGCTTTCTAAGATTTTAGGGTTGACGAGCTATTTCCCCCTCGGAACTATCATATAGCATCATATCTACACAGACTTTAGCCCTTGTTCTAATTGCACCTTAAAATAAAGTTTGAAATCCAATTCCACACCATATGGAAGTTCAAAACCAATTTCCACACGACTCGGTTACTCTCCTCGAACCAATCATAAATCAGCCGACCAAACCGATTGTATACCCGATCTGTAATTTATAAACTCACCCGGACCCGATTGTAAACTCACCATCAATCACTGCAATATTATGTTAATTCCAGCGGCTTGCGGAGGTTTTTATCATCTACGAAGATTTTACTGTCGGGATCGTTATCAGGGAATCCAACAAATCCACCTAAAGGAAATGCCCTAAGAGAGTATTCGATGTTGCTGGAATTGATTTGGCAAGAATCGAACCAAACCCTATCGCAAATTCACTCACATGGATGGATACCTTGAAGATAAGCGGCTAAGAAGTGACCGGTTTCGTGGATGACGATAATCGCCGTGAGACAGCGGAAGCTTCGAGAAATGATTCGAAACTTCCGAAATCGAATCCAGCGAGAGCTCGTAGTCTGTAATCGATCAGTTCACCATCATATGAGTTTCTCTTGTTTCTGAACAAAGCTCTGTCCTTGGCGAAGCAGAGGCCGTGATTTTAGAAAGCGGAGAGAGCGGAGGAAAGATAGGATTTTGGAAGATGGGTTTTGGATTTTGGAGAAAAAGTTGAAGTTGGGTTGTTGAAATTGGAGAGGAAGTGAGATATTCGATGATAAATTGGAGAAGAAGAAATGTTTAATAGCATGATTTGTCATTGTTAAAACCCGACCCTTAAATTGTCACACGACCCACCATCAACAACATTCTCTTTGTCTAGTAATTTGTCCTTCCGTTTGAAGCCAATCAGTGTGAGAAACTCACCATCGATCCAATTTTTTTGTTCATGATTCCCGAGAAGAGATAAACGGAGCTAGAAGCAAACCCAATTGTTGACGGATCCGGAGGAGGAAGAGGGAGTGGATTCCGCGGCGGAGAAGACAAGGTTGAAGAAGCCATTAGAGAGGGAGACGAAGGATCAGAGATGGGAGAGAGAGGAGGCGGAGAGAGATGGGGAAGAGAGCATCACATCGTCGCTTAGGAGAGACCACGAGAGAGAAAGACGTCGTGGAAGACGACCAAGTCGAAGGACATAACGACGAAGAAAAAGGCGAGGGAAATCCCGATGAATTTTTTTGCATTAGTCTCGAAGATTGCAAGAATCAATCTGCCTTGGAAAGCGGAGCTCCAATCATCAGTTGCAGCATAGGTTCTTCCATGGTTTAACATGTGAAGAAGAAGATGAAAAAAAAATAGTGTCGGGGAAGAAGAAGAAAACGGGTCAGATTACTGGTTTGAATTTTTGGGTTGGGACTAATTAAAATTGAATTAAATTCTGTTTAGAATCCGGTTTAATTTTCGGGTTTATTTGGCCAAAACTTGGTTTAAGAGTAATTGGTAAATAGTAAACCGACATTAATCAACATTGGTGTGTAATTCGATTTTGAAGATTTATTCTATGGAGAAATTAGTTTCGGACTTCCATATGGTGTGGAATTGGATTTTGAATTTTATTTTGAGGTACAATCGGAATGAGGGCTAAAGTCTGTGTGGATACGGTGCTATATGATAGTTACGAGGGGGAAATAGCTCGTCAACCCAAGATTTTAAGAAAACTTCTCTTTAATGACTACCTGGACATTGATAGTCAACTATCTATCTCACCTAATCCATTTACAGGTTCCGTGTGTGTTTTCTTCATCTCATAACTCAACTTTAGATTCAATGTGTACTCAAAAAATTTAGTAAGCCTTCTTGAAATTTTAGGAAGGAGTTTTATAATTTTGGGAAAGTCTTCCTAAATTGTATGTTAACTACTTGGTCAAATAAAAATTTAGGAAACATCATATTTTAGGAAGCATTATTGAATTTGTAGAAATGATTTTAGGAAGCATTCTTGAATTTGTAGGAAGTATTTTTTCAAATTTAAGAAAGGTTTCCTATTTGAGAAGAATTACAATTCCCAATCTTTATATACACCAAAAACTCCATGAAGCTAGCTTTTACTCGCAAGTCTCAACTAATAACGATAAATCCGCCTTGACTAATCAAATCTATTGTAATAGAGGACAGCAACATTGAAGACACCTTGTTCTTTGATTGTTGTAACTACCAGCACATGAGTGAATAACCATTTAAGGTTGATTTTATAAAGATTTAAACATGTTTTGTTAAAACATTTAGAAAGTTTTTCTAAACTATTACGAAAGATCTTAATAAAATTTGTATGAATCTTTGCCAAATATCTAGAAGCGTTCTTAAATTTGTAGGAAAGATTTTTACAATTTTAGGAAAGGCTTCCTAAATCGTATGTTAATAAACAAAGTTACTTGATTTTTCTCTCAGACTTGTTTAATCTGAAGAAAAGAACATGATGTTGCACTTAGTATGCTCTGAGCCTCACTCTTTTACATCTTTCAATATGATCCTGATTTTATCAATTTTGTCTCGAGCTTTCTTTATTGAATGGTTAGATTTAGTGCATGAATTGGTACTGATAGAGGAGTTTTAGATGTCGATGATTTGCACTGATTTATGTTATGTACAGTAAAACCTCTATAAATTAATAACGTTGGGACCGTGAGGTTTTATAAAAAAAATATTAATTTATAGTGATTATTAATTTATAGATATATTATTTGGTTGAAAATCTAATTTTGGGACTGACAAAAAATATTAATTTAGCGAGGTATTAATGAATTGAGTATTAATTTATAGAGGTTCTACTGTATGCGGTACTGATTTTCAGGAAGCTTTGTAGTGATTGACCATACATGAAAGGAGAAGGTCCAAAAATTTGGTAGCAAAATTACATCCATTGTCTGTAAAATTCTATTCTTTGAGCCAGTATGTTCTCCTCCAAAAGTCTTTGGAATGGTAAAGCTTCTTTCTTTTGCTGGTAAAACTTCTTTAGTTTTAACGAATTCAGAAGGCTGTCCTAAACTATTAGAATTTTTTCCTAAAATTTAAAAAGTTAGTCTAAGTCTTTCCCTTGTTTGCAGAGTCAATCTTCACCATTGGAACCACCGAGTTTGTAACTTGGCCAGATAAATGGGTAATTTTCACAGCAGATGGTGGTCCAACCACACAGTTTGAGCATACAATTCTTATAACCAAAGCTGGTGCAGAAATACTCACCACATTTAAACATTACATTATTGACTATTGGAAATTAACAATTTAGACCATATCTTCATCATCGTGAAACCTTTGAGCATTTGCAGTGTGAATACAATCATTGATTTGGAGCTGCATTGTGAAATTAACTTTATAATTTAGGAAGGATTCCTACATATATAGGAATGCCTTCCTAAATATTATTTGGGAAACTTTTCTTAAATATATAGAAATTTTTGCTGATTTTTACTGATTCGGCTTTTCATCTACTTTTAGAATCAGTCTACATACTAAGAAGCAACAAGACACATGACTACAACCCTCAACAGCAGTCACATTATCTTTCTATCATAGCTCATCAGCTATATACACGAATCCCAAGGAAACACATTTGTATCATTGCTATCAATATAAGCCCAAGATAAAAGTGTTGGAACAGTAATAAAAAGTAAAGTGACACAACCTGTGTTTGCAGAGATGCTGAAGGTACTTGGCTCGCCTCGAGCTATAGGATTAGGCGATATATCGACATCTTTCACTTTTACTTCATTCTCCTCTACAAACAAATTCATCATAAAACCAGAGCAGAAGCAAAAAGGAAAAGCTCGGAGATTCCCCAAAATTCCCCAGGAACAAAACAAAATCTCGAAATTCACACTATGAAACGATCAATTACGAGTAAGAATTCGATTGGGATTCAATAAACCATTGTCTCAAACAGGAGGAGAAACTAAACTCGATCATAAATCATTCATAAACTACAATTTTTAAAGAAGATTTTGAAATTCGTTCATAATGATTCCCTAAATCCCGAAATCGAAAAAATTACAGAAATCATCATACCTTGGATCTGTCTAAGTTCCGACGTTGTTTTTCTTCGTCACTACTGTTGATCGTCAGAGACGTCACTATCATTCGTCGGAGAATTGTTGCCGTCGAGAGAAAAGAGGTTTTCTTCGCCGTCGTCGCGAAGAGAAAAATAAATATAAAAACAAATTCAATTTTTTTGTTTTTTAAAGAAGGGTAAAATTGTCTTTTTACGTTTAATGAATGCTATTTCAGATCTAAAAGAAGCGTGTGAGCTATATTTGAACTGAAAACTTCATTTTGTGCCATTTAAGAGAATTGCCCATATTAATATATTATATATATATTCTATAATAAAAGTATATATCATTTAATATTTAATTAAAAATAGATTAATCAATAATGAAAAAATTGCAAATATCATATTTTTCACTATTTAGGTGAAGAGGAGGCGAAAGTGCATTGGATTTGTGTAACACCGATGAATATATAATCGGTAAACCAGTTGTCCATGATGTTTAGTAATTAATTTCAGGTGAGGTACGATTGAATCTTGTTAATGTAATGGCACTAGTGATAGAGACTGGATGAAGCAATAGAGTATATATGAAGGAAACCCATCTCATCATATCACCTATAATTTACTCAAATTAATCTTATACATTTCTCTTGTATATACATTAATCATTATTCACTGAAGTCTCTTTAATTGTGCCCTTTAAAAAGCACCTCTCCTTTGGCATCTCTGAGAACCCAAGATGATCCTCCAACCTGATTCCTCTTATCCCACGCCATTCCTACATTGCATTTCACCTAAGCAAGTGGCGGCGGGTCCCAACAAACTTTTTGACACCTAACCACCTCTTGGCTTCTCTGATCATTCCTCACCTGTAAAGATTGAGCATGTAGCCATTCTGCAGCTGCTTCTTTAACCTTCATTACTGTGTCATCCGCTCTAAAACGCAATCTTTCAAAGATAAATTTAACCTGTTTGGTCAGAGCAACCACAAAATCCATGGGAAGCAGGTTTTTATATCCTGCGGCAATGCAATACAGGTTTTGGTAAATCAACACAGCATTGGATTGGTTTGTTATTGAGGAGATATTGGTAATGTGCAACACTTCCAGGAAAAAAAAAACGCTTCTCTAATTGCTCGTTCATGAAAGTAGAGAGAGGGGTCTCTTGGAATTGTTTGGGTCATATGTGTTTGCCACACATATGACCCAAACATAGCAAAAAAAAAAAAAAAAACTGTCTTGTGATGATGGTCAAGTAAATATTTCTTCTTATTTTGAAGTAATTTTTGTAGCACTGATAATATATAAAGATTATACCACATAATTAGTACTTTAATTGGGAGTTCTCAGTTTAACTTCTACATATATGACTCAAACACATCACACATCTTTGGCANTTTTGTAGCACTGATAATATATAAAGATTATACCACATAATTAGTACTTTAATTGGGAGTTCTCAGTTTAACTTCTACATATATGACTCAAACACGTCACACATCTTTGGCAGTTTTATTCAAAATAATCATGTAAGTGTTAGTCTGATTTTTCATTTACACGTATCTTAAAATGTTAACGGATTTGAAATTTACAAGTATATCTTGAAAGGTTAAAGCGATTTGGTCATTCATGTTGAAAGGAATAGGCCGATGATTATTCGAGCATTAAACAAGAATGAAATAGCGGTTTTATACCGATCGGTAACACGATACACGTGACATATCTATCACATGCACCATACATTATTATTTAGTCTCATACAATACAAAGTCGTAACAATCGATTAATTCCGCATACAATAACCCTGGGCATTCGGGTATTTGGTTCGGTTCCGGGTAAGAACCGATCGGTTCCGCGTCTTTCGGGTAGACGAATTTTTTACCCATACAGGTACCGAATACATTTCAGATCGGTTCCGGATAAAAACCGATCGGTTCCGGGTCAATTCGATTCTTACATCTCAGAACCGTTTAAAACCCGAAAAAGAGCATCTCGGAATCTTTCGGGTTTTTTTACCCGTTTTAACTCAAAATAGTTAAAAATGTAACTGTATATCCGAATTATAACCCAATACTAAACCTAATTAATCTATACTATTAAAGGAAAAGTACATTTTAGAATTACCCTCGGTTTGACTTGGAATATTACTTTTTATGCCATCGGTGCATTTGTATTTTTTTTGTTAAATTTTATGTCTCATTAAGGGTAATATCGTCTTAAATTTAGGTTTTTGTTTGGCAACAGATTTAACAAGACCGAGTCAGCTGAGTTAACTTGGTGACTCGATCAAACCCGACCCGAAAATTAAATGGTATAACACGCGGATCCTCCTTCACTTAAATTAAACCGATTGTAATCGTCTAATATTCATTGGTTTAGAGATATCATTTATTTGTCTTCTTCTAGATTCACTTACTTACCATATGTATCAATATCTTTATTGTATCACGCAATATTTATTGATTCAATATCTTTGAGTATCACGCAAAAAACGGCAATATATTAATAGCTATCAATACATTACCATATCTCTCTCCCATCTTTCTCCGCCATCACTGCATTTACTCTCTTTTTTGCGTTTCATATAGATTGCATTATGTTTTTTGTGTTAAAAAATCAATTTACGTTTGCAATCATCACATATCCCTTTTCTTCGATTTGTTGTTGAACTGATTTTCTGAGTTTATATTTTGAAGGTTTAAGGAGAAATTTTGGCCATCGAAGAAAATAACAAGAAGTCTTCAAAACATTTACATGCCAAAACAACTATAATCATAAAGGTACTTCAAATAGTTATGGTATTTGATTTTTTTTTATTTAGATGTTGTAGTTGAAAAAAGAAATATTATTTTCATATTTTTATGTGAACCGAAGCAAAATAGTGATTTAAAGTCATTGATCTCTTTGTTTTGTTAAGAAAGATATATAATTGGATTCGCTGATCTCTCTAAACAACGGGTATGTGCTTTCACCTTATAAACAAAGCTCAATTGTTTATTGACATTTAGCCACATTCATTTTTTAAATGTTACCTATCAAGACTCCATTTTTGAATCTCTATATGTTCTTTGATTTGGTCAGGATTGAGCCTAAATGACAAGAACTATGGAGTTCTTGTCGAAGTTCAATGGGAATCGAGTTACACAACAACGCCAATCATGTTCCTTGACTTAACCCTCAAGCTATAATATCTCAAACTCACCAGACCGTTCTAGAATCATGTACCACATCTGCATACTTTTAACCTGGAGTAAGTTATATATGTTTACTTGCAATCCAATAAAAGTTTTTTATAACGTGGATTTATTTTGCAGAATTTCTAGATTCTCTAAACTCCCTACAACATAGATATATGTTGAAATGGAGAATAAATCGAAGATTCGCAAAAACCTAGAACCAGTATAAGATATGTCTTCCGAGAGAACAGCTAGGTTTACAGAAGAGCTTGGAGGTTTAGAGAAGAAGACAATGGAGGTTCATGAAGCATAGGAAGTCAACATTGATAGTCAACTTGAGGCTTAGCTGGCGTAGAAGGGAATATAAAGAAGCAAATCTTTTACGGTCATTAGAGGCTTCCGTCTGCTCTTTTCCTTTATGACACTTACTCCTCCGATCGTCATGTGATTGTATTGTAATAGTTTACCATCTTTGTATTTCATTTTTTTTAATTCAGATATTGGGTACTTTCGATTCATTGAGAGAGTTATCTAGGATAACTATTAGTTTGTTTAGAAACAAGACTTGTGGATCGGGTTTACGTATATAGTCAAAGAATGTTGCTTACAATTTTTCTGAGCAAAATCTTTTTGGTCATTAAAAGATTCTGTTAATAACCAAAAAACTCATGTAATTTGCTAAGTGATTGTACTCTATTATTCTAAACATGCAAGATTTTAGGCATTTTGCAAAGTATATTCTCTTAATCTGTTACACTTATTTTACGTTTGATAATATATATGATATATATCATTGCAGGTTAATATTATATATGTTTGATATTATACTTAAAGAAAGTTGTTTTGGGTTTTTCACACATATTAAGAAATTTTTTAAAAAGTCTTTTCTAATCTTGTTTTATTAGTTATTACTTTAGTTTTCTTTAAAATAATAAATGTTATAAGGGTAAATTAAGTAAAAAAGAACAATAACTACACCTAGAAAATTGAAAACATCCTTCTTTTTGAAACAAATTTTTTTTCTAAAACAAACTTTTTTAAGGAACAGAGGGAGTATATGATATACAAAGAAAAAACACTCATCAATGTGAATTATATAAATCCATATAAAACACGCTAATTGACCCAATTCAATTAAAACAAAACAATCTTTTAAACCCGATCCAATAATATAACTTTTGAATTTTTTTCGAATGACAATTAGTTTTGGAAATTTCTTAATTATTAACAAATACTTCTCAGAAAAACTAATATCCATAAATTTAGGTAAATTTTCATTAATAAACAGATATTCATTTTGAAATAGAACGAATATCTTTTAACTAATTTGGTTTGTTATCTTGGAAAATATTTTTAATGCACATATCTCTTCAAATATTTTTCAAATAATATTAAGAAATAAAAAATGTCACTAAAAATAAACGAGAAACCTAGATATATTTCACTTATAAAGTTATAAGTAGGTTTACATCTCTCTCTCAAGTAAAAATTAGAAAATAATATTAAACCATGTTCAATAAGAAAATAGAACTTATATTTTGTATGAGATTTTCAACTTTAAAAAATAATATACATTAAAAAAATTTATTTGAAGAAAAAATAGTTCATATAATTATTTTCTTTAAACTTCATATACAGTACATGACTTAATTTTAGTTAAATATTTTACCCAATGTTTTTAACTCGACCCAAAAAACCACGTGTCAATATATTAATGAATTTTGTATTTATGTTAGATGTTTTTCAAAAATATTTTGTATAAATCAAAGCAAACATTTTGGAAGTTATTTTGATTTTTACGTTGTTATGGTAGTTTCCGAAATTATGAGAGATTGCGAGCTTTTGTATTTATGTTAGTTTGTTTTCAAAAATAATTTCATATATTTTTATTTGAAGAAAAAATAGTTCATATAATTATTTTCTTTAAACTTCATATACAGTACATGACTTAATTTTAATTAAATATTCTACCCAATGTTTTTAACTCGACCCAAAAAGTCACATGGGTCAATATATTAATGAATTTTGTATTTATGTTAATTTGTTTTCAAAAATATTTTGTATAAATCAAGCAAACATTTTCGAAGTTATTATGGTATTTTCCGAGATTATGAGAGATTGTGAGCTTTTGTATTTATGTTAATTTGTTTTCAAAAATAATTGTGCGAATATTGTTTTTAAAAATCTTACCTACCTTATCGGATTTGTATACCTACCTTATCGGATTTTGAAAATCTTGCCAATCAACCATATATAAATCTTTTATAAATTTAAAACAATAAAAAATAAAAAAACCAATAAAGATGTGAACGTCTAACATAATGATAATCATCAACTTAACATTCTAGTTACAAAATAAACAATAAAATTATAGCATATGGTCACATCAACCAATCTTGGCTATCTCTATTGCCATTTTTTCATTTTCTTCAAATGGCATAGTAAAATCAATAGCAAAATATACGTTTTATTTGATTGAATTGGTGAGACGAACCGTCAAAAAATAAAATAAAAATTAAAACTTCAAATCTTATATTTTACTCACAAAGTCATAAACAAACCTTTGTTGTTGTCACACACTGGTTGAACCAGTAAGCGGGTCACGGGTTGATAACAATTTTTCCTGGTTTTTAGCGGGTTTTCAAGTAGCAAATATTAGCACTAAACCCCAACCGGATTATCTGAGGGGGTGCAAATCGAATCGAACCGAACCAAAATAGAACATATGATTTGATTTTGGATATATCATATGAACCATATGGATGTAATCATTTCTAAATCGTAAGATTCGGATATGATTTAAACAAAAGTTTACTGTAAAATTTCTAGATAAAGTAGTCTACTCTTTGCTTTTTTGTAGAAGTAGTTGTCACCTCAAAATACTATTTCTCTTATTGATAGCGAATATAAGAAACTCGAACTTTGCTTTTATTCAAATTTTGGTTTGATTTTAAGTTTAATTCTTTCTTTGATTATGTTAAAAACAAGTGATTGAGTGCTTTTGTTTTTCTTTGTTTTTTATTTAATTTTTAAAATTCTAGAGTTTAACTTATTTTAAAATAAGACAAAAGCTTTATTTTCTTTGATTTTAATTTTTATATGTTTTATACTCTTTTTAATTGACTACTATTTTTAATTTTGTATGAAAAAACAAAATCCAGATTATACCAAACAAAACTTTAGTGTTGGTTAAAAACCGAATAAATCGAAAACTTAAGGTATCCAAATCGAATCCAAGACTTAATAGATATAATTTTAGAATGGTAGTTATTTTTTACTAACCAAAAAATTAAAAAACAGAGAAATCCGAATCAAAACCGAGCTGATACCCAAATTGAAAAGTCTTATGAGGCACACCGATTTTACCGGGTCAATCACAAGTCTGGGATGAGTCTAAAAAAATGATTTTACATGTACACATCATGAAACTCTACCAAACACCAACTTTATATTTTACGTACAAAACAAATCTATTATTTTATCTCATATTTCTTATATACGATGTAAATGGATATATAACTTACCCAAAAAATTAATATAATCTTCCTCTTCAAACTGAACAAAAAAACTTCCTTAATTTTAAAAATTTTAGCCAAAAAAAAAAACGAACCTTAAAGAGCCACAATTTCTCTATATATCATTTCTACAATATGTTTTCTCAACCTTAGGTAGTACAAAAACTATTCCCGTCCTCACGGGTTGTTAAAGACTTTTGAAATAATTTCTACAATTTGTTTTTAAAGACTTTTGAAATCATATTATTTTGAATTGTTGTCACCCACGGTTGAATATGTAGCCGGATCACGGGTTGATAGTCGTTGAACCAACTTATCTTACGGGTCAGCGGATTTACTGGTCCGACCGCGGGTTTGGGTCGGATCTAAAAACATTAGTTTTCCCTACACATCAACAATCTGTAGCAAACACCAACTTTATATTTTACAAACAAAAAAATTTATTATCAAATATCATATTTTTTTATATTCGATCCAAACGGATATATAACTTGCTCGAAAAACTAATATAAACTTTCTTATTTTCAGGTTGAAAATTTTAAAAAAATTCCCGCCCTCATGGATTAATGATATAGAATATGTTATTGTTACAATATGTTATCCCAAACTTTTACCCCAAAAAATATTACCGCCCCCGATGTCTGGTCCGAATCTTGAACCAAATAACAAATAAGTCGAAAACAATTTTCTTTTCTAGCACAAAACGTTATATTTTACAATTAATCAAAGGAGGCACAATTTCTCTATATATCATTTCTAGGAAAAACGGCCGATTCCCCTATGAACATCTAATCCCTGACAATTCATATATGACCTATGAAGGAATGCCAATAACTACATAAACTATCTAAAATTTTGAATTCCCATCACAAACTATAAAAATATGGTCGAAACCATCAAAACTGTTGACGACGTGAGTTTGGTCGTTTGTGGATGCTGACTGGGACGACACATGGTTTGTCAAAACGACGTCGTTTTGTAATCTGATGGTAAGAAAGAGAAACAGCGTCGTTTTCTCTTATGTCTAATAACAAACAATTCTTATATCACGGGTATGATAAGAGGAAGAAGGCGAAGCATTCGATAGAGAGAAAGAAGCAGAACAATTGTTGTACTTTAGGGACGTCGATTCAAATTGATGATCAGAGGTGTAGTTTGGGTTTTAGGGAAGAAGCAGAAGCATTCGATATTTCAAATTGTATTTTCCATCCGAGATTTCAACAATGAGGTAAGCGAAGTTTGTTTTTCAAAAATTCATAGTTTATAGTAGATTTTAGATGGCGAAGCAAGTTAGTTTTCGTCTAGGATTCATTAATTTAAGTTAGTGTTGCGCTTTATGTTCGATTTTCATGGTAAGAGAATCAGATTGTAATATGTCCACCAAGTGTTCGACTAAATGTGTCAAAGAGGTTAACTTTGTTATAATTTATGCTATTTTTTGCAGTGATCCTCAAGTAGACGCACTGGTTACTTTCGGTTGTTTCTACGGTGGCCAGTTTGACAGTGTTGATGGAAAAGATCTTTACAAAGGTGGTGGTTATCGAATTTTTGAAGCTCAGCCATCTACATTGTTTACAGAGTTAATGAATCAATTGCCAGTGAGTTTGTATGGTCAGAGAGTATGGTATAAGCTCCCTTTTGAAGAACAGGAGAACCGAAAATTGTTGTGTAATGGTGATGAGAACTTTAAAAAGATGTGTGAAGCTTCAATGTGGACCAAAGCAATTGATGTATTTGTGGAGCCTGATACTGAGAGAGATGACATTAATCGTACTGAGCAAGATGAGCAAGATGAGCAAGAGGCCGATGAAGAAGCAAGAGCTGCAAGTAATGATCATCAGTTCGATGAAGAAGCAAGGGTTGAAAAGGAATGTAGCAGAATTTGTTGATGAAGAGATTGATGAGTATGTTACACCTGTGTGCTCAGATGATGAAGAAGATGGTAATGTGGCAGGGGGTTATTTTAGATACAAGAAAGGTAGTGGTGAGATGAAATTAAGACAAGCCTTTGATAGTTTAGAAGATTTCAAGCAAGCTATGGTAGACTATGTCTTGAAGAAAGGATGGAATGTGAAATATGTTCGTTGGGAGAAAGACAAATCTGAACTTAAATGTGCAAGTGAAGCCGAAGAAGGAGAAGAAGACTGTATGTGGAAGATTTACTGTTCTTATGAAGAACCATTGCAAAAGTGGTTGGTTAAAGTACACATCAAGAATCATACTTGCATGAAGTCTGGGCGTTCTAAGCTACTTTCTCAAGAGGTCATTGCTAGGCTTTTTGTGAATGATCTAAGGGATGATCCTACCTACATGCCAAAATCTATTCAAAATGAAATTCAGAAGCGTTGGGATTTGATTGCAACACTAGACCAGTGCAGAAAGGCAAAGAAAAGGGCCTTAGAGATGATCCAAGAGGAGCATGACTTACAATTCTCAAGACTTAGAGATTACCGTTTAGAGCTCATAGAGTAAGTTTCTTGTTTTACGTGTTTCATCTTCTGGTTTTTACATGTTTTATCTTCACTTTTTAACTTGTTTGTGTTTGTCTTTCCTAGGTCAAATCAAGATTCTTCTGTCAATCTAGAGACATTCCAGAGAGATGATGGAGTAGATGTCTTTTACAGATTTTACGTCTGTTTCGCTGCACTAAAGCAAACATGGTCCTCTCATTGTCGACCAATCTTTGGTCTTGATGGTTGCTTCCTTAAGAGCACAATAAAAGGGCAGTTGATAGCAGTGGTTGGAAGAGATGCAAACAACCAAATGTTCCCAATTGCATGGGCTGTTGTTGATGTCGAGAATGAACCCAATTGGAGATGGTTTATTCAGAAGTTGCAAACAGATTTGAATCTTCAAGATGGTGATGGCTTCACAGTTATATCAGATAGACAGAAGGTATTGATGAGTTTTAACTACTTTAAATTTCATGATTATGATACATTTTTATGAATTTTTGAAACTTGATTGTTGAATGTTTGCAGGGCTTATTGAATGCGGTAGCAGATCTGTTACCAAGGGTTGAGCATAGGATGTGTGCAAGACACATTTATGCAAACCTAAAGAAGAAACATCCAAACAGGGCTGACATGAAAGGGCTATTCTGGAAGGTTGCAAAGAGCTACAACGGACCACAATACAGAAAAAGGGTGGATGAAGTAAAGGCATATGACATGAATGTCTACGAATCTATGATGGAGAAGAATCCAAAAAATTGCAGCCTTGCTTATTTTACACCGACAGCATCATGTGATGATGTAAGTAACAACATCTCTGAGTCTTATAACCATGCCATTGACCCTGCAAGAAAGATGCCTCTGGTTGAAATGTTGGAGACAATACGCAGAAGAGCAATGTTGCGAATCGAGGCAAGACGGCTTAAGGCAATGAATCACAGAGGCAAGTTTACTCTGAAAGCAATGGAGCGAGTCGATTTGGAGCAGAAAAAGATCACCCATTGTAAGGTATTTCCTGCTGGTCATGAGATTTATGAGGTTAACGAGAAAAAAATCTTCATTCAAGGTTCGCATGCTTGATCGTACTTGTGATTGTCGGAGGTGGGATATGTCGGGATTGCCTTGTCGTCATGCTGTGAAGATTATTTCAGAGAAGAAGCGCAAACAAGAGGATGATATGGCAGATTGTTATTTGACTTATAAGTGGAGAATTCAGTATAGTACACCAATTGAGGCTGTGCGTGGTATAAATTTTTGGGAAAAGACTGATGAAGTTGGGATTGTGCCACCACCTCGACTCTGCTTTTGTTGCAACTCAAAGAGGATCGAGTATTGTAGTGAAATGTTCTTTTACTGTCATTTGCAAGCTTTGCTCTCTCTCTTTTCATGGTGGAGAGAAAACAAAAAAAAAGGTGTCGACTTGGGGATTTTTTTGCTGCACAGAAAAGAGTGAGAGAGAAGTCGAGCTATCTAATGGGTTTATGCTGGGCCTCTTAATTGTTGTATATATCAATAGATTTTCTAATCATTTCGGGGCCATACCCATTCTAATTTTCCAATCTCATTTCCATTCGATTATTTTGTTTAGAAATGTTTAATTGTCTCATTCGATTGTTTTGGCCTATGGGATGGAAATCTAAATTATTCGTTTGTGTATTTATATTTTTTAAATGTCTTAAAAAATATCAATACTTGCAAAACAATTTTATGTCAAAATAAAATAAAAATTAATATAGTTCCACCTTGTAAAAGACCTGAAACAAATAGTCAAGTAAATTAAAACCTCTGTTATATGTCATGACATGCCGTTCTTGTTTTTTTCCTACATATATACGTGTATATTATCTTTATACATAAATTTCCAAAAGAAATCAGTTGGTAGTGCAATTCATACCTGAGAGATAATATGACGTTAAACTAATGAATGAGTGTATTAAAATGAACAATAAAAAATATAAGATAATGATAAACGACGATCTTACAATGTTTTGTGGTCCAGTTTACGTAAACGTGGATTTAGGCATAGGATACCTAGTTAAACCAAACCCAAAGATGTATAGGAATAAAAAAACAGTTTCCAATTTGGATCACATTGTAGAATGTTTACGATTTTTTAACATGCAGTGACCGTGGCAGCTCAAAAGGTATCCATCCAAGTCTAATCAACATGCGCCGAACGTTCATATCAACCTGTCAATAAGTTTTACCGTAAATTCATGCATCATATAATTCATTTCTTAGCAAAAAAGAAAAAAAAAAGATCCACTACTGAAAAAGCAGGTTGGTGGAGCGTTAACAGCCGCACACATTTCACACTTTTTGGTCCCATTTCCTCAAAGTTCAATAGAAATTCTCTACATATGATTGAATCAAATAAATTCATGAGAAATGCGCAAATGTTGTATTGAATCGGAGATGAGAAACTTCCTAAGTAGTAATTTTCATATATTGCAGTTAATGAAGAAAAAATCTTTCAAACTCAATTTTCTTTGTCCGGTGGAACGTATCTTAACCATTTCAAATCTATACTTTCATGTTGTGTGACGAGACGATTAAGGAATTACTGCAATATTTTCATTTTCAGAATTAAATACTTAAAACTAAGGTTATCAATTAATTTGGTCACGTAGTGATAAGTACCTGCATACGTCCAGAAACTACGTGTTGATTTCCACTTTTTTTAATTGCCTCTGAAAATTTACTAACATGAGCTGTTCTTACTGCTTTCCAGTCCACAATGTCCATGGTCCTTGTTGTTTTTTCTCTTTTTCCTCCTCTACTTTCTCCTTCTCTTCTTAGCCTATCCCAATCAAACCCTTTTTTTTCCTCCTTTAGAACATTTTTCCCTTCGGATTTTAATGTAGTACCACTGAACAATGAGTCTCCTCGATGCTTGCTTGACTCAGGTGGGTTTTCAAAGTGGACATGAAGTTCCCGAGCAGGAAATTTTTCAGCAAGGACCATGAACGCAAAGCTACAAGAAAACGAAAAAATAGAAAAGAAGTTAGCTTTGCGTTTTGTTACTGTAGTTGATATAGTTTATTACATAGTATATAAGAGCTTATATACCTTGATTGATTGTCAGAAGTGTTTTAAGTGAGAATCACCCCCATAACAGAATCAAGAACCGATCCTTTCCACGGTATAAAACTTTGATCCCTTAGTTAACCGAAGACCACCAAAATAACAAGTTATAACTAAAACATAAAACTTAAAGATCATATACCTGTAAAAACAGTATGATGTATTTACCTTGTAGAGGACTTGTTCGTGCTATAAATAATTCTGCTCCTGCTCGAAACACATTTTGTTCTTCTTCTTAAAAATGCTCGTCTGATCCAACATCTTCGTCAAGTTCCTACACTCTTCTAGTCTTATTATCTAATTCAATCTATGCTCCCCCAGGTTCCACATCGTTTTTTGGTTTCACATGGTTTCTTTGTGGTGTCTTTCACTTTCTTCTTTGGCTCCGCTTTCTCTTGCTACGCCATGAATAAATGAAACTCTCAACCTCAAATTCCAAAGCGCCTCTACAAACCTTATTGGCATGAACTTTTGAAGCATCAACTGATTCTTTAACAACGTTTGGCCGCCTCTCCCTCTTTGGCTCCGCAGTCTTCAGCTGCTCAGCAAAAGACTCAACGGCTTCATCATGTTTTGACAAAATCTCTGCACAAACGATTTTACCTGCAAAGTAGAGAATCATATTACAGGTCCTCAACAAAATTCTCTGTAGAACACTTTTAAAGCTTCTTCAAAATTTCAACACATTAATTTCATCTACAATCAAACCAGAATCAAGGACCTCTCTTACTTCTCTTGCCCTTGCGAGGCCATGAATCCTCCAAAACTTTATCGGCATAAGCTTCAAGAGATGTGGAGCTTCTCTTTCCCTTGCGAGGCCATGAATCCTCTAAAACCTTATTCGCATTAGCTTCAAGAGATATTGATTCTTTATCAAACTTTGGATGCTCAGAAACGATTTTACCTGCAAATTAGAGAATCAAATAACATGTTTCTCAGCAAACTTCTCCTTAGAACACTTTTAAAGCTTCTTCAAAATTTCAACAAAGCAGTTTCCATCTCCAATCAACCAGAATCAAAGCCCTCTATTACTTTTATCAGTTCCGACTGATGTAGTGTCACCACTGTTTGATCCCAAATTGAAGTATATGGAGCAATTGGCTTGATACATGTGAGATTCCTCTGTGGTGGAGTTTGAATGCTACTGCTGTCTCGTTTATCCACTTCTTACTTCTCTTTTGATAGACAACCAAAACAACAAGTTATAACTAAGACATAAAACTTAAAGATCATATACCTGTAAAAACAATATGATGTATTTACCTTGTAGAGGACACGTTCGTGCTATAAATAACTCTGCTTGTGCTCGAAACACATTTCGTTTTTCTTCCCAAAAATGGTCGTCTGATCCAATAACCTCTTCAAGTTCCCAAGCTCTTTTAGTCTCATTATCTAAGTCAATCTTTGCTCCCTCGAGTTCCACATTGTTCTTTGGTTCCATATGGTTTCTTTGTGGTGTCTTTCCCTTTCTTCTTTGGCTCTGCTTTTTCTTGCTAGGCCATGAATAAATGAAACTCTCAACCTCAAAATCCAAAGCGCCTCTACAAACCTTATTTGCATCAGCTGTTGAAGCAACAACTGATTCTTTAACAACGTTTGGCCGCCTCTCTTTCTTTGGCTACGTAGTCTTTAGTTACTCAGCAAAAGACTCAACGGCTTCCTAACGTTTGGGTAATATCCCTCCACAACCGGTTTTACATGCAAATTAGAGAATCAGATTACAGGTCCTCAGAAAAATTCTTCGTAAAACACTTTTAAAGCTTCTTCCAAATTTCAACACAGTAATTTCATCTCCAATCAAACCAGAATCAAAGCTCTCTCTTACTTCTCTTGCCTTTGCGAGGCCATGAATCCTCGAAAACCTTATTGGCATAAGCTTTAAGAGATGTGAAGCTACTCTTGCCCTTGTGAGGCCATGAATCCTCTAAAACCTTATTAACATAAGCTTCAAGAGATGTTGATTCTTTATCAAACTTTGGATGCTCAAAAACGATTTTACCTGCAAATTAAAGAATCATATAACATGTTTCTCAGCAAAATTCTCCTTAGAACACTTTTAAAGCTTCCTCAAAATTTCAACAAAGCAACTTCGATCCCCAATCAAACCAGAATCAAAACCCTATATTACTTTTATCAGTTTCGGCTGATGTAGTGTCACCACCGCCTGATCCTAAATCGAAGTATATGGAGCAATTGGCTTGATACGTGTCAGATTCCTCTCTCGTGGAGTTTGAATGCTACTACTATCTCGTTTATCGATTTCTTACTTTTTTTTTTGACAGACCACCAAAACAACAAGTTATAACTAAGACTTAAAACTTAAAGATCATATAGCTCTAAAAACAGTATGATGTATTTACCTTGTAGTTGACGCGTTTGTGCTATAAATAACTATGCTTGTGCTCGAAACACATTTCGTTCTTCTTCCCAAAAATGCTCGTCTGATCCAACACCCTCGTCCATTTCCCACGCTCTTCTAGTCTCATTATCTAAGTCAATATTTCCTCCCTCGGTTTCCACATCGCTCTTCAGTTCCACATGGTTTCTTTGTGCTGTTTTTCTCTTTCTTCTTTGGCTCCCTTTTCTCGTGATAGGCAATGAACAAATGAAACTCTAAACCTCAAAGTCCCAAGCGCCTCTACAAACTTTATTGGCATGAGCCGTTGAAGCAGCAACTGATTCTTTAACAACGTTTGGCCGCATCTCCCTCTTTGGTTTCAGAGTCTTCAGCTGCTCAGCAAAAGACTTAACGGCTTCATCACGTTTTGGCAACATCTCTCCACAAACGATTTTACCTGCAAATTAGAGAACCAAATTACAGGTCCTCAGCAAAATTCTCCGTAGAACATATTTAAAGCTTCTTCAAAATTTCAACAAAGCAATTTCATCTCCAAGCAAACCATAATCAAGGCCCTCTCTTACTTCTCTTGCCCCCGCGAGGCC
Source organism: Alliaria petiolata (assembly GCA_020283515.1). Lineage (NCBI taxonomy): Eukaryota > Viridiplantae > Streptophyta > Magnoliopsida > Brassicales > Brassicaceae > Alliaria > Alliaria petiolata. The sequence goes on along the minus strand of JAHZTW010000004.1, from coordinate 57,527,354 downwards.
ATAAATCTTCCAAAACCTTATTGGCATAAGCTTCAAGAGGTGCTGATTTTTTTTATCAACCTTTGACATCTTTGTAACGATTTTACCTGCAAATTAGAGAATCAGATAACATGTTCCTTAGAACACTTTTAAAGCTTCTTCAAACTTTAAAACAAAGCAATTTCCATCTACAATTAAACCAGAATCAAAGCCCTCCCTTACTTTTATCAGTTACGGGTGATGCAGTGTTGCCTAGAGCTCAAAATGACATGTCTACAGCTCCAAAAGACAAGTGGTCAAGTCCATTATTGTATATGTTACTTGATGCCTTACTTCGTTAATCACTTCACAACACTAAGATATGAAATTCAAAAATTTACGATAAAAAAATCCCACAAACACACTTACCCTCCCACCACCGCCTAATCACAAATCGAAGTATATGAAGCAATTGACTTGATACGTGTCTGATTCATCTGTAGTGGAGTTTGAATACTATTGTTATCTTGTTTATCCATTTATTAAAACTCTTTTGACAGATCACCAAAACAACAAGTTATAACTAAGACATAAAACTTAAAGATCATATACCTATAAAATAGTATGATGTATTTACATTTTAGAGGACGCAATCGTGCTAAAAATAACTTTGCTCATGCTCGAAACACATTTCGTTCTTCTTCCCAAAAATGCTCGTCTGATCCAACACCCTTTTCAAGTTCCCTAGCTCTTCTAGTCTCATTATCTAAGTCAATCTTTGCTCCTTCGGTTTCCACATCGTTCTTCGGTTCCATATGGTTTCTTTATGGTGTCTTTCCCTTTCGTCTTTGGCTCCACTTTCTCTTGCCAGGCCATAAATAAATGAAACTCTCAAACTCGAAATCCATAGCGCCCCTATAATCCTTTTTGGCATGAGCTGTTGAAACAGCAGCTGATTCTTTAACAACGTTTAGCCGCATCTCTCTCTTTGGCTCCGAGTGTTCAACTACTCAACAAAAGTCTCAACGGCTTCATCACGTTTTGGCAACATCTCTCCACAAACGATTTTACCAGCAAATTAGAGAATCATATTACAAGTCCTCAGCAAAATTCTCTGTAGAACACTTTTAAAGCTTCTTCAAAATTTCAACACAATAATTTCATCTCCAATGAACCAGAATCAAGGCCCTCTCTTACTTCTTTTTCCCTTGCGAGGCCATGACTCCTCTAAAGCCTTATTGGCATAAGCTTTAAGAGATGTGGAGATTCTCTTGCTCTTGCGAGGCTATGAATCCTCTAAAACCTTGTTGGCATAAGCTTCAAGAGATGCTGATTCTACTTAGAACACTTTTAAAGCTTTTTCAAAATTTCAACAAAGTAATTTCCATCTCCAATCAAACCAGAATCAAAGCCCTCTCTTAATTTTATCAGTTCCGACTGATTTAGTGTTGGCTAGAGCTCCAAAAGACATGTCTAAAGCTACAAAAGGCAAGTGGTCAAGTCCATTCATGTCTTTATTCCTGGATGCATCACTTTCTTAATCACTTCACAACACTAAGCTATGAAATTCTTGAAATTTACGACAAAAAAACCCCACAAACACACTTACCCTCCCACCACCGCCTGATCCCAAATCAGAGTATATGGAGCAATTGGCTTGATACATGTTAAATTCCTTTGTGGGTGAGCTTGAATTCTACCGCTGTCTTGTTTATGCATTTCTTACTTCTCTTTTGACAGACCACCAAAACAACAAGTTATAACTAAGACATAAAACTTAAAGATCATATACCTATAAAAGTTGTATGATGTATTTACCTTGTAGATGACGCATTTGTGCTATAAAGAACTCTGCTTGTGCTCTAAACACATTTCGTTCTTCATCCCAAAAATGCTCGTCTGATCAAACACCCTCTTTAAGTTCCCTTGCTCTTGTAGTCTAATTATCTATGACAATCTTTGCTCCCTCGGTTTCCACATCGTTCTTTTGTTCCACATGGTTTCTTTATGGTGTTTTTCCCTTTCTTATTTGGCACCACTTTCTCTTGTTAGGCCATAAATAAATGAAAGTCTCAACTCAAAATACAAAGCACTTCTACAAACCTTATTGGCATGAGCTTTTGAAGCAGCAGCTGATTCTTTAACAATGTTTTGCCGCTGCTCCCTCTTTGGCTCCAGAGTGTTCAGGTGCTCAACAAAAGTCTGAACGGCTTCATCACGTTTTGACAACATCTCTCCACAAACGATTTTACCTGCAAATTAGAGAATCAGATAACAGATCCTGAGAAAAAAAATCTCCATAGAACACTTTTAAAACTTTTTCAATATTTCAACAAAGTAATTGAAACTCCAATCAAACCAGAATCAAGGCCCTCTCTTACTTTTTTGCCCATGCGAGGCCATGAATCCTTCAAAGCCTTATTGGCATAAGCTTCAAGAGATGTAGAGCTTCTCTTGCCCTTGTGAGGCCATGAATCCTCTAAAACCTTATTGGCATAAGCTTCAAGAGATGCTTATTCTTTATCAACCTTTGTCTGCTCTGAAACGATTTTACCGTGAAATTAGAGAATCAGATAACATGTTTCTCAGCAAAATTCTCCTTAGAACACTTTTAAATCTTCTTCAAAATTTTAACAAAGCAATTTCCATCTCCTAACAAACCAGAATCAAAGCCCTCTGTTACCTTTATCAGTTCCGGCTGATGTAGTGTTGGCAAGAGCTCTAAAAGACATGTCTAAAGCTCCAAATGACAAGTGGTCAACTCCATTCATGTCTTTGTTTCTGAATGTTTCACTTTCTTAATCACTTCACAACACTAAGCTAAGAAATTCCCAAAATTTACGACCAAAAAACCCCACAGACACACTTACCCTCCCACCACCGCATGATCCCAAATCGGAGTATATGGAGCAATTGGCTAGATACGTGTCAGATTCCTTTGTGGTGAAGTTTGAATGCTACTACAGTCATGTTTATGCATTTCTTACTTCTCTTTTGACAGACCACCAAAACAACAAGTTATAACTAAGACATAAAACTTAAAGATCATATATCTGTAAAAATAGTATGATGTATTTACCTTGTGGAGGGCGCATTCGTGCTATAAAGAACTCTGCTTGTGCTCGAAACACATTCTGTTCTTCTTCCCATAAATGCTACTCTGATCCAACACCCTCGTCAATTTCCCATGCTCTTCTAGCCTCATTGTCTAGGTCTTTGCTCCCTCGGGTTCCACATCGTTCTTCGATTCCACATGGTTTCTTTTTGGTGTCTTTACCTTTCTTCTTTGCCTCCGCTTTCTCTTGCAAGGCCATGAATAAATGAAATTCTCAACCTTAAAATCCAAAGCACCTCTACAAACCTTATTGGCATGAGCTGTTGAAGCAGCATCAGATTCTTTCACATCGTTTGGGTGCCTCTTCCTCTTTGGTTACAGAGTCTTCAGCTGCTCAACAAATGACTCAACGGCTTCATCACGTTTTTGTAATATCTCTCCACAAACGGTTTTACCGGCAAATTAGAGAATCAGATTACACGTACTCAGAACAATTCTCCATAGAACAATTTTAAAGCTTCTTCAAAATTTCAAAACAGTAATTTCATCTCCAATCAAACCAGAATCAAAACCCTCTCTTACTTCTCTTGCCATTGCAAGGCCATGAATCCTCCAAAACCTTATTTGCAAAAGCTTCAAGAGATGGGGAGCTTCTCTTGTTTTTGCGAGGCCATGAATCCTCTAAAACCTTATTGGCATAAGCTTCAAGATGTTGATTCTTTATCAATCTTTGGCTGCTCTGAAACGATTTTACCTGCAAATTAAAGAATCAGATATCATGTTTCTTGGAAATTTTTTCCTTAGAACACTTTTAAAGCTTCTTCAAAATTTCAACAAAGCAATTTCCATCTCCAATCAAACCAGAATCAAAGCCCTTTGTTAACTTTACCAGTTCCGGCTGATGTAGTGTTGGCTAGAGCTCCAAAAGACATGTCTAAACCTCCAAAAGACAAGTGGTCAAGTCCGTACATGTCTTTGTTTCTGGATGCATCACTTCCTTAATCACTTCACAACACTAAGCTATGAAATTCCAGAAATTTACGATAAAAAAACCCCACAAACACACATACCCTCCCACCACCGCCTGATCTCTAATCGGAGTATCTGGAGCAATTGGCTTAATACGTGTCTTATTCCTCTGTGGTGGAGTTTGAATGCTACTGCTGTCTTGTTTATGCATTTCTTACTTCTCGTTTGATAGACCATCAAAACAACAAGTTATAACTAAGACATAAAACTTAAAGATCATATACCTAGAAAAGTTGTATGATGTATTTACCTTGTAGATGACGCATTTGTGCTATAAAGAACTTTGCTTGTGCTCTAAACACATTTCGTTCTTCATCCCAAAAATGCTCGTCTGATCCAACACCCTCTACAAGTTCTCACGCTCTTTTAGTCTCATTATCTAAGTCAATCTTTGCTCCCTTGGTTTCCACATCGTTCTTCTGTTCCACATGGTTTCTTTGTGGTGTTTTCCCTTTCTTCTTTGTCTCTACTTTCTATTATTAGGCCATAAATAAATGAAACTCTCAACCTCAAAATCCAAAGCGCCTCTACATATCTTATTGGCATGAGCTGTTGAAGCAGCAGCTGATTCTTTTAACAACGTTTGGCCGCCTCTCCCTCTTTAGCTTCATAGTATTCTGCTGCTCAGCAAAAGACTCAACAGCTTCATCACCGTTTGGAAACATCTCTGCACAAACAATTTTACCTGTAAATTAGAGAATCAGGTTACATGTCCTTAGCAAAATTCTCCGCAGAACACTTTTAAACCTGTTTCAAAATTTCAACACAGTAATTTCATCTCCAATCAAACTAGAATTAAGGCACTCTCTTACTTATCTTGCCCTTGCGAGGCCGTGAGTCCTTCAAAGCCTTATTGGCATAAGCTTCAAGAGCTGTGAAGCTTCTCTTCCCCTTGCGAGGCCATGAATCCTCTAAAACCTTATTGGCATAAGCTTCAAGAGATGCTGATTTTTTATCAACTTTTTATTGCTCTGAAACGATTTTACGTGCATATTAGAGAATCAGATAACATGTTTCTCAGCAAAATTCTTCATAAAAGAATTTTAAAGCTTCTTACAAATTTAAACAAAGCAATTTCCATATCCAATCAAACCAGAATCAAAGCCCTCTGTTACTTTTATCAGTTCCAGCTGATGTAGTGTTGGCTAGAGCTCCAAAAGACATGTCTAACTGAGGGCTCGATGCATTCATGTCTTTATTTCTGGATAAGTGGTCAAAAAGACAAGTGTCCAAGTCCATTTATGTCTATGTTCCTGAATGCATCACTTCCTTAATAACTTCACAACACTATGCTACGAAATATCCGAAATTTACGACCAAAAAATCCCACAAACACACGTACCCTCCCACCACCGCCTGATCCCAAATCGGAGTATATGGATCAATTGGCTTGATACGTGTCGGATTTCTTTGTGGTAGTGTTTGAATGCTACTGCCGTCTTGTTTATGCATTTCTTACTTCTCTTTTGACATACCACCAAAACAATAAGTTATAACTAAGACATAAAACTTAAAGATCATAAACCTGTAAAAATATAATGATGTATTTACCTTGTAGAGGACGCATTCATGCTATAAAGAACTCTGCTTGTGCTTGAACTCTGCTTGTGCTCCAAAAGACATGTCTAACAGATGGCTCGATGCATTCATGTCTTTGTTTCAGGATAAGTGGTCAAAAAGACAAGTGGCCAAGTCCATTATTAGACATGTCTGAAACGATTTTACCTGGATATTAGAGAATAAGATAACATGATTCTCAGCAAAATTCTCCTTAGAACACTTTTAAAGCTTCTTCAAAATTTCAACAAAGCAATTTCCATCTCCAATCAAACCAGAATCTAAGCCCTTTGTTACTTTTACCAGTTCCGGCTGATGCAGTGTTGGCTAGAACTCTAAAAGACATGTCTAAAGCTCCAAAAGACAAGTGGTCAAGTCCATTCATGTCTTTGTTCTTGGATGCATCACTTCGTGACTCACTTTACAACACTAAGCTATGAAATTTCCGAAATTTACGACAAAAAACCCTACAAACACACTTACCCTCCTACCACCGCCTGATCCCAAATCAAAGTATATGGAGCAATTGGCTTGATACGTGTCGGATTCTTCTGTGGTGGTGTTTGAATGCTACTACCGTCCTATTTATGCATTTCTTACTTTTCTTTTGACAGACCATCAAAACAATAAGTTATAACTAAGACATAAAACTTAAAGATCATAAACCTCTAAAAATATAATGATGTATTTACCTTGTATAGGCCGCATTCGTGCTATAAAGAACGTTGCTTGTGCTCGAAACACATTTCGTTCTTCTTCCCAAAATTGCTCCTCTGATCCAACAACCTCGTCAATTTCCCACGTTCTTCTACTCTCATTATCTAGGTCACAATCTTTGCTCCCCCAGGTTCCACATCCTTCTTCGATTCCACATGGTTTCTTTGTGGTGCCTTTACTTTTTTTCTTTGGCTCCGCTTTCTCTTGCTAGGCCATGAATAAATGAAATTCTTAACCTCAAAATCTAAAGCACCTCTACAAACCTTATTGGCATGAGCTGTTGAAGCAACAACTGATTCTTTCACAACGTTTGGCTGCCTCTCTCTCTTTGGTTCCAGAGTCTTCAGCAGCTCATTAAATGACTCAACGGCTTCATCACGTTTTGGCAACATCTCTCCACAAAAAATTTTACCAACAAATTAGAGAATCAGGTTACATGTCCTTAGCAAAATTCTCCGTAGAACGCTTTCAAAGCTTCTTTAAAATTTCAACACAATAATTTCATCTCCAATCAAACCAGAATTAAGGCTCTCTCTTACTTCTGTTGCCCTTGCGAGGCCATGAATCCTTTAAAGCCTTATTAGCATAAGCTTCAAGAGCTGTGGAGCTTCTCTTCCCTTTGTGAGGGCATGAATCCTCTAAAATTTTATTGGCATAAGCTTCAAGAGATGCTGATTCTTTATCAAATTTTTATTGCTCTGAAATGATTTTACCTGGATATTAGAGAATAAGATAACATGTTTCTCAGCAAAATTCTCCTTAGAACACTTTTAAAACTTCTTCAAAATTTCAACAAAGCAATTTCCATCTCCAATCAAACCAGAATCTAAGCCCTTTGTTACTTTTACCAGTTCCAGCTGATGCACTGTTGGCTAGAACTCCAAAAGACATGTCTAAAGCTCCAAAAGACAAGTGGTCAAGTCCATTCATGTCTTTGTTCTTGGATGCATCACTTCCTGAATCACTTCACAACACTAAGCTATGAAATTCCTGAAATTTACGATATAAAAACCCTACAAAAACACTTACCCTCCCACCACCGCCTGATCGCAAATCGGAGTATATGGAGCAATTGGCTTGATACGTGTCGGTTTCCTCTGTGGTTGTGTTTGAATACTACTACCATCTTGTTTATGCACTTCTTACTTCTCTTTTGACAGACCACCAAAACAATAAGTTATAACTAAGACATAAAACTTAAAGATCATAAACCTCTAAAAATATAATGATGTATTTACCTTGTAGAGGCCGCATTCGTGCTATAAAGAACGCTGCTTGTGCTCGAAACACATTTCGTTTTTCTTCCCAAAATTGCTCTTCTGATCAACCAACTTCGTCAATTTCCCACGTTCTGCTAGTCTCATTATCTAGGTCAATCTTTGCTCCCCCGGGTTCCACATCGTTCTTCGGTTCCACATGGTTTCTTTGTGGTATCTTTACTTTTTTTCTTTGGCTCCGCTTTCTCTGGCTAGGCCATGAATAAATGAAATTCTTAACCTCAAAATCTAAAGCACCTCTACAAACCTTATTGGCATGAGCTGTTGAAGCAACAACTGATTCTTTCACAACGTTTGACTGCCTCTCCCTCTTTTGTTCCAGAGTCTTGAGCTGCTCATTAAATGACTCAACGGCTTCAGCACGTTTTGGCAACATCTCTCCACAAACAATTTTACCAGCAAATTAGAGAATCAGGTTACATGTCCTTAGCAAAATTTTCCGTAGAACACTTTCAAAGCTTCTTTAAAATTTCAACACAGTAATTTCATCTCCAATCAAACCAGAATTAAGGCTCTCTCTTACTTCTCTTGCCCTTGCGAGGCCATGAATCCTTTAAAGCCTTATGGGCATAAGCTTCATGAGCGGTGGAGCTTCTCTTCCCCTTGCGAGGGCATGAATCCTCTAAAATTTTATTGGCATAAGCTTCAAGAGATGCTAATTCTTTATCAAATTTTTATTGCTCTGAAACGATTTTACCTGCATATTAGAGAATCAGATAACATGTTTCTCAGCAAAATTCTCCTTAGAACACTTTTAAAGCTTCTTCAAAATTTCAACAAAGCAATTTCCATCTCCAATCAAACTGGAATCAAAGCCCTCTGTTACTTTTACCAGTTATAGCTGATGTAGTGTTGGCTAGAACTCCAAAAGACCTGTCTAAATCTCCAAAAGCCAAGTGGTCAAGTCCATTCATGTCTTTGTTCTTGGATGCATCACTTCCTTAATCACTTCACAACACTAAGCTATGAAATTCTCAAATTTTACGATAAAAAAATCTCACAAACACACTTACCCTCCCACCACCGCCTGATCCCAAATTGGAGTATATGGAGCAATTGGCTTGATACGTGTCAGATTCCTCTGTGGTGTAGTTTGAATGCTACTGCTGTCTTGTTTATGCATTTCTTACTTCTCTTTTGACAGACCACCAAAACAATAAGTTATAACTTAGACATAAAACTTAAAGATCATAAACCTGTAAAAATAGAATGATGTATTTACCTTGTAGAGGCCGCATTCGTGCTATAAAGAACGCTGCTTGTGCTCGAAACACATTTCGTTTTTCTTCCCAAAATTGCTCTTCTGATCAACCAACTTCGTCAATTTCCCACGTTCTGCTAGTCTCATTATCTAGGTCAATCTTTGCTCCCCCGGGTTCCACATCGTTCTTCGGTTCCACATGGTTTCTTTGTGGTGTCTTTATTTTTATTCTTTGGCTCCGCTTTCTCTGGCTAGGCCATGAATAAATGAAATTCTTAACCTCAAAATCTAAAGCACCTCTACAAACCTTATTGGCATGAGCTGTTGAAGCAAAAACTGATTCTTTCACAACGTTTGACTGCCTCTCCCTCTTTTGTTCCAGAGTCTTGAGCTGCTCATTAAATGACTCAACGGCTTCAGCACGTTTTGGCAACATCTCTCCACAAACAATTTTACCAGCAAATTAGAGAATCAGGTTACATGTCCTTAGCAAAATTTTCCGTAGAACACTTTCAAAGCTTCTTTAAAATTTCAACACAGTAATTTCATCTCCAATCAAACCAGAATTAAGGCTCTCTCTTACTTCTCTTGCCCTTGCGAGGCCATGAATCCTTTAAAGCCTTATTGGCATAAGCTTCAAGAGCTGTGGAGCTTCTCTTCCCCTTGCGAGGGCATGAATCCTCTAAAATTTTATTGGCATAAGCTTCAAGAGATGCTGATTCTTTATCAACTTTTTATTGCTCTGAAACGATTTTACCTGCATATTAGAGAATCAGATAACATGTTTCTCAGCAAAATTCTCATTAGAACACTTTTAAAGCTTCTTCAAAATTTCAACAAAGCAATTTCCATCTCCAATCAAACTAGAATCAAAGCCCTCTGTTACTTTTACCAGTTACAGCTGATGTAGTGTTGGCTAGAACTCCAAAAGACCTGTCTAAAGCTCCAAAAGCCAAGTGGTCAAGTCCATTCATGTCTTTGTTCTTGGATGCATCACTTCCTTAATCACTTCACAACACTAAGCTATGAAATTCCCAATATTTACGATAAAAAAATCTCACAAACATACTTACTCTCCCACCACCGCCTGATCCCAAATTGGAGTATATGAAGCAATTGGCTTGATACGTGTCAGATTCCTCTGTGGTGTAGTTTGAATGCTACTGCCGTCTTGTTTATGCATTTCTTACTTCTCTTTTGACAGACCACCAAAACAATAAGTTATAACTTAGACATAAAACTTATAGATCATATACCTGTAAAAATAGAATGATGTATTTACCTTGTAGAGCACGCACTTGTGCTATAAAGTACTTTGCTTGTGCTCAAAACACATTTCGTTCTTCTTCCCAAAATTGCACCTCTGATCCAACACCCTCGTCAATTTCCCACGCTCTTCCTGTCTCATTATCTAGGTCAATCTTTGCTCCTCCGGGTTCCACATCGTTCTTCGGTTCCACATGGTTTCTTTGTGGTGTCTTAATCTTTCTTCTTTGGCTCCGCTTTCTCTTGCTAGGCCATAAATAAATGAAATTCTTAACCTCAAAATCCAAAGCAACTCTACAAACTTTATTGGCATGAGCTGTTGAAGCAGCAACTGATTCTTTCATAACGTTTGGCTGCCTCCCCCTCTTTGGTTCCAGAGTCTTCAGCTGCTCAGCAAATGACTCAACGGCTTCGTCACGTGTTGACAACATCTCTGCACAAACGATTTTAACAGCAAATTAGAGAATCATATTACAAGTCTCAGCAAAATTCTCCGTAGAACATTTTAAAGTTTCTTTAAAATTTCAACACATTAATTTCATCTCCAATCAAACCAGAATCAAAGCCCTCTCTTACTTCTCTTGCCCTTGCGAGGCCATAAATCCTCCAAAACATTATTGGCATAAGCTTCAAGAGATGTGGAGCTTGTCTTGTCCTTGGGAGGTCATGAATCCTCTATAATTTTTCTAATTTGTTTAAATGTTTCTTTCGAACATGATTAGTTTACTTAATTCTAAATTTATTATTTTAATAACTTACATATTTCATCAAATTGTACATTAATATACTTAGTAAATAAAGTATTGTATCCTACATAAGAAAATATTAGTATACTAAATATATATTTCATCAAGAGATGGAAAGCTCTTATGAGTTTTACTGGTATTTCGGTGGATCCTGACACATCCATGATATAATTTCCCTCGCTCCGGCATCCACATGATGTTAAATCCTTCTCGTGCGCCCGCTTCTTCTTCTTCTTCTTCTTCAAGAAATAAAAGAAAGGATAAAAGAAAGGCGAAGGAGGATTTCTTGAGAAATCTTGTAATTGAGGAAGTGGAAAAGTATCTGGACAAATATCAAAAACATTGCATGTCTGAGTTCCCCCCGAAGTCACCCTTATATAGAAACGATAATTTTTTTGAACAAGGTGAGCGCTCAACTTCTACAGGATGCCGGATTGCCAAATACATCTAACGCATGGTGGAAGGAACGTGAAATTGTAAGTACACATAATCTTTATAATCATAAAAATATGTATAAAGATTTAGGTACCAAATAATCAGATGGTTCTTAATTTATAGGGATGCAAATTAACAAAGGTTTTGAACCGAAAGCCACTTGATTTTTAGGATGTGATGGTGCGATGTTTCATATTACATGATGTGCACTCACAGTCTCACCATTCTGCGGCACAAAGAAGAAGCGAATTGATAAATGAGCGTGAAGACGGACTTCAAGGCTCTGACATTGATAGTGGTGACATGCCAAAACACAAGTTCATGAGACGCAAGAAGAAGAAGAAGTGTATCGTGTAACAGTTGATGAATAAACACATCATGTCAACGAAGCGGTCCAAAATCCCGCTCGCAGAGGCCAGCAACGAGGGAGGTTAAATTTGCAGTCAAACGCTAGACGGGGGAGTACTTCAGAATGATTAGGTGGAACATTTCGACCTTATATAGGTGGTGGTTCACGAGTAGGTCGGAGAAGACAATCCTTTGAGACAACCATATAAGACATCATCGCTAGATATACAGAGTTCCAACGACAAAGTTTACATCAACTCCGCCCATGTGCTTTTGACTAAAATGACTATGACGAATGGAAAAAAGCAGAAGCTATATTCCTTGATTTAGAAATTCCAAAGGGGGATTTCTATTGGGTAAGCCTAAATACACTTAAAGAGTTAATATTTTGACGTAAATATTTTATTGATATAGTTGGAAGCAATGACGAGGATAAGCTACAATTGTTAGAAGCTATGACTGGTGTTTCACAAAACAACGAAGAGATTCCTAAACTGTTCGGCTCAAGCCAATCATTCATATTCAGGAGGACTATCATCTGGCAGTCCATCTTCGGTGGGTAACAATATAGGAGGACAAAATTTACGAGGAGTATGGACACCAACTTCTCAACCCTGGGGCACACCACCAAATGCTCAGCAATGGGGTACACCACCAAATGCTCAGCAATGGCGAACACCAGCAAATGCTCAACAATGGGTTCATCCTAACCTCCTCCAAAGTGGGGCACACCACCAAACGTTCAACAATGGGGCACACCACCAAACACTCAAAAATGGGGCACACCACCAAACGCTCAACAATCGGAAACGCTCAACAATGGGGAACACCACCAAATGCTCAACAAAGGGGATCATCCTAACCTCCTTCACAATGGGGAACATCACCAACTACGCAACCATGGAGCACACCACCAAATACTCAACAATGGGGGCACATCACCAAATGTTTCACAATGGGGGCTTTCACTAAACTTTCACATGGGACGCCAGAAACAAAATGATCACCAAGGCAGTTCATCGGGAATTTCTCCGACCAATGTATAATATGAATTTTCAGTTGGAAGTCAAGAAGAAAGTATGAGGAATTCTCAACAAGACATTTCAGATTGTGCAGTTGTTCCTACAAATGTCCACAAACATCATCACATGGTCTTGATTTCACAAATTATTATGAACCTGCCAATATTTCACAAACACCTAGATCCGGAGGACTATTCAACATATAGGGAACCCGAGAGGAATATATATAAATATAAATGAAGGTTATAAAAGTGATACATAAGACGAAGATTAGTTTGTGATAGTCGTGTTTTATCATTCTCATTAATAAAATAATTTATGTTTTGATTATTGAGTTTCAACATTTTATGTAACTGCTTAATATAAGTTTGAATTTACTTAATGAAGTGTTTTATCTTATGTTCAAAATTTCAGGCTTTTCGTTTATGTAATTGCGAGCACAAGGAATCAATAACCTAAGCTACGAATAGAGAATTGAAATAAGAAATTTGGAAAATGAGCAATTTTTAGAGTTAATAATTCAACCAACATTTATTTACTATCAGCGATATTTTGAAAAAGCACCAATACAGACTGAAAGAGGTTTGGGATGGAAGAATATTTGGTGTCGACTACAACAAGATGATGCTGCTTGTCTTTAGTTACTATGAATGTCATTGCCATGTTTCACAGCATTGTGTGATACGCTACAAATAACTTATGGTCTACAGCCAACATTAAATATAAGCGTTGAAGAAAGTGTTGCTATGTTTCTACGAATATGTGGGCACAGTGAAGTTCAAAGAGATGTTGGTTTGAGATTTAGCCGAAATCAGGCATGTGATTATATTAGAACTCCAACAAGACAAGAGCTACACCGGATTCCCGAACGATTTTTTGTAGATCGAACATATTATCCATTTTTGATGGATTCGTTGGAGCTATGGATGTGACTCATGTATATGTACAAGTGAAGCCTGAGTTACAAGGAATGTATTGCAATCGACACGATCATCCATCTTTGAACATCATGGCAATAAGTGATATGAATATATATTATTCACATATATTTGGAATGGAGCATCGGGGTCATGCCACGATACAACTGTTATGGCATTGGCACAACAAAACGATTATGAGTTCCCTTTACCTCTATTAGAGAAATATTATCTCGTTGATTCTGTCTATCCAAACAAACAAATATTTGTTACTCCCTATAGATCATCACGAAATGGAGTTGTGAGATATCATATGTCGCAGTTCAACTCTGGTCCTGCTCCGAGGAATAAACAAGAGTTGTTCAATCGATATCATGAGTCTTTGCGTTCTGTTATCGAGAGGACTTTTGGAGTTTGTAAAAAAAAATGGAGGATTCTTTCTGACTTTCCAAGATATGGTATAAACGTACAAAAGAGAGTAGTAATGGCTACAATGGGACTACATAATTTTATCAAAATTTCAAATTTTTCAGATACAGATTTTGCATATGTAATGACAGAGACGAGAATAAATAATCGAGATTTTGAACCTCACTTAAAGGACATGGATGCAGCTGAGGTTATATAGAACATTTGGCGCAAATAAGAGACAACAATGAAAATTTGTTATGGGAAAATCAAAATACTCGATAGTATTTTTTTTTTGTATTGTACTTACTTTTTTATTATGTAACGTTCTATTTAATATATAAATATATATAATTAAAATTTTATTTCATATACATTTTGGTATTAAAATCTGATACAATCTATTAAAAAAATATATTTTTAATACTATCCAAATATTTTTAATTTATAATGATAATATTTTTAATTTATATTTATATTTATTTACAATCTGTATTCCGCACCGCTTGTTGGTTTTACCAATCAAATGTGCTTTTGTCCCGCAAGTTATTTTGTTTCACCAATCAGTATTTATTTTGCACCGCATTTCTTTAACAACCGCACTTGTCAAGCAAAACATATGTCCCGCAGTTTAACCGCACCGCACTATAACTAAGACATAAAACTTAAAGATCATATATCTGTAAAAATAATATGATGTATTTACCTTGTAGAGGACGCATTTGTGCTATAAATAAATTTGCTTGGTTCGAAAAGCATTTCGTTCTTCTTCTAAAAAATGATCGCTTGATCAAACACTCTCGTCAAGTTCCCACGCTCTTCTAGTCTCATTACCTAGGTCAAGTTTTGCTTCCCCGGGTTCCACATCGTTCTTCGGTTCCACATGGTTCTTTTGTGGTGTCTTTCCCTTTATTCTTTGCCTCCACTTTCTCTTGCTAGGCCATGAATAAATGAAACTCTCAACCTTAAAATCCAAAGCGCCTCTACAAACCTTATTGGCATGAGCTGTTGAAGCAGCAGCTGATTCCTTAACAACGTTTGGCCGCCTCTCCCTCTTTGGCCCCGGAGTCTTCAGCTGCTCAATAAAAGACTCAACGTCTTCATCACGTTTTGGAAACAACTCTCCACATATGATTTTGGCAACAACTCTCCACAAATCCTCAGCCAAATTCTCCGTAGAACACTTTTTTAGATTCTTCAAAATTTCCACACAGTAATCCCATCTCCAATCAAACCAGAATGAATGCCCTCTCTTACTTCTCTTGCCTTTGCGAAGCCATGAATCCTCTAAAATCTTATTGGCATAAGCTTCAAGAGATATAGAGCTTCTCTTGCTCTTGCGAGGATATGAATCCTCTAAAACCTTATTGGCATAAGCGTCAAGAGATGGTTATTCTTTATCAACCTTTGGCACCACTGAAACGATAACATGTTTTTCAGCAAAATTCTCCTTAGAACACCTTTAAAGGTTCTTCAAAATTTCAACAAAGCAATTTCCATCTCCTATCAAATCAGAATCAAAGCCCTCTCTTACTTTTATCAATTCCGGCTGATGTAGTGTTGACTAGAGCTCCAAAAGACATGTATAAATCTTCAAAAGACAAGTGGCCAAGTCCATTCATGTCTTTGTTCCTGGACGCATCACATCTTTAATCACTTCACACAACACTAAGGTATGAAATTCCCAAAATTTACGACCAAACAACCCCACAAACACACTTACCTCCCACCACTGTCTGATCCCAAATCAGAGTATGTGGAGCAATTGACTTGATACATGTCGGATTCCTCTGTGGTTGTGTTTGAATGCTACTGCTGTCTTGTTTATCCATTTATTACTTCTCTTTTGAAACACCACATCGTTCTTCGGTTCCACATGTTTCTTTGTGGTGTCTTTCCCTTTCTTCTTTGGCTCCGCTTTCTCTTGCTAGGCCATGAATAAATTAAAATTTCAACCTCAAAATCCAAAATGCCTCTACAAACCTTTTTGGCATGCGCTGTTGAAGCAGCAACCGATTCTTTAACAACATTTGGCCGCCTCTCCCTCTTTGGCTCCAGAGTCTTCAGCTGCTCAGCAAAAGACTCAATGTCTTCATCACGTTTTGGCAATAACTCTCCACGGACGATTTTACCCGCAAATTAGAGAATCAGATTACAGGTCCTGAGCAAAATTCTCCGTTGAACACTTTTAAAGCTTCTTCAAATTTTTAAGAAATCAATTTCATCTCCAATCAAACCAGAATCAAAGCCCTCTCTTACTTCTCTTTCCCTTGCGAGGCCATGAATTCCCCAAAACATTATTGGCATAAGCTTCAAGAGATGTGGAGCTTCTCTTGCTCTTGCGAGGCCATGAAATGTCCAAAACATTATTGGCATAAGCTTCAAGAGATGCTGATTCTTTATCAACCTTTGGCTGCTCTAAAACGATTTTACCTGCAAATCAGAGAATCATATAACACGTTTCTCAACAAAATTCTCGTTATAACACTTTAAAACATATTCAAAAATTCAACAAAGCAATTTCCATCTCCAATCAAACCAGAATCAAAGCCCTCTTTTACTTTTATGAGTTTCGGCTGATGCAGTGTTGGCATAAGCTTCAAAAGATGCTGATTCTTTATCAACTTTTGTCTGCTCTGAAACGATTTTACCTGCAAATTAGAGAATCATATAACATGTTTCTCAACAAAATTCTCCTTATAGCACTTTTAAAGCTTCTTCAAAATTTCAACAAAACAATTTCTATCTCCAATAAAACTAGAATCAAATCCCTCTCTTACTTTTATTAGTTCTGGCTAATGTAGTGTTGGCTAGAGCTCCAAAAGACATATATAAAGCTCCAAAAGACAAGTGGCCAAGTCCATTCATGTCTTTGTTCCTGGATGCATCACTTCCTCAATCACTTCACAACACTAACCTATGAAATTCCTGAAATTTACGACCAAAAAAATCCCACAAACACACTTACCTCCCATCACCGTCTCATCTCAAATCAGAGTATGTGGAGCAATTGGCTTGATACAAGTCGGATTCCTCTGTGGTTATGTTTGAATGCTAATGCTGTCTTCTTTATCCATCAATTACTTTTCTTTTGAAAGACCACTAAAATAACAAGTTATAACTCAGACATAAAACTTAAAGATCATATACTTGTAAAAATAGTATGATGTATTTACCTTGCAGAGGATGCGTTCGTGCTATAGATAACTCTGCTCATGCTCGAAACACACTTCGTTCTTCTTCCCAAAAATGCTCCTCTGATCAAACACCCTCGTCAAGTTCCCAAGCTCTTCTAGTCTCATTATTTAGGTCAATATTTGCTCCCCCGGGTTCCACATGGTTTCTTTGTGGTGTCTTTCCCTTTCTTCTTTGGCTCCGCTTTCTCTTGCTAGGCCATGAATAAATGAAAATCTTAACATCAAAATCCAAAGCGCCTCTACAAACCTTTTTGGCCTGAGTTATTGAAGCATTAGCTTATTCTTTAACAACGTTTGCCCGCCTCTCCCTCCAGAGTATGAAGACTCTGGAGCCAAGGAATTAAATCTTTCATTTCTAATTTAATTGGTCAACAATATATTAAAAATAATATTAATCCAATAGAAAACTGGTGACTATTAAACCACATTATAAGACAAGGAATTATTCCTTACAGAGGTTACAAGAATTCTACTTTAACATTGATAAAGACGAGATGATTTTCATGTGATTCAAATTTGTAAATGTTGCAAGAGAAACTCTTTTTTGGCTCTAGCTCTCCTTGCTTTGGCTTTAGCTATCTTTGCTTCAATTTTAGCTCAAAATCTCTCCTTCCTCTCGTTTCAGTCGTTGGTCGACATCCTCCTCTTCAAAAGCTGATGCCGGCCTTTCATGAAATATTTGTGCCTAAACTTAAATTGCCCGATTCGTTTAAACCCTAATTAGCACTTTCGAATCTGGTAACAATTACTATTATAAGCAGAGCAAACGAAGAACACAACAAATTTTCCAACAAGTTCACTAATTCGGCAAGAGTGAAGGAATTGGCGGTCAAGATATGATCAGTTGGATTGTGAAGATCTAGATTAAAAACTAAAAAGTCGGTTCGACAATAAATTTTGCATTTACGGGCCTATAGTGAGCTTTAGGGTTTTATTGAGTTTTTTTGGGTCAAAACCAGAAAATGACATTGTCTGCTGCTTAAATGCGGCATTTTGATCAGTTTGTGTTTCTTCTTCCTTCGCAATATCCTCTCTCTTTCCAGTCTCCACCATTGCTCTCCTTTTGTGAGATTACTTTTATGAACCAAAATCGAACAAGGCAAAGACCGTAAGTCAAGTCCGTTGAAAAACTGAAACTTTCACCTGCGTTTTGATCAATTCTTGTATTATCTGATTTGTTTTGGGATTGGGGAGAAATCAAATTAAGGGTTTTGGTTGCGTAGTTGTGGAGACAATGCGTAGAGAGAAATATTTGAAATCTAATTTGAGATATGAGCAGTATAACGCATTGGAACCTTTTCTTTTTGTAATTACTCATTTGACCTAACTGAATATTAATGCTTTTAGTTTAAGTAACTACAACAAAGGATGATAATGTTCTCTGTTTATAGTTTTTAAGATTTGGAGAAACACAGAGTTCTCTGAAATCAAAGGTTGATGCGGTATCTTTTTAGAGTCAATAATGCATTATTTTATTATTGTATTGACGTAAACCAATTTGCATCTTAGATTTAATAAAGATTCTGCTAGTTGTCAACTGAAAAAATCTCTATTTTTATTTATAAGATATTAGAGTTTTATCAGTTCTTAGTTGTTGAAGAAAAATGGTTTCTCTCTGTTCAGTAGCAGTCTTGCTTTCTTGGCTTATGTTGTTTCTTGTCAAATAATCTTTGTCACATCCATTATGTAATGATTTGAGGAGTAGGTGTCTCTTTGTTTTCTTTTCCTCCTGAGATTAGATTGGTAACTTTGTGTTTTGTTGTGTCATTTTTTTCAGATTTTTTTCGGAATCCTTTGGTTTAGCTGCACCGTTTAGTCTGAAGCAACCACTCGCTTTTTGTCAATTCAATGGAAGTGTTTACTATAACACCCGGGAGGACTTGGAGTTGCAGAGAGAGTTTCAAGCAGTAAATGTATATGGGAGTTGTTCTCCGCTTCTCAAATCAATACTTTGCTCGGTAAGGCCCTTCAAACGCTCATCTGTTTTAGTCGTTGATGGTGAAACATTATGTGATTGATGATGGTCTTGTTCTTGATTTTTGAACCTCTCTACTTATAAGTTGATGATCACCTTACATGGTTGCAGAAGTGTCATCCTTTTGCAGCAGAGCTTTTCCGTGTTGAGTTAGAATCTAGACAAATTCCTGCTCCCTGCAATTCCACAGTTTTTTTAATTGGTCAACACAATCACTGGTCGACGTTGATTTCTGCACCAGATTTTGGAATGAATGTCAGAATCTCTCTGTAACCAACACTACTTTTGCATCTCAAGCTGGAGATGCAGACCACAGTACTAATGTCATTTCCACAATAACTGAAATATAGAAATCAAGAAATGACTTCTGCAATGTTTTTGGTGGAACTTCAGATGAATCCTCTGTGTGCTTCAATGGCCAGGCGGTTTCATTTAACATTTCAAAAGTTACCGGTCCATCTCCATCAGGCATATGCCTCGCAAAGCTTGCAAATGGGTCTTATCTTAACATGGTGCCTCATCCCGATGGTTTTAATCGCGTTTTTCTGTCTGATTAAGTCAGGAAAAGATACTTGGTAACTATTCCAGCTGGAGGATCTGGAGAAATCTTGAAAATAGACGAAACTAACATGTTTCTTGATCTTTATGTAGAAGTGCACTTTGATGCTGAGCTTGGACTCCTGGGAATAGCTTTCCAACCTGACTTCTTGAAAAATGCTAGATTCTTCGTTTCTTTCAACTGCGATAGAGTCAAGTGGCCAGAATGTTTTGCCAAATGCGCGTGCAACTCAGATGTTTCAAAGAGATACATCCACCTATATTGCACAGGACCTCCTAGTTCAACTTCGTATGGAGATGTACATGTAGGTGCTCCATCACATCGAAGAAAGCACGTGGAAAGATTTTTCCCAAATTACACAAAATTATGACTATGTTTTCTTTCAGAATTTGAACACGATTTTGTTGCAAAGTTCTAGAACATAAGTCACGAAAAAATCGTACAATGCTTACAATATATACAAATTTAAATGGGACTATATATAACACTATAATTATTGTAAATATATAGGAATATTGGATAGAACTATTAGTACCTGCTAGTGCAAGGTGAACGGTTCACGGTAAACGGAACTAGCCGCTCCATAAAAACATGGCAGTGATGACTTTTCATGCCGGAAAACTTTCCTCCATCTATATCCGCACAACTAGCTAAGTCTGAAGCATAACCGTCTGGGAATTTAATCTCATGTTTCACGCATTTTAATAAGCGTTCTTTCGCAATTGGAGTCAATATGAATATAGGGAAAGGAGCTCTACCACGACCATCCACATGTAGCACTGTCCGAGAACAAAATCTTGCTATATCCAATCTTGACTTCATTGTGCCCTTTGATTTGTCTTTAACATTCATAAGGGTATGCATGATGTTATCAAAAAAAATCTTCTCTACATGCATCACATCAAGATTATGTCGTAGATTGAGATCCTTCCAGTACGGCAACTCCCAAAATATGCTTTCTTTGTGCCAATTATACCACTTCCCATATCCATCCTTCTTTAATTCATGACCATTTCCACCACAATCATATGTTTTCGGTGGATTGACATGCCTTATTCGCTCATATAAAAACTTGCTCTCCGGTCAGACATTGAGGTGGATGGTCATTCAAAGCATGCTTTCCTTTCAAAAAGTTTGTTTTATTTTTTCTTAATGGATGACCATGATGAAGATACCTCTTGTGACAATCCAACCAACACGTCTTTCTTCCATTAGGCAACTGAAAGGCCTTTGTATCATTCATGCAAATTGGACAAGATAATCTACCATGTGTCGTCCATCCTGATAACATGCCATATGTCGGGAAGTCACTAATTGTCCAAAGAAGCAGTGCTTTTAAAATAAAATTTTGATTGACGGAGACATCATATTCCTCAACTCCAGTAGATCATAGTTCCTTTAACTATTCAATCAGAGGTCAGAGGAAGACATCAAGGCTAGCTCGCGGATGATTTGGCCCGGAATTCAAAATTGTAAGAAATAAGTACTTTGTGTTCATACACATAACAGGGGGTAGGTTGTATGGAGTAATGATCACATGCCATAATGAATGACTACGAGACATACCAAATGGATTGAATCCATCTGTACATAATCCAAGATACACATTTCGGGGTTTAGCCGCAAATCGAGGATTTAGCTGTTGAAAGTTTTCCACTCTGCCGCATCAGATGGATGACACATTTCTCCTTTCTCTGATTAGTGCTCAGCATGCCATCTCATTGCCGATGCAGTCTTTTTGCTCTGATACATTCTCTTCAATCTGTCGGCAACTGGTAAATACCACATACGACTAAATGGTATTTTGGTTTGTCCCTCGCTAGGCTTATATCTTGGTGCTCCGCAAAATTTACACTTATCCCACTTTTTATCTTCTTTCCAGAAGATCATACAATTGTCAATACATACATCAATTGTATAAAATGAGATGCCTAAATTTCGCTTTAATTTTTCCGTCTTGTAATAAGACCCAGTTGCCTGATTTTCGTCTGGCAAGTACTCAGTAAAAAGTTCCGCCCACGAATCCATGCACTTTTCATACATATTATGATCTGCCTTAATGTTCATGAACCGAGATGCTAGAGATAATTGCGAGTGGCCTTCATGACAACCATCATACAATGGATTTTTAGCAGCTTTCAATATGTCGTAAAATTTTCTAGCCTCAAGGTTAGGTGCTTCTTCATTCTGATAACCCTCCTCTTGATGATAGTTATTAGAAGTCGTGGTATCACTGAAAGCATCGTTCACCATCTCTACATATATATCTTCTACATGACCATTTTCAACTTGACTACTACTTGTATTATTTGTATTAACATGATCACTTGTTCCAAATCGACATTCAATTCTTCTCCATGCATATACAAAACATAATAATTTGGCATAAATCCTCGACTATATAGATGGTTCCAAATTTTACCCCCCGTAAGAAATTTATCGTTTTGACAATTAATACAAGGGCAATAAAACTTACTACTACTGCTATGCAATATTGACTGATTACTTGCAAAGTTCATAAACTCTTCCACTCCTGTAGCAAACTCGGTCGAAATATTCCTTGTCTCTTTGTCGATTCTTTTGTACATCCATTCTCTAGAATTACAATAATTGTAATTTCCCACCATTTTTTTTAATCCTCTTTTTTTTTTAAATTCTCTCTTTCTCATTTTTTTTTTTAATTCTCTCTTTTTGTCGATTTTTTTTTCTCTCTTTGCGATGTTTAAACTTTGAGATTCTGTAAATGAGGGAAAGACGATGCCTAGTATATATAGATAAATTTGCCACTACTTTGTGACTTATGACCGACTCTTTTGCGACTGCAAAGTTATAGTCGCTAAAATTAGGTACACCGAAATCCTTGCATGTAACATGTGTTATACCGATATATTAGCCACTATATAGCTACTCTTTTGACATTACATAAGGTAGTCACAAAGTAGTAAGAAACTATAGCCACTAGTTTGCGACTACAACTTTGTGACTACGAGTATCGTCTCAAATACGTGGGTAACTCGTGACTATTTTGTGACTGAGATTTTTTGTTGTTAGTAAGTCGAAAAATGTGGTAAATAAGCGACTAATATCCTACCCTCGTATTTGGTAGCTAAATTGTAACTTATTTTCGACTATGGTTACCTAGTCTCATATTAGTGACAACGGCGTTGCAAAGTAGTCGCACATTTGTGCGACTGTTCCTGTGGTCGCAAAATGTAGTGACTAAATCACTGTTTTCTTGTAGTGTAGGAATCATCTTACCATTCCCTCAGAAGCCCTGACCGACGGAGTCAACTATTCCGGTGCATTGGTCAGTGTAATATGGTAGTAGAACTTGACCCACTTTAATTCGGAACATTCTTATCTGCCAAAAGCTTTTTCTTGGAGTCGTCAACATACGAATAGGTATGTACCCCTTTATAGTGATTCTTGTTGAATCCACCAAAAATTATCTCCCCGCCATTTGGATCTTCAAATCTATCTCCACTGTGAAGACTCAACCACATAGAAAAAATGTGTGTGGTTATTAGATTATTTTTAATCATCATTTTCCAAATAGTATCAGTCCCGCCACAACCAAAGATAGAAAGGCCAGTCCTAGGACGCCATCGTAAACCACCTGTTTGAGGACATCATCAGTGTACCTTTTAGGTTTCCCTTCAAATATGAAATCCTATCGAGTAACAACAAATGTATTAATGAAGATGGTCACAACCTAAAATCTTCTTTTGTGGTCAAATAGTGTTAAAGATATTCACGAACGTTGATATTATCCTGTCGAGTAAGTAGATAGCCACCAAAGGTTATATTACCTCCAGCTAGGGTGCCTTTTAGGTTTCCCTTCAAATATCCG
The DNA here is from genome assembly GCA_020283515.1 of Alliaria petiolata. Classification (NCBI taxonomy): domain Eukaryota; kingdom Viridiplantae; phylum Streptophyta; class Magnoliopsida; order Brassicales; family Brassicaceae; genus Alliaria; species Alliaria petiolata. The sequence continues at coordinate 57,503,837 of JAHZTW010000004.1, read as the reverse complement.
ATAAATACTTTTCTTCCTATAAAATAAGATAGTTGTAAAGAAGTTCGAGAGTTAAAAAAAAAAGAATACGAAACGTCGTCTTCCTCTTCCTCATCGTCGTCATCGTCTCGCCGTCGTTGTTCTTCACATCAACAGAGAAATACGAAACGTCGTCTTCGTCTCCCTCCTCGTCGTCATCGTCTTTCTCGTCGTCTTTGTTCTTCACCTTGTTTTTCACCTTGTTCTTCACATCAATAGAGATATCAAGAACTTAAATTTTGAACATCCAATTCGTCATCGTCTTCCTCATTCTTCTTCATTTTCGTTCATCCTTCTCCAATATATGATGGATCTGGTTTCGGTAATTGTGGATTGTTTACGGCTGACTTATGGATTGTTTACGGCTGATTTAAGGATTGTTTACGGCTGACTTAAGGATTGTTTACGACTGACTTACGGATTGGAAGCGAAGAGTGCACTCGAGAAAACGAAGAGTCCCCTCGAGAAAACGAAGAGTCTCCACTTGGGTAATTGTGGATTGTTTACGGCTGACTTATGGATTGTTTACGGCTGACTTATAGATTGTTTACGGCTGACTTAAGGATTGTTTACGGCTGAATTATGGATTGGAAACGAAGAGTCCACTCGAGAAATCGAAGAGTCCCCTCGAGAAAACGAAGAGTCCCCACTTCGGTAATTGTGGATTGTTTACGGCTGACTTATGGATTGTTTACGGCTGACTTATAGATTGTTTACGGCTGACTTAAGGATTGTTTATGGCTGACTTAAGGATTGTTTACGGCTGACTTATGGATTGGAAACGAAGAGTCCACTCGAGAAAACGAAGAGTCCCCTCGAGAAAACGAAGAATCCCCACTCGATTTCGTGAAAAGGGAGACGAAATGCGACGGATATAAGAGAAGCAGCCGGAAGAGACGATACGACGGCCGGAAGAGACGAGGTTTCGCCGAGAGAGAGAGAGGTTTCGCCGAGTTAACCTACGCAACCTTTCGTCTTCCATGAAGTATTATAACTCAGCCGTGAAGTATTATAACTCAGCCGTGAAGTATTATAACTCAGCCGTGAAGTATAATAACTCAGCCGTGAAGTATAATAACTCAGCCGCGAACTTACCGGAGCAAGTTTGTTCGTGAAAAGGAGAGATTTTTAGCCGAGAAAACGAAGAGTCCACTCGAGAAAACGAAGAGTCCCCACTCGAGTTCGTGAAAAAGGAGACGAAATGCTACGGAGATAAGAGAAGCGGCCGGAAGAGACGATACGACGGTGGAATTAGGGTTCGACTTCGGAATCGCCGAGAGAGAGGTTTCGCCGGCGAGAGAGATTTTTTTTCGTAACTGTTATTAATGACGTGGATTTAATTTTTTTAATGTTAATGAGGTGGATTAATTGTTAATGATGTTGATTAATTTAATCATTTTTAAATTAAAAAAATAGCAAATTAATGAAGGGTGTTAATTGTAATTACACAAGGACACAAAATATTTGAGTAATGTTTTAAAAATGTATAATATTCTAGTAATATTCCATCTTTTGTGTAATATCTGAGTAATTCTTTCTTTGAGAAATAGAAAATCAAAATTGTTGAAAATACTATGAGATATTTTCTTGCTCACACTATCTTAGACAAAACTCAATCAAATTTCTTAGGGGTGGGCAAAAAAACCGAACCAACCCGAACCAACCGAACCCAAACCGACCCAAACCAAACAAAAATCTATATCAATACATTTCGGTTAGGATTTTTGTCAATCCGAATGGTTCGGTTCGATTCGGTTTAATGTGTTTATTTAAATAATAATATTAATGATATTAATTATTTTTAATCATATTATTTAAAGATTTTTCGATTCTAAAAACTCACTGTTACACCTAATCGGCTAAGTTTCATAAAGAAAACAAAAATTATTCATCTTATTTTTTTATCTGTTTCTCTTGCTTCTAATATAAAACTTTATCAAATAGTTATAATAAATTAGTATGAGTGGAAACTCGAAATTGAAAGCTTTCTTAATTTTTTGTTAGACTTTTAGTGCAAAAAATATAATTACATGTTTTGTTTATTAATATTAAAGAATATTATTAAGAGAAATTTTCTAACAAATCCTTGGTATGTATACTTTCCTTGACTACTTGTGTATCAAAATTTATTGTTTGTATTTTTTGCTTTTCTTACATGAGCCTTTATCTTCATAAGTTTTGACGTGAAATAAAGGTTTTGCGAAAGTAAATTAATATGGTCAAGACTCAAGAGCATGGTTACATATTTAGACAGGCCCGGCCGGTTAAACTGATAAATCTTGTATTATAAATCTCCACTACATTTAAAAGTTTTGCCTTCATGTATCATTTGACTCATTGGTTTCATAGTAGATGATAAATTTCTTAACACGATCACAAAATGTCACCAATAAAAGCCTTTGGATATAATATGATTATAGTTAGACATGGTCACATGAGTTTCCTTTGTAAAATATGACATTGATACTTTTGTTTTTTATATATACTAAAAGATAATCTGCGGTATGCGCGGGTCTTGTTTTAATTTATGTTGTAGATAATATATTTTTATAACTTTATTTTAACTATCTGTTTTTTGTGTTTTCTTATGAATTTTTATTTTTCTAGTTTTTTCTTGATGATTTTTTAATCTATATTATTTTACAAATGTTTATTTGTATTTCAGTCTTCATAATCTTTTCACTCATCTAAATTTTAATATTATAATAATTTTTAACTTTTTAATTTACTTTTTTGAGTGTTTTCATATATCTTTCATTGATTCCATCTCTTTTCACATTTTAAAATTTTATATATTTATTTTTATTCATTCCTTTTTCTCTATTTTTATCTTCTTCTATTTTTTATATACTTTGCTATTTCTTGGATTGTTTATTGAATATTATTTTTTGCATTATGGTTTTATAGGCCGGATCTTTATTTTTTAATTGTTTGAAATTTCTTGGCTTATTCGGTTTAAAACTTTTCTTTTTCACTTTCATTAAAATTTAATTATTATTATGTATTTGGAAACGAAGATTAAATCATTCAAAAATTAAAATAGAAATATGCATTTAAAAAATTGTATTATATAATATTTATGTGTTTATGATATTTTTAAATTAGATTTTATTAATTTTATAGTCATGTTCTAACAGTTTTTTTAAATAGGTAAATTCAAATAAATAGTTTTTATGTGTAATTAATAGTAGGACATATGTTTATTTTTTTATTTGTTAAGAAATGATGAGGTATTACAAGTTGTAGAGTCCACTTCAACTATCTAACATATATTAAACATGAAACATCTTTAGCCAATTTTGATAATGTGTCACACCACGATTTTTCTTAGTTTTTTTGTTATTTTAAATCTATTTAAAATCTAACACTAAACTAATTGGCAAACTTTTCCAATCCCAATCCATGTTAATCCCTAAATAATGTTATCTATGTGCCCAAACACACTTTAAAACCATAATATTGGCCACCAATTAATTAATTGAAGAGCATTTTTAGAGAAAATAAATATATATATATATATATTTACTAGGTGATTGGCATGCACGTACGTGCGTGTAGATTTGATGTTTTCAATAAGAATAAATTAATTATAATATTTAATAATAAAATTTATCATTTATAATAAATGAGTGAAAGACTCACATAGTCGCTTTTTTTGTTAAAGCAGTCGAATATTATATAAACGTAAATTAAATTTGCATGGTGGTAGAATTTAAAATTTTTGAGTTTTAAACTTATTGTTCGCGGAGCTTACATGGATTAGTCTGGTAGCTTATGGGCCCGATGCACAGGTTCGAACTCTAGGGGGATGGGTCAACCTGAAAAGATGAAACACCGCGAACGTAACGGAACGGAAAAAGGTTTCCCTCCCGATTATTCTCAGACCCTCGAGTCAGAACAAAGACATGCGACTGGTTGGAAGAAAGGAAATATCGGGTCAGACGGGATGTGTCTAGGAATGGTTTTTCCATCGACTCAGAGTGATCTCAATAGTACTTTGGAACAAGTGAGACTTGAAAATGGAATGCTAGAAGATGGACTTTACCTCTCTAGAAATTATCCTTCTCCCATCGTTGATGTGAAGAGTGTATTTACAGGAAATACCAGATTATGGGTCGGGTTTGAGGTACGGGCCGGGCATGGATCTCTTTGGGTCAGGCTCTTACTATATATTATCCACCGGATTGTCCGTCGAACTGTCCTAAGGAGTTGTTTCGAGTCAGGCCAGACTTTCCGATATACGCCATGATCGGAAGGCGTTGATCACGTGCTCATGCCTCTTACTAGCCGTCATCATTGCGGCCGCACATGGTTGTTGGGACGTGTTTAATGCTCTTCGCCCCCCCCCCCCCCCCCGGCGTTTTTCAGTCACATGGCTGACACGTGGGCACTTCCTAGGCCAATTACCGTCCCCAAAGATAGCAGTTCTTCCCCCAGACTGCTCCCAGCAGACTCTCCGAGGACAACAATACTCTCTATCAGGCTGATTTTGTCCAGTCGGACAGCCTCTTCCGTCAGGCTATCTTCGTCCCGCTCACAGCCTCCTTCGTCTGGCTCTCTCTTTCCCATCGAATAGTCTCTTCCGTCAGGCTGTCTTCGTCCCGTCAGACAGCCTCCTATGTCTGGTTGCCTCCGTCTTGTCAGACAACCTCCTCCATCTGGTTGCCTTCGTCACGTCGGGCAGCCTCTTCCGTCAAGCTGTCTCCATCCCGTCTGACAGCCTCTTCCTTCTGGCTGTCTCCGTCCCATCGGACGATATCTTCCGTCAGACTGTTTCCGTCCAGTCAAACAGCAATCTCTGTCTGGCTGCCTCCATCTAGTCGGACAGCTTCCTCCGTCCCGTCAGATAGCCTATTTTGTATGGCTGCCTCCGTCCCATCGGAAAACTTCTTCCGTCTGGCTGTCTCCGTCCCGTCAGACATCCTCCTCTGTCTGGTTGCTTATATCCCGTCGGACAGCCTTCTACGTCTGGCTGCCTCCGTCCCGTCGAACAGCCTTTTTTACTAAGCTAACTCCGTCCTCCGACAGTCTCCTCCCTTTGACTGTCTCCATCCCATCAGACAGTCTCGTCTGTCAGGGTGTCTTTGTCCCGTCAAACAGTCTCCTCCGTATGGCTGTTTGCGTCCCAGCAGACAGCCTCTTCCGTCTAGTTGTCTTTGTCCCATCGGATAGCCTCTTTCGCTTGGTTGTCTTTTCGTCCCGTCAGACAGCCTCCTCCGTCAGGCTGCTCTGTCCCATCGTACAGCCTCCTCCGTCAGGTTGCTTCGTCCCGTCGTATAGTCTCCTCTATCAGGCTGCCTCCGTCCCGCCGGACAGCCTCCTCCGTCAGGCTGCCTCCGTCCCGTCAGACAGCCTCTTTCTCCTGGCTGCCTACGTCCCATCAGACAACCTCTTCCAGCTAGTTGTCTCCATTACATCAGACAGCTCTTCCCCGTTAGGCTGTCTCTATCCCGTCAAACAACTATTCCCGTCAGATAGCCCCTCGTATCCGGAGTCTCACAACCTTCCCAAGGCCCAGTTTCCACGTATCTACATGAAGATAGCTGATCCTACAAGGCTAGATACATTAGTTATGTTTGTTCCCTAGTGGACGGAGCTCCTACCCTAGGCTCTACAGTTATTTCATTCATCAATCACCGACAAACTCACGCCATCCATTTACATTTCGTAAAATGCTCCCAAACTCATATATTCAAACATATAAATATAACATATTGCCTAAAATATTGTTTTTTAAAATCAGAAATATCGACAATAATGAGCAGCGATTTTCCAAATAAAAAATTAAAATAAATAAAAGATTCTTTAATATTGTTTGCCAGTATATTCACTTAATTCCAAAAAATTTACAGCAAGCTAAACAATTTTTTTATATATTTTATTTATGTTTTCTTTTTAATTTTAGAAACAATCAATTTCATTCAAAATTGATAATGATATAATCAATTAAGATATTAAATTTTAAAAAACATTTAGAAATGCTTTAATATTTTTTTTTTTTTGATCAGCAAGCTAAACCGAATACCTACATCTTTTAATTAGGATCCTTAAATTGGCACATTCTCTTCAATATATAAATAATGTGTTTGTTAAAAGAAACATCCATTTTGTCTTCTACGCTGTTATATGTACTTATATCTTGGTTTCTCACCAATTCTGATTTTGGTATATATGTAGAAATTTGTGAATTTTATGGGAGCATCAGATTCAATGCTCTTATACCATCCGCATCCATAGTCTCTCAATGAGTCTCTAAAAAAATAATAAAAAAATAAAAATAATATAATAATAAATGGGTCTCTCAAAACTTGAGAGACTCCCTCAAAAATCTCTCATATGAGAGACTCGGCCTGGGATTCAAAACCGAACCGACTGAACCGAACCGAACCGAACCGTGTTTCAGTCGGTTCGGTTATCGTTCGGTTATAAGCCAATAACAGTTCGGCAGCTTTGATAATTAAGTTCGGTTATTGATTCGGTTAACCGAAAAAAACAAAACCCTTAAAAAATCACTTTTATGCCGAAATTAACCAAAATTAACCGATATTAACCGATATTAACCGAAAGTAATCGAACTTAACCGATATTAACCGAAATTTTACAAACTAAATCGAATTTTCAGATTATTTTTCGATTAAACCGATAATTTTGGTTCAAATCGGCAAGATTTTTAATAACTGAATTAACCGCTAATCGTACCGACCCGACCCGATATTTTATTCGGTTAATTTCGATAGATTTTTTAATAACCGAATTAACCGAAAAACCGAATATATCGGTCGGTTCGGTTTCGGTTAACCGAAATCTCAGGCCTATGAGAGACTTTTGAGGGTGTCTCAAATTTTGAGAAATCCATTCATTTTTTTATTATTAAATATTACTACTACTTAATATAATATTATTATTTAATTTTTTAATATTTTTGAGAACCTCTTTGAGAGAGACTAGGCCTGGGCATTCGGGTATTCGGGTCGGTTCCAGGTCCTACCCGATCGGTTCCGGGTCTTTCGGGTAGAGGGATTTAATACCCATATAGGTACCGATTGAAATTCGATTCGGTTTCGGTTCGGTTATTTTCGGTTCCGGGTCGGTTCGGGTAAGAAATTTCAGAACCGCATAAAACCCGAAAATTTTCGGTTCTAATAAAAATTCGGTTCGATTTTACCCGAAATTCAAAAAAAAAACCTTTATACCCGAATTGTTAGTTGCATACCCGAAAAATATAAAATTCAAAGTACCAAATTCAAATACAAAGTACCAAATTGAAATCCAAAGTACAACACATCTGATTGGAAATAGCAAATTGAAATTCAAAGTACTGGAAACAAATCCCCAAAGCATAAAATAGAGTACAAAATCATCAAAGATTCCAAAGTTCAAAGATAAAAACCTCAAAATGAGGCTAATGAGCCATACTTGAGTTTATCTTCACTTCGACTTCTTGTCATCTTCATTCTTCAGTGTCCTTCTGAACAAAAACAAACTACTTACAATTTAAGAGACATTGACAATTATAAAAAACAAAAACAACATTACATCAAGATATTGGCGAGACTAATAAGGACTTAGTTACCTCATTCTCACTTCTCACTTCTCACTTCTCAGGTTCCTTGACCTTGCATGTGGAATTCAGGTTCAAACTCTAAAAAACGAGAGCAAAGACTTAGTTAGAAAATCGAAATTGTAAAGGCATATATTAAGAGAGTTCAAAAGAAAGAAAGTTACCTCTCATAATATCATCTTCCAACTCTACGTCCGAAAGAAGTTGTTCAATTGTAATCACTCCTTTTTCATTCATATGAATTTCACATTTCAACCATTGTTCAGTGCACATCAACACTTCAACCATGTATGGTGTCAAACAGCTCCTATACGGGTCTAATACTCTCCCACTAGTGCTAAATGCAGATTCTGATGCAACTGAAGACACTTGCATTGCAAGTATATCCCTAGCTACTAGAGACAGAATTGGGAACTTGAGACTGTTTCTTTTCCACCAATCTAAAACATCGTAATCCGTACCTTTCATAAGCTTCGGATTCTCGACAGGTTCTTTCAAGTACAATTCCAGCTCATTAACTGATTCTGGAATCCCAGATTCTTGCAAAAGCTCCTCATACAAGCTATCCATTCTCTCATAGCCGAGACCATTACTAAAAACCCTTCTATTAAAAACTTCACCTGTAACTTGATCTTCCGACTGCGACTGAGAATGAGTAGACGATGTTCTTTGTGACTGAGACCCACCAGTAGCAGTTTTGTTAGCAAAACCATTGTACTCGTCAAACAAACTCTCCAATATCTTCATGATTTCTTTTGAAAGTTGATTAAACTCGATGCTTTCTAAGCCATAAAGCATCTCAAAACAGAGGTTAGCAAACTTCATCTTCTTCCTTGGGTCGAAAACACTTGCTACTATCAAAAGCTTGTTCATCTCACGGTTTTGAGATGAAGCATTTTCCTTTGTAGTTACCCAAAACGGATTCCAGTACTTCTTTAATTTCGTCATCATAGCAAAGGCTTTGTAACTTAGCTCTTGATCAGGACCTGCATTAGTGCTGATGGCACTAATATTCCTTGTGATGGTGACTATCTCTGCGTATATTTTATGAGCAGTCACTGAAGTTGAAGCTGAAAGACTCAAAGTGGAATTGTAAAAAATGATTAGGAATTGAATCAACCTCTCAACTTCTTCAAAATCAGTTGTAGATGGTGGCCCGATCCTCTTCTTCCCCTCCACAATTTCCAAGAAGTAGTCGTTATACGGTTTATCTTCAGCCTCCATCTTCTCAAATGCCAATTTAAACTTCATGGCTTGATCCAGCATGAGATAAGTGGCATTCCATCTCGTCCTCACATCTAAAGGTAAGCTTCCCCTTGTCATTTTCCCTGTTTCTACACGAAACTCAAACGACTTAAGTCTGTTTGTTGAAGACCTCACATACTGAATACCATTACGAACAGCAGCAATACTGGCATCTATCTCCATCAAACCCTCCTTCACGATCAAGTTCAAGATGTGAGTTGAACACCTCAAATGCAAAAAATTCCCTTCCAGAACCAAAGCATCATCACCAACTTGACTGAATCCTTCCTTGAACTTCTTCATAGCCGAACTGTTAGCTGTGGCATTGTCTACTGTGATGCAGAAGATTCTCTTTATATCCCACTCTGCTAAACAGTCAATTAGAACCTTCGAGATTGTAGCACCTTTATGATCTGAAACCGGTTTGAAGCCTATGATCAACTTCCTTAACTTCCAACTAGCATCAATAAAATGTGCTGTTACTACCATATAACTAGCTGACGTATTAGGAGCAACCCATATATCTGTAGTTAGGGACAACCTCTGCTTATTCTGTCCAAGAATATTCTTCATAGTTGCTTTCCTTGAGACAAACATCTCCACAATTTCTCTTGTGCATGTTCTCCGAGAATGAGGCTGATACAGCTTCACTCTTGAGCAGAAATGTCTCCAAGCTAAACTCTCTACGAAAGCTAAAGGCAATTCTGCTAATACCATCATCTCATTCGTAGCATCCCTAAAAACTTTTTCAGATACCTTACACATTGCTAGATTCCCTTCCTCATCAGGATTTAACACAGATTGACTTTTAAACTTATTAGCAGCTAGCCATACCTTGTACGACTTGCAACCTTCGAGATGTTTCTTCAGATTGGATGTGCCAGATTTGGTTGGACAAGACATCTCTTTCGCACAATAATGACAATTGCATTTGTCATAATTGTCTTCCTGTCTCGTGAAGTGATCCCAAACCCAAGACCTTGTCTTCTTCCTTGACCCTAAACCAGAACCACTGCCTCCGGTTTTGTCCTTCCTCTTCCCTTTTTTTTCAGTTCCAGGAGTTGGTGTTTGAGCATCCTCGTCTGTTACATCCATTGGAGAGTCATTGTTTCGTATAGGAGAATCACAAGACGCCATCTGCAACAGAATGAAAACAAAAACATAAACATTGGTATACAAAAGCACGAATGACATTGACAGAGACATAGACTAAGAGGATCATTGATATGGATAAAAATCGAGAGAGACAGAGACAGAGACTCATAGAGACAGAGACATTAGTATACACTTTACAAGACGCCAACATGTTACTCAACTAATCAAGCATTCGATTTCAAGCTATGAGTATGACAATGTTGAAACTTGAAAGCTATGACAATGCTATTTATTTTGACAAGAAGAAATCAAGTTAATCATCGTTACACATCTGGATTTACATGAACACAACTCTAGACTCTCGTATCACTTATTTTTATGCTTCAAACCTCAAAGTTACAAACTACAGAGACACGACTAGGATTCAAAATCAAAGTAGTTTAAATCAAGAAGGAAATCGGAAGCAGTACATCAAATCCGAAGCATTATCGAATTTGGATTTCTGGATTTCCAATTTAGGATCGATTAACATGAATTTTTTTCCTATTACAAACACAAATTAAAGACAGAGAGACTGAGAGAAAGAAAGACAGAGAGACATAGACACATACCTCCGATTGGTTTCTCGACGAGGCTGACGGTGGCGATGAAAGAGATCCGGCGAACTTAGCTAGGGATTCCAGTTTGTATTTGGGGATTTATCTGTCTCGGTAATAAGTGTGAGAGATGAGGAAACTCAATCGACATAATCACATAAACCGAAGAAGCCCTAATCCCCTAAGACCTAAGTCACATTTTTCGGTTAACCGATCGGGTATCGGGTATGAACCGGAACCGACCCGATACCCACGGTTCTCAATCTCATTACCCGTCGGGTAAACATGCTTATAACCGAACCCGATCCGAACCGGTTTTTTCGCGTCGGTTCCGGTTCGCTTTTTCGGGTCCGGGTTTTTTGCCCAGGCCTAAGAGAGACTGCCAATGATGCTCTTAAGCGCTCAGATTCTTCAGTCCTCCTTGGTTAGTTTTCTGATATTTTATATTTCATAAATATTTGTATTTCATTGGAGATGTTGTTTTTGCTCAACAACTTCATTTCATTGGAGATCGTCTTCTCAGGTTTATCCGCTCGGATCGAATCTCATTAACGAGTATAATTTATTTCTTTTGATCTATGACTTGATTATTTTACTCCTTTGATATTTTGCAGACGACGGATGGTGCCTTTGCTCAATCCCATCGCGGTTTCCATGTCAAGGTCACTAGAAAACTGTAAGTATATTTTACATCGTTATTTCCGTATCGCGTATCACTTCCAACAGATTAGATTGATGATTCATTTAATTTGTTTTGAAATTGAATTGGGGGCTCTGTCTGTTTCAAATTATAAGATTTGTATAAAAGTGATGATTTACATTGCATATGAAGAGGTTACATTTATACAGATATTAGAGCACAAAGTAAAGGAAGAGAATATTGACAAGTTAAGGAGAATTATGTGAGCCGATGATATCGAAGATCATATCTCAATTAACATAAATGAGTGATGTAAGACTCGTAATCCACAAAAGTCCATCTACACTCTTGATTCAAGACTTAGAGATGGGAGCGATGAAAATGATGAAGTAACCGGTTTGTTGATTGATTCCACAATCAATGGGGCTAGAGGCAGGATCCCAAGGGATATTTCTCGCGAGGAAAACAAGTCTCTACACGAAATCTAAATGGTTTTGATTCCACAAAACAACTCAAACTCGCAAGAACAAGATTGATTCAAAGACAATAACTTTGAAGCAAACAAAAGGATTTTTCTATTGATTAAAGCGTGCCTTGAAAGTACAAAGATGATGAGCTTATATAGTGCTTGACATAAACAATAGCTTAACAGTCAACAACTATGAAAAGAGAAAGCAATAAATTAAGCAAATCATGATCTGGTCTCCTTGATCGATCTTCTAGCCGTTAGGCATTAAAGGTGGCGCGGCTCCGGCGGAAGCTGAGAGAATGGTGATGTGCTTTTGGTCTTTGTGGTTGAATAGACGTCTATAATCTTCTGAGAATGATGGAGGGTCGAGATTAGCTTGTGGGATTAGCCGCTGATCTTTCTTTCCCGTGAAAGAAAAGTAAACTTGTCTGGAAAAGGAAAGTTTCTTTAATGCTAAATCTTGGTGTGGTCTGAAGTGAGTATTGGCATGATCTGGTGGTTCTAAGTCTTTCGTGGCTTCTGTGGACGTCAAGGGACGTGTGGTTGACGCGCTGTTACTCAAAGAATCCGTCATTTCCTTATTTGGGCTCAAAAGGATCCGTGAAAGGTTCTTAAAGGCTGCGGTTGGATCCGTGGTTTCTTGGGTCGGATCTTCTTCTGGTTGGTTCCATGAGGGACCCAAGTAAAAGATTTTTGTCATGGATGGAGCACAACTTGGCGGGCTAGGACTGAAATACGCAAATTTCCATACATATTATATTATCGGCGGTTCAGTGGGCTTGTCTCAGCCATCTTCATTTTGGATCTGAACAGGGGGTTCTGGCTCGACCAAAATGCTCTTCTTGGCAAGTTGGACAGTGAATCTCGAAGCTCACATCTTTGACCTGGCCGGTTTTGTCTTTAGGCTCCTTTCTCTTCTTTGGTCCGACAGGAATGTGCTCCGGTGGTACGGTCTTCTTTGTCTTGTCCGGTTTGCTTAGGGTCATACCGCTCAAGATGGAGGTGCTTGCGAAACTCCAATCTTGCTTCTTAGGAAAGTGAAGCGTGATCGCTCCATTGACTTTTTGAGAATCTGCAAGTTGGTCGTGAATGGAAATGTGAGCAACGCGGAGGGTGCAATTTTGAATTTTCTCTTGGATGAGTTACAGACAAGAGCAATGTGTTTCATCCGAGAGTGAAATACTGGATTCGGGAACTCATTAGCTGACACATATCTGTTCATCCTCAATCAGAACCCAATTTTGTTCTACATCCTTTTTTATGTCGATGACATCATAGTCACTGGCAAACCACACATCAGTCGTTGATCAAGTCATCAAAAATCTGGTGACAAGAATCTCAGTCAAAGAGTTGGGGGCGCCCTTTCATACTTTCTCGGCATAGAAACAATTCGTACACCACAAGTATGTATTCGACATAGTTTTTTGGGCGAAAATTTTGTGTATTAACATTTTTACCAAAAAAACTTGCGAAAATATATTTCATGTTGCAAAGGTTTTGAAATCATGTTTCTAACGTAATATTTTTTGGTGGAATATTTGTGGATCACATTTTTGACAAGAAATTTTTGGAATAACAGTTTTTGGAGAAAAAAAAATTGAAATTGTTATAGTAATAAGTATAATTTATCGTATAGATAAATATTAATAAATACAAAAAATATTAATACATGTGGAAGAAGGAGATACTGATAATTAGAGAGATGGGAGAAAGAGATTTGTATTATATTTTGAATGTATGAAGTGTGTTTTACAAAGAACGAAAACGTTCATTTATATAGAGGTAAAAAGTGAGTTACTGTACGCGCATAGTGACGGTGGGCTCCACATGCATTTTTAATTAACGCAGCATATGTTGATGGATGTGCCTCCTTCGATGACTTTTTAAAACACTCCCTCTTGGAGACCAGTGTCACTATCGCCTGTTGCTTAACGTCTTTGTTGCCTCGTTAAAAACCTTTCTAGAAAAACCTAGTGGGAAAAACTATAGTCAGGTAAAAAGAGTACAACCACGCAAGCTCCCCCTCGAATGAGCAGGGTGTCATCTCATAGGTATTGTTGGCTACGCATCCCAATGTTATGGACATGTTTTCTGAACATAGTGGTGGTTTATGATTTTGTGAAGAGGTCGGCTGCATTGTCACAAGATCGGACATATCTTACTTCGATTTCCTTATTCTTTTCGAGCTCTTGAGTGTATGAAAAGAACTTCGGAGGGATATGCTTGGTTCTATCGCTTTTGATATATCATTCCTTCGTTTGGGCAACACATGCAGCATTGTCTTTAAACAAGATAGTTGTCTCCGTATTTACGTGAATTCCACTACTTGATCATATGTGTTGTCTTATTGATCTCAACCATACACATTCGCTACTTGTCCCATGCAGTGCGATAATCTCAGCATGATTTGAAGAAGTTGCCACAAGCATCTGTTTCTGAGAACGTCAAGATATAGCAGTGCCTCTGATCGTGAAAATGTACCCTGTTTGAGATCGTGCTTTATGTGGATCTGATAAATATCATGCATCTGCAAAAGCAATCGTTTGACTGTTTGAATTTTTAGGATAAATAAACCTAAATCAGTAGTCCCTTGAAGGTAACGAAAAACATGTTTAATCCCATTCCAAAGTCTTCGTGTAGGAGACGAACTGAATCTTGCCAGAAGATTAACGGCAAATGATATATCAGGCCGCATACAATTTGAAAGTTACATAAGAGCTCCAATTGCATTTAGATACGGTACTTCAGGACCAAGTATCTCTTCATTTTTTTCATGTGGTCGGAATGGATCATTTTCAACCTGAAGTGATCTAACGACCATAGGAGTACTTAGAGAAGTTGCTTTATCCATATTAAAGCGTTTTAACACTCTTTTGGTATATGTAAATTGGTGCACAAATACACCATTTTGAGAATGTTCAATTTGTAGGACAAGACAATACTTTGTCTGTCCGAGATCTTTCATCTCAAATTCTCCTTTTAGATAATTTGATACCTTTTGTATTTCTCTCTGTGAGTTCTGATAATATTTAGATCATTAACATATACCACGATTATTACAAATCCGGATGTTATTTTCTTGATGGAAACATATGGGCATATAGGATTGTTCACATATCCTTCTTTCGGTAAATGCTCACTGAGACTATTGTACCACATACGTCCAGATTGGTTTAGCCCATATAATGATCTTTGCAAATTTATCGCACATAATTCTTTGGCTTTAAACTCAATGCTGCTGGCATCTTAAATCCATCAGGGATTCTCATATAGATATCAATATCTAATGATCCATATAAATATGCCGTAACGACATCCATAAGACGCATTTCTAGATTTTCTTCAGCTATTAGACTCATCAGGAATCTAAACGTGATTGCATCCATAAGAGGAGAATATGTTTTCTCATAATCTATTCCAGGTCTCAAAGAAAAACCTTGGACAACAAGGCGAGCTTTGTATCTCATAATCTCATTTTTCTCATTTCGTTTTCGAACGAAAACCCATTTGTATCCAACCGGTCTCACATCTATAGTTGTGAGCACAATAGGTCTGAATACATCTCGTTTATTAAGTGTGTCAAGTTCGACTTGTATAGCTGATGCGGTGGGGTTTCTTACTTCAAGTTTTACCCTTAAGATAGCTGCAAGTGCACAGCAATCACAGTAGTATATTAAGGGATCGAATCCACAGAGATTGTTGTTTTGCGAAAGTCCTAGGATTTCTAACTTCTTTAAACCAAAGGGGAACTTGGGGGTGTAGTGCGTCACGGTTTGCAGTAGTAATATCAAGCAGCGGAAAATAATTAAACGGTTGTAAATCAATGAATAAAAGGCGTTGGGTTTAGGGGTGTTCTCCGGGGTTCATGGATCGGATCTAACAAGCAATAGGATAGGTTCTAGATGATTCAATGGATTAGGTTCTTAAGCTGAAATGGTCGACTATGACTACCCCACTTTCGCGGATCTAGCCACCTACGTTTGTCTTATACTACGGATATGACTTCTCATCCCACGATACAAGACAACCGCACATACATATCATTCACCTATTTGTAAACACTCACGGTGCGGTCCGTCGATATGCCTAAGCATTCTACGGTGCGATCCGCTCGTTAACTTCTAGATCATGACGATAGACCACACGTTCGTGTATCTAGTCGTCCTGAAATCAGTTGCTAATTGATCAGAGAAGCAAACATGCAATGAAAACAAGATATAAACGAAGATACCTAAAAGAAACTCTATCTCTATCAACCTAGCGAAATCAGACCATGATTAAACCCCTTCGAAAATCCCCTTAAAACCCAACTAGATGACTACTCGTTCATGGGAACGAGAGACATCTTTGAGATATGAAAGGTGCGAATTGTATTGAATAAGAAACAAAGTGAGAAAACTTCTTCAAAGGAAATCGATTGAAGAGATCTTCTTAAAGTATTGAAAAACAAAGAACTAAGAACAAAAGATGAAANTATCTCTATCAACCTAGCGAAATCAGACCATGATTAAACCCCTTCGAAAATCCCCTTAAAACCCAACTAGATGACTACTCGTTCATGGGAACGAGAGACATCTTTGAGATATGAACGGTGCGAATTGTATTTAATAAGAAACAAAGTGAAAAAACTTCTTCAAAGGAAATTGATTGAAGAAATCTTCTTAAAGTATTGAAAAACAAAGAATTAAGAACAAAAGATGAAAGGGAAAGGAAGAAGAAGTGGGCGGCTGAAGAAGAATTCTCTCTCGAGGTCTTCAACTCTGAGGCCGCCGAAATCTCTCTCTCTCTCTCTCTTTGCGGCGTGAAAAGTGTTTCTGGAAAAGCTCTGTGTGAAGTCACCTCCTTCTGAAACCCTAAGGTCCCTTTATATAGGCTCATAGTATTCAGAAAGTGGGTTTCGCATTTTAATCTCGGGAAATATCGGATAAGTGCAAATGGGCTCGGGATGGGCTTGAATGGTCTAGCCGCGCGAGCGACCAGGCGTGGCGCGGCCACTGGTCTTCTGAGGATCTGTGGCGCGGCCGTCCTTCTTCTGAGGATGTGTCTGACGGACCTTCTTGCATCCTTCGTACTATGAGATCCAACCGTGGGATTGAACTCAAACCACCTTGGTATGAAAGACAGCTGAAAGGGCTATCTCGTCTCCAAATATGAGCTTGATCTTGTGGTGGGAAGGTCGTCATCTGATGATGAACTTATGGCTCCGAGCACATGTCCTTGAAGTTCCCGTTTTGCTCCAAAATGTGTCATTTTTGTCCAATTTCCCTGAAATGACTCTTAAGACTAGGAAACGTGGAAATCACTTTAAAACTGTTGAAAACCGGGTTAAAACACTTGTAAACGATCTTGAAATAATAGGTTTTAGGAGTAAAATATGAGTGTTATCAACTCCCCCAGACTTAAACCTTTGTTTGTCCTCAAACAAAACGCAGACCAAGTCTCGGAAAGAGGTTTGAAAATATAGGAACTAGCAAAAACTCAGCGACCGTCCTTCCAAACCATAAGTCATCGAACAAGTCTATCCTACCTCAGCCTAGAAAATTCTCACTATAGCTCCTTCAACACTAGTCCTTTATGAACCTTTCACTATCTAAACTCCAGGTTTCAGTCAACTAGCTCTCTAAGTAGTATTAAGATTGGCGTGATCCTTGTCAAGGGATATTAAGCTAGATTCAACGAGGTTAGGTGTATAAAGTCCTTTATTGGTGAGGTTTAGAGTGTTTCGGGTTACCGTATAAGTCTCCGGAAGGTGCGAGATATTATGCAAAACAACAGGAGAAGGTGGAACTGTTGAGATCCACGATTTCCAATCACTCTTCGCACGTACACATCCACGAGTTCTCCTTGATATCGCCATCCCCCCAGACTTAGTTTCTTGTTTCTGGTTCGGATTGGATGGTATCTAAAACTTCTCACCATATCGACCAGACTCTGGCTCTGTGAACGTTTTGATCCTCTTAAGGCTCTTAGGCATTTTCTTCCTGTTTCTTTTTCTATTCTCTCTTTTTTTTTTTTATGTAACTCCTTTTTTAGCGGATAAGTACCGTCATCATTCCAAGGAATTCGGGTCCTTTATCCGAGTTACTATTCTTTTTCTTTCTTCTCTTTTTTTTTATGAAACGGGAAGTGCCTCGATGTAAGAGTCTTAAGGATCACGAGAACATTACCATTCCTTCGAGTTTTCCGAGGCATGAGTCGTCCTTCTTTTGTAGCTAACACTTCCGTTCCTTAACCATTCGATCCTTCGTCTCGAGTGACTAGAAATCGTGTCATTCCTCCCTCTCCAGCGTTTTTGCACATATCTGCATATGGTGAAAACAAGAGAGTTGCATGAGGTATGAAAAGATGGTAAGGGTTTCGGGTATGGTACCAACTATTGATGTTTTGGCCGTTCGGGAACAACAAGGGAGTGTTAAAATGGAAAAAGATGTCCTGAACGTTCTGGGTTTTTCGTTGAATGCTTAAATCTGTTGACAAGGAAATTAAAAGTCAGTTTAAAATCTAATAAAAATAGAGTTAGTGTATTCCTTCCCTTGAAATCTCTATAGATCGGCATTCTCCAGGATTTCGCATCTCCGGTTTTCTAGCTACCGCCTAGTCTAGTACTAAAGCTTGGAAGATCTGTCACTAGAAATAGCGTAGAAGCACACTGGTTGAATATCATCCTTGGTTTTGCATCATAATTCCTAAAACCATATTATATATATCGAGATACATCATTCTTAGTTCTAAAAAAAAAAAGAAAAAGAAAAAAAAAACTCAAATAAAACCAAAACAAAGCAAAGTCATTAGTACGAACTCCTCCCAGACTTAAAGCACACTGTCCACAGTGTGAAATAGTGGTGACAGGTCGAAAATGACAGAATAAACAATAAAGCATAAGTAAATGATAGGGGTAGAATAGATGGAACCAGGCTCGTAAGCAGGAAGAGTGTTGGCCGAGACGCGAAGTCTTCTAGGCATCTGAACGCGGGGTCTAAAGGTTGCCATCTATGTGTCCTCTCTCTCGAAGCTGTCGCGCCATCTTCTCAGGCATCTCTTTCTGGCGTGCCAGCTTCTCCTGAAGTGCGGTGATTGGGGGATCAGTCGAGGTGGACGGTGCAGCGGATCGTGAGGTACTGCGCGTGGAGGAGGATGAGGTGTGGTGGTGAGTCCTCTGACGGATCGCCTCTCTCTTAGCCTTAGCGGCTACATACTCTCCAATGGTAGGCGGTAGACGCGAGAACTCGGTATGGAACTAATCGTGGTTCGGGATCCACTATGGTGAGCCCTCTGAAAGGCACGGGACTGTGGGAGATGGAAAATAGACTGTGCGGTTGTCTCCCTTCCCTAATCGGTAAAGGTATCCGAACCTGTTTGGATCCATGGCTGCGCCTGTCAAGTTCATGTCCGTCTGAAACTGGGACAAGTCAAACCAAGCCTCATCTAAGGGCGTCTCAATGCTGGCGTCTACTCCTGCTGCCTCCATGATCACTGTGATGATGCATCCATAAGTCGTGAAGGCAGTCTCACATCTAGGTGCGGTGACGTCGTGCTTCACTCGCACGAGTCTCTCTGCTAGGACGCATCCAAAGCATGCTGAAAGTGGCTCGTCCCTAAAGGCGGACTGAAGTAGGACGAGCTCTGGAATGAGAATGCATGATTGGTTGCTGCTAGAGTAAAGTCGGTGTGCTATGAGGCGGTGCACAAATCGCACGGCTTGGTGTGAAAGAAAAGCAGACGGATGCCTTCCCTTATCGTACAATGCCTCGGCCCATGAGTTCCCAAAGATCAGCACTCCATTCTTCTTCAATGCTCGTCTCGTTCCTCAAGTCAAAACCAAATATCTCGCAGAGTCTAGGGATGCTCAGCTCATAATCCCGAGAGCCAATGGTGAAATAGAGAATACCTTCTTTCGGATGTGACTTCCTTCCTCTCCGGTATGTTAGCTGAACCGAAGCTAAGAACTCTTGGGCGAGCTCCTTGTAAGTGGGTCGATCAATCTCCATAAAGGTCATGAGCCATAGCTCGTCCAAGTACCAAGTGACATCGTCGGTGATGCCCAAAGCGTCTAAAGCGGAGTAATCGATCTTCAAGGTTGTTCTTATATCCATCTTCTTCATCTCCTTCAAATAATCAATCTTTGGGTCCATTGGTGCTCCAAAATTTCGGACCTTGTGCTTAGGAGGAGAAGGGTTCAGCTCTCTTGTTGGCTCTTGGGGTGGAGGGTCGGTGCGGCTTGTGCATGCTTTCCGCGATTCGAGGAACTTCCTTCTTTATTCCTCCACATATCTCCCTAGAGTGGAGTTTAGACTCGGGTCTCCTAGTGGTGTCTCGTGTTCTTGTTTGCGCGAAGAACTCCTCGAAGAGCTTAGTTGCTCTCTATTCTTCGAATGTATCTCGAAGTTCCGGTCATAGCTCATTGTACCTTGCAAAACAAAAACTCGACCAAACATGTGAATTTGATGTGTCATATGGATTCTCAAGTGTAATGATACACAAGGCAAATATCAAGAGTTTGCAAGACTAAAACCAATCGAGTCGTTGCATAAATTTCAAGATCAATTTGGTACTCATACTCTATTTTCGGTTTTGGGAATTTAAACCAAAAACTTTCCAATAAATCGATTTTGTCAACTTATTGTCATCAAACTTTGATTTCTAAGTAATACCTAGGATGAATCAAGTCCAAACTAAGCAAATTGTCCAATAATATCACCAAAATTTGTTTTCTAGAGCACGCTCTATATTTTTTTTATTTCAAAGATTTCAACTTTTTCGAAATTGGGTTGCAAAAATCGAAATCTAGACAACCTAAATCATCAATCCAAGGTTCTCTACCATTATCCAAGCATTCTAGACAATTTCCTAGTCATGCAAGAGAAATCTCAAAATTGAGTTCTCTAGGGATTTGTAAAATTAGAGACCATACCTTCTAGATGAAGATGACTGAACTTTAAAAGTTGAATCTCCTGTGAAAATAGATGAGCTTGGGCCAAAGAATTTTTGAAAACAGTTCGTTTTTGAAAAACCTAGAATTTCTCAAAAATCTCCAAATCTTTTTGAAGAGAAAAAGAAAAGGGAGTTTGATTCTAAAATTTCTCTTTTGTCTTTAAAAAGCTGTTTTTATCACCAAAAACCTTTTATTTTCAAAAATTTTAAAACGAGAGAACTTACCTTACGTGTTGGCCACGAATCAATAAAATTCGTTAACTTACATTAACGGGAATAACTTCCGGTGCGGGATTCTACCAAAACGCGGGAAGTTTGGTTCGGGAGGAAAAACGTTAGTTTTTCCGGGTTGGTCGCTCAGACGACCGCTGGCCGCGCCATAACCTGTCGCGGCCGCGGCCAGCCTTCTTCTCTCCGCGCGGTCGTGGTCTGTCTCGCGGCCACGGTCCGTCTCGCCGCGGCACGTGCCGGTGCTCGTGCGGCCAGCCTCCTTCCGAGGCTCCTCCTCATATTTTTGGGTTTTTCTTGGTTTTATATATATTTTTTTTTATGCCTAAGTACAGAAAAGTTGCAAAAACTAGTTGTTAGAAATGAAAAAAAGAAAGTTAAAAACATGTACCGGATGGGTTTCCTCCCACCAAGCGCTTTTGTTTAAGTCGTTTAACTCGACTTTGTTTGAAGCTTAGGCAATTGAGGAAAGTGCTTCAGGAGTTGTCTCCCCTAAAGCTTCTCCTTGCTTCCGTATCAGCAGCGTGCCTCCGTTTTCGTTCCTTAGAATCTTAGCTTATAAGATCACCCGCTTTGTCTTCTCAACTGACTTTGACACTTCCTCTTCACCCAGCTCTTCTAGCTCGGGAGGAATCAGGATTTCAATCCTGGAAAAAGGCCTCGAGTGGAGTTGTCCTGCCCTTGTTATCATACCCTTTTTCTCCTTTTTAGTCGTGTGGCTCCTCATTTCCAGCGGCAAAGTGTTTAACTCCTTCGGGTAGTATCTTTTCTGGCTTATATGTAGGAAGACTACGAAGTTACTTCCGTGGTCGATCTTCGCTCCTACCGTGGCCAAGAAGGGTCTTCCAAGTATCAATGGTTTGTCTTTGTCTTCCCCCATGTCGAGCACATGGAAATCAGTAGGTACTATCTTATATCCGACAAGAAGTTGGACGTTGTAGACCATGCCATTCGATTTCTTTCTAGACGAATCTCCAAATACTAGCTGCGTAGGTGAGGGGAAATAGGTTGTTATTCCTAACCTTACAGCGATTTCCGTTTACATGACGTTAACATTAGCTCCTGTGTCGCATAGACAATCTTTGAAGTTGATTCCTGTGATCGAGCATGGAAAGGTAAATGTGCCTGGATCTTCTTCTTTCTTCAGCCTATCGAATCTGCGGTTCTCCGGAGTGTCAAAAGGTGGATTGGCCGTTCCTTTCTTTATCGTCGGGAAAAGTGGGACGAACCTGCACTTTTCTCCCGTAGCTAGCTCTGGCTCCTCAGCTTCGTCGGCGATTGCTAAGATCGCGTTACAGAATCCTTTCGGGTTATCTTCCACCTTTCCCGGAAAAGTCCCTGCTTGTCTCTTGATGGTTTCAGCAGTTTAAGAGACTTGCATGTCTAATTTCTTCACATGGGAAGATAGGGTTTCGAACTTGCCATTCAGGTCGTTGTACATGGAATCTACCTTGATGTGGAGATCCTTGACTGATTTTTGCTGAGACAACAGCAGTTGTTGCATCAGTCCTTCGAGTTTGTCCTCTCGTGATGGGTACGGTGCGTTTGGTGCAGCTTGTGGCGCTCCTTGCTGGTTGTTGTAGGGCGTGAGCTGAGAGTTGTAGGGTTGCTTCGGCTGGTAGCCTCCGTTGCTTCCGTAGTTCACGTTCTGGAACTTGTTCTGAAAGGGTCTTCCTTGAGGTGGGTATACTTGATCTCGCGGGTTCTCCACGTTCGGGTTTCGGTATGAGAGGTTGTTGTTGTTCCTGAAGTTATTGTTGAATCCATTGTTGAAGTTTCGCTTTGGATATGAATTCTGTCCTCCTATGAAGTTAACTTCTTCTTCTCGCGTGTAGGGTTCGTCTCCATCGTCTCCCGGGTTAGATTCTTCTCTTTCCCCTGCGGTCTCACACGCATTGATACTGCGCTGCTGTCCTTTGAGCAGCTGGCTCATCATGTTCTTCAGCTCGGCTATCTGCTTAGAATCAGAGTCTCCGGTTCGCGGATTTCTATCATAATCCGGACAGTTGTTGATGTTGCTTACAGCGAGGTTCTCGATGAGTGTACGTCCTTGTCGCTCCGTCTTGGTTGTAAAGTCTCTATTGCTGGCCGTGTCGAGTGAGAGTTGATATCTAGCTTGCAGTCAGCGGTAGAACGTGTTTAGCAAGCTGGCTCCGGAGAAACCATGGTGAGGACAGTCGCGTTCATAGTCCTTGAATCGCTCCCATGCTTCAAAGAATGACTCGACCGGTCCTTGTTGAAAACCTTGGATCGTGTTTCTCAGCAGATTGGATCGTGACTTTGTGTAGAAGTAATTGAGGAAAGTAGACTTGCATTCCACCCAGTTAGTGATCGATCCTGGTGGTAAAGTCTTCAGCCATCTATGAGCTTTGTCGCTCAAAGAGAATGGGAATAGCTTACACTTCAAATAGTCGGGAGGGATTCGGTTCGTCTTCGTGGTGCTGCAGATTTCTTCAAATAACTCGATGTGGTCCATCAGGTGCTCGTTTGATAGTCCGTGAAATTGGTTTTTCTTCACCAAGGAGATGATCTGCGGTTTGATCTCCAACTCGTCCTCACGGGGGATGTTAACTTAAATCGCGGCTCGATTCTGGAAGTGCTGATCAGGAGTATCGTGATCGGCTATGGTGCGGTTCCTCACTCGCCTGGGTAAGTTGGCTGGTAAAACAGGTCGGTTGGCGTCTCGGTCATCCGGTCGGACGATAGGGTTCGCTTGGTTCGCGCCATTTCCGATGATCAGATTGAGTCTTCCTTGCTGCAAGGCAGGATCGCGTTCTTCTTTGTCAGAGTCAGCCTCGGGAATGTGGTTGATAGGATTTCCATTGTTGTCGAGCTGTGGCTCCCCATCTTGTAAATCGTTGGGTGCTCGACCAGTGTTGCGAAGAACTTCTTCGCGGTTTCGTTGAACTCCAAGAGCGGCCTCGTTTTCGGCCATGCTGATCTGTCTTCTTAACCTTCGGATTTCTTTTTCGTGTATGTCGATCTCGATGTGGCAGGGCAAGACGTTGGAAGCGTTCCTCCTAGTGGTCATACACCTGAAACATGAGAAGTAAACACAAGAAAATCGTGAGCAATGAACAGAAAAGCTTGAAATTCAACGTGGTCTAAACGAGAAATTAGAAACTAAAAATTCACAAAAGCAAACAATCCTCGGCAACGGCGCCAAAAACTTGATGCAGTGGGGTTTGTTATTTCAAGTTTTACCCCTAAGATAGCTGCAAGTGCACAGCAATCACAGTAGTATATTAAGGGATCGAATCCACATAGATTTTTGTTTTGCGAAAGTCCTAGGATTTCTAACTTTTTTAAACCAAAGGGGAACTTAGGGGTGTAGTGTGTCACGGTCACGGTATGCAGTAGTAATATCAAGCAGTGGAAAAGAATTAAACGGTTGTAAATCAATGAATAAAAGGCGTTGGGTTCAGGGGTGTTCTTCGTGGTTCATGGATCGGATCTAACAAGCAATAGGATAGGTTCTAGATGATTCAATGGGTTAGGTTCTTAAGTTGAAACGGTCGACTATGACTACCCCACTTTCGCGGATCTAGCCACCTACGTGTGTCTTATACTGCGGATATGACTTCTCATCCCACGATACAAGACAACCGCGCATACATATCATTCACCTATTTGTAAACACTCACGGTGCGGTCTGTCGATATGCCTAAGCATCCAACGGTGCGATCCGCTCGTTAACTTCGGGATCCAGACGATAGACCACACGTTCGTGTATCTAGCCGTCCTGGAATCAGTTGCTAATTGATCAGAGAAGCAAACATGCAACGAGAACAAGACATAAACGAAGATACCTAAAAGAAACTCTATCTCTATCAACCTAGCGAAATCAGACCATGATTAAACCCCTTCGAAAACCCCCTTAAACCCAACTAGATGACTACTCGTTCATGGGGACGAGAGACATCTTTGAGATATGAAAGGTGTGAATTGTATTTAATAAGAAACAAAGTGAGAAAACTTCTTCAAAGGAAATCGATTGAAGAGA